>WEIU01020853.1:545382-558773 GCA_013389925.1 Aegithalos caudatus | reverse complement strand
GCCAGATGTGCGCTGGGAGAGGCTGGAGGGGATGTGGGCACAGCCAGATGTGCGCTGGGAGAGGCTGGATGGGGTGTGGGCACAGCCAGATGTGCCCCAGGGCCTGTGTGAGGCTCCAGGCACTGCCAGATGTTTCACCAGGAGCAGAACAGGGTTGTGGGCACTGCCAGATGTGCATCCCAAAACAGAGTAAGAACCCACGGGAAAAACACACCCAACTATAAACAAGGAAAGGCAGGATCAAAACAAACCCCAAAGAGACCAGAAACAGAAAGTTTCCCAAAACAATAACAACAAAAAACCCACCCAAAACAGAAACAAACAAAACCCAACCAAACAAACNCCCAAAAAACCCCAAAAAATCCAAAAAAAAAACCAAAAACAAACCCCCAAAAACCAAAAAAAAAAAAAAAAAAAATCCCCAAACCAAACCAAAATCCACACAAGAACAGAACAAGGCTACCTGCCAAGCCTGGGACAACCATGGGGGACTCAGACCTTCTAAAAGTGAAGGACCCAAACCTCCTGAGCAATCCCAATAACAGACATTTGCTGGTAATAGCAGCAAAATTTGTGTTTGTTAAGGGACAGCCTGAGATCCCATGAGGAGTCAACAGCAATTCACAGGAACACAGCTATTCCTTTGCACTAGGACACAGGAATTTGGGGTCATTGCTGTCTAAATGTCCAGTGGATGCTGTGAGTAAATCTGACATGTGATAGGAAGAGATGGAGGGATAATGAGAGAGGGAAAAGAGAAAATAAATTGTGTTTCTGCTGGCTCTTGAGAAATCTGGAGCCTCTGCAAACCCTTTCAACCTCCACACATCCACCAGCCCTCAGGATAAGCTGAGGGACCCTCAGCCACCTTACACCTGAATCAAGTTCAAGCCTAAGCACATATTTATCTTTTTGGTTCAGGCAACTGCTGAAAAATACATCAGAGGAAGCATTTTGCATGAACACAGAGCCTGCAGTTCTGTGGAGGAGAACACTTGATGATGACATTTCACACCAGGGTAGCTCTTCCACACAGTCAATAATATAAATAAATTAAACACACGGTTCAGCCAACTTCAGGAAAAAAGATAAATTACCTATTTTAACCAGCTGTGCTGGCAGGGAAATGACACACATCTCAGAGCCTTCATCCACCCTGCTGTTGAATTTTCTTGTCAGGATCCCCACAGGTGCTTGGGATTCTGCGAGGCTGGGCCTTGGCAGCCGGGTGCCACAGGGAATAAATACGACATTACATTAAAAATGTTTAAAGGCTAAATACAGGTTTTATCTTTGATAGCACCGAGTCAATTTTTAATAGACTCGTTTCTCAGAAGCAAGGCACTCCCAGTTTCCACCCAAAGAACCCTTCAAAGTCTCTCTTTTATCGATGATGGGTTTTGCTGAATTATTCACCAGATCGCAGCTGCCGGAGATTTTAAATATCCCTGTGACAAGGACAATGAGGGATAACAACCTCCTCCTGCAGGCTTAGCAGTGCTGCTGATGCCCTGAGCTGATCCCTTCTCCTCACAGGGAGCCTCTCCTCTGTCAAGGAATGGAAAACAAAGCAGCTTTTTGGGGAGGTTAAACTCCTGGGTGCTCAAAAGCAGCTTTGTTATACAGCAGAGTTATCCAAACTGGAACAGTCCTGGAGTGCTTCAGGAGGTGATTCCCAGTTTGGACACTGGGCTGGTGAACACCAGGAGGTGGAATTGGCTGGATCCTCATCCCTGAAGGGCCATTTCCCAGGAAAGCAGGCTGGCAGCTGGCAAGGAGCTACCTGGCACTGCTTCCCCCTCCTCCTGCCTGCCCCAGCTCAGCTCAGCTGCTCCACAATTCACAGCAACAAGTCCAGGCCTCTTCTCCAAGCTGTTGCTCTGATTGCAATCCTCTGATTCAATCTGTGTTCGTCCCTCTAATTACCTCTCCTTAATAAAATGTCAATGATTCCACCCTAATCTGAACCAAAAAAGTCTGGTTTGCAGAGCACACCTGCTCAAGGCTGCACAAGACAAAGCAAACGCTGGAAGAATATTGATGCTTCATAGCAAAACCTGCTTCCTTTTAAACCTGTTTTAAAGAAAAATTCCCAATTCTGATCCACATTTGGCTTGCAAGGGCAAGTCTTAGGTTTAATTCTCCTTTCCTTGTTCACCTTGAGCCTGCAGCACCCACAACATCAATTCACAAGGCTTCCTTAGTAGCCCATGTGTAGATCCACACACAACTTTTGTGCCTCTGTGGCACAGGAAAATGATGCACATTTTGGAATGAACTGGGAAATAGAGAGAAATTCCTCAGTGTAGTTGTATTCAAAGTCCAAAAGTGCAGCAGGATTAGCCTGGGGATGTGTCACCCTTTCAGGATAACCTAATCTGCTGCCAGGGGCACCCCAGCTCCCAGCCCCAGCAGCAGCAGAAGGGACAGGTCAGCCAGGAGAACACTGGTCCTTACCTGTGCTGGCATTCCAGGGAAAAGCTGTCAGAAGATGATCTTCTCTTTTTCTTTTCTTTTTCTTTACAGCTCAGGCCAGCAGCTCCCACTGGGCTCCAATTCTGGCTGGTGAGTCAGGTTTTATCATAATAAAATTAACAACAACCACCACTTGTCATTAGCAACAAGTAATCCCCTTCCCTCAGCTGGTCTCCAAAAATGCCACGCTCCCTTCCCAGTCTGGATGAATTATTTACATCCCATCACTGCTGCTGCTGTTTTCCTTGTCTTCTGTCCTGTGCCACCATCCCTTTTATCCACAGGCAGCCTTTGGGGACCTTCTGGCTGCTGTCCAGCATCAGCAATCACCACCACAGCCTGCTGCTGCTGCTGCTGCTGCTGCCCATGAGACCATGGGTGGGAGCAGGGGCCTGATGCCACCACCTCTGCCAATGCCATCATTTGTCCCAGTGCCATCACCTGTCCCAGTGCCATCACCTGTCCCACTGCCATCACCTGTCCCAGTGCCACCACCAGTGCCAGTGTTATCACCTATCCCAGTGCCACCACCTGTCCCAGTGCCATCACCTGTCCCAGTGCCATCACTTGTCCTGGTGCTATTACCTGTCCCAGTGCCACCACCTGTCCCAGTGTCACCACCTGTCCCAGTGCCACCACCAGTGCCACATCTGAACACACCAGGAGCAAAGAGGAAGGCAAGGAGGAGAAGAAAGCACCCAGAAAGGATTGAACCACGTTATTTCCAGGGAGAGGAGGAGTAGGAGGAGCTCAGCAGCTGTTCCTGGAGTTGTGAGGAGTGGTTTTCACCTCTGGGGGAGATGTGCCCACCTCCCTCACTGCGAGGGTCTTACAGCTCACCCCACCAACACCCAGCAGCAAGGGCAGGGCTGCACCAGCCCCAAAAACCTCTGAGAGGTGTCACTGCCTCAGAAGCTCTGCTTCCATTGCCCTGCTGGGAGAAAAGGTGGAGAGGGAGGGAAAGGAAACGCAAATTGGGCAAGAGGAAGGGAAATGGGAGTGGGGAAGGAAGGGATAGGTGAGTTTCCCTCAGCACCTTGCTTACCTGGATGTGAAGGGGTGGGAGCTGCTCTCCCTCAGAGGATTTGGGGTTCGGTGCTCACCCTGCAAATCCTGTAGCGCCTCGGGGCTGCACTGCCTGGGACAAGGGACAAGGGACAAGGGAGAGGGGAAAAAGGACAAGGGACAAGGGAGAGGGGAAAAAGGACAAGGGACAAGGGAGAGGGGAAAAAGGACAAGGGACAAGCACAGCCCAGCAGGGGACAAGGGCAGGGCAGCTTCTCCCAGTGACCAGGAGGCGAGTCCAGGCTTGTCCCTGTGCCACCGCTGCCCTGGAGACCTCGGGGAGGGAAGGAAGGAGCTGGGATGGAGAGGAAAAGGCTGCAGGGAGGAGAGGAGAAGGGAGAAGGTGAGGAGGAGGGAAAGGGCTGAGGGGAGATGGAGGGAAGGAAGATGCAGAGGGGTCACAGACAGGAGGGAGGGAGGCCAGGAATTCCCTTGTTGTTCTCCCTGCCAGGCCATTCCAGGGCCATTCCCCTTGGGCAAAAGAGGGAGGAGGGCAGGAGGCAGCAGGACCCGGGACCTCCTTCAGCACCTGGCACGAAGCCACCGCGGAGAAAGAAGCCACCAGGCAGGAGTGCCACCACTGCCACCCCTGCCACCCCTGCCACCATCGCCACCACGAGGACAGGTGAGAAAAAACCAGCTTTTCTCAGGAAAGCACCGATGGCGCTTTAAACCCTTCCTCTGAGCCATGTTTATACACGGATTTTCCCCTGTGGCTGCGAATTTGTCCCAGAGATGGAGCACGTGTAACTACAGCGAATAAGCAGTAGGAGGCATAAGGCACCTGCCAGGGAATAGAGAATTCCACGAACTGCCCGGGATTGGGGATGCTGTTTAATATTTAATACTTAATATTTAATATTTAAATATTCACCCTTCCACTGGTGTGGGTTACATCACTGATCTGTCAGTGGGGGTGAGGGGTTGGTAAAATTACAGAAAAGGAAGGGTGATTTCCAAAAGTTTTCTTTGTAAAGGAATAATTCCATTCATTTCCACTATCTTAGTACAAAAAGTGCTTGAAAGTTTCCAGAAGTTGTACTATTTAAAAAAAAAAAAATCATACAGCTCACTGTATTAATGGATGACAGCTTAAAAAAAATCCCCAAAACTCAGAATCAATTTCCTGCTTAAATGGAGTCAGGCAAACCCAGTGAACTTGATGCCAGTGCAGAAGTGCTATTAATGCATTAACAGCTTCAATAAATACATTTTACAGGTGTGACAATCTCTACGTCGGCCAATCAGAAAAATATCTATTTCCTACTTAAAAATAAGATTTTTGGATCATTACTATTTTTCCTGTAGACTTGGGGCTTTATTAAGGCACAGCAAGCAGTTGCCTCATTTTACTTTTGTTTTATGAAATAAGCAGGAAAGCCTCAGGGGCAACAAGTGCTTTTTTTGCTATCAGCATTTATCATTTTAACAGGAAAACAGCACCACAAAAGCAGAAAGCAGCGGGCCCACTCCCCTCCAGCACTGCAAATCCCAACTCCTGGAAGGAACCCTGACTCAACCCAAAACCCTGCAGAGGGGAATCAGGAAGATGCAAAAACAAACGAGGCTGCAGCATCAGCTTGCAGCGTTTTGGGTTGCAGTGGGGCAGAGGGAATTCTGTGTGCTCAGCTGAGAGAAAGCCTCCGCTGGGATGGGATTCTGGAGGATCCCCAGGCAGAGCAGGAAAGGCTGAGTGTTTATAGGCTGAACAGGAGGAAAAGGTATGAATTGTACATCCAGGAACATGTCCCAGCTGCCAGGAATTCCCCACCCTTCCACGGCAGCAGTGGGTAAAGGAGATTCCTGCAGGGATTTATTTTGGAAAACGTGAACTGAATGCTGAAGGAGCCTCTGAGCTGCACCAGGGGTGTCACCCAAAACCCCAACAATTTCTGTACCTTAGCAGTGGTTACTCACTGTCTGTGTGGAGGAAAGGACATTTGTATTTTAAAAAACAAACCAACCTGTTAAAATATGCATCAACAATCAGAAGTGCTTCTTTTCCCTCTGTGTGTTTGTCCTGGAGTGTTGCTAAGTATTGCAGTTGGTTTATTTCCAATTTATTATAATACTCCTAAACTTTCCAGGTATTCACATTCTATGTTGCAGATTTGTGAGCAGATGAGGGACCAGACTCCTTGTCTAGAGGCTGAAATGATTTCCAGGCACATGAACTTACCTTCCTCACAACCAAAGTCAGGATGGGAATCCAACCCTCACCTCCTGGCTTTTGATCCAACTGTTAGGCTGTTTTATTTTGTTACAAAAATTCATTACCCCAGACCCTCAGATGTGACATCCTGGAGGAGCACACGTGAAAGGGAAACAGCACATCCAGAACAACAGGGTTTCCTTGGAATGGTGGGTGCTAATTAGAAGCTCATTGGGCCAATATGAATTAAAAATCACATGGAACAGCCTTGTACTCCTCTACTTCAAATTTTTGTAGTAAAAGAATGATTTTCTTGCAGAGAATGTTTTCAGCCCAGCCCTCACTACAGGAAGCATTTGAAAGTTAGGTGACATCTGAATGTCTCCCTGAACTCCCCTGAAAGACACACTGTGCTGACTTTTAAAGTTTTTACTTAATGGCTTTTTAAACAGACCTTTTTATACAGAATTGATGTTTATATGTGGCTTTTCTCTTTTTTAATACCTCAAAACTCCAGTAGACCCAAAAGCTCTCAGAGCCTTTTGCTGGAAGCAGCTCCACAGCTCCCCAGACCCCAATAATGTCATTACATGCAACTCTAGAGCTTCCACAAGCACATAACCAGATGAACAATAAAAAGTAAGCAAAAAAATCCCATTAGGAATTAATTAACTGATG
Source organism: Aegithalos caudatus (assembly GCA_013389925.1). NCBI lineage: Eukaryota > Metazoa > Chordata > Aves > Passeriformes > Aegithalidae > Aegithalos > Aegithalos caudatus. The sequence continues at coordinate 552,403 of WEIU01020853.1, read as the reverse complement.
TTCAATTACATCCATTCCTGCTCTGCCAGAGTCACTAACAAAATCAGCACGCCTGTAAAATGTGGAAAGGTTAAAAGAACAGATTAAGCATCCGGAAAAACACCACAGCATTTCTCTCAACACAATTGCTTATAATCATCTCTTTTGGTTTTATAAAGTTGAATGCATAACACACTCCAGTCTTATGTTTATGCTGTGTTTACTAATGCAGCATTTGAGCATCTACATTTTAAAAATAAATTCCTGCCTGGTTAAATACATGTTATATTTGAAAGGGATTAGTTCTTCACTTTGTAGGATACGCTGAAATTCATACCAGAAACTCTCTTTAAAAATAAAACTGTACCAGATGAATGACTCAAACACATTAAGGAGAGGATTTTCAGCTGTCTTTAAAGCACGTTTTCAATGTCTTACTAAACTGACAAATCCACAACATTTGGTGTTGGTTTGATTTTTAATATAGTTTTATATAGGAAACACCCTCCTAGAATATGTAAACAACAAATAGAAGAGAAAGGAGGGGAGCTGGGATTGGCAGGAAATATTATGTACTTATTTCTAGGTAACTACCACAATAAACACTGAAAAGCCTTGAATAAGAAATAAAGAGACTTCCCTGCAGGATGGTTTTCAGATCATTTATTACCAATAAAGTAAAAGACAAATTGAAAATCAGAAGGAGGGGCTGGGGAACATCACAGACACCAGAACACTTGCACAGAGCTAATCAGAGCTTTGCAAATGTTGGAACATAAATAATTTAAAAGGTATCTCTACCAATTAAAATATTTTTCAGAGGTACATATCAAGTTTGCTTTATAAAAACCAAGTGCTTTATCCTAAAACCGGAGCGTGAGGGGTATTTTTGTGGGTTATTTCGCTTCTAACTAGGAACAACTAACGGCTACAACTTAAAACAACCTCCTCTTAGATCTGTTCCAAGTGGATTCATTGGGAGAGCATTTATGGAGAGCAATCCAGGGTCCATGTTCTCCCAGAATCCTGTGTCCAACAGCGGCCAGCACCAGGAGCTGCTCCGGGAGCGAGGTGTGGGCAGCGAGGGATGGAGCAACCCCATCCCACAGAGGAGAGGGTGCAACCCTCGGGCTGTGGGGTGAGCTGGGCCTCCTGTTACACCACAAGGACATCCTGGGGCAGCAGTCAGGGCAGAATTACATCATTTCTTTAAGACACATCTCTTGCAGCCCGAGAACAAAATGTTTAAGGGTGACACCACGCTGCTCTTAACTCCGGAGCTCTGCCTGCCCCACCGTGTCCTCTCTCATCCTGGGATTGTTTTAGGAGCTGCCTTGCTGAGGCAAGTACCAAAGGTGAAGGATGTTCTTTTCTGAGCTAATAAATAAGTAAAAAAACCCCTAACAACAACAATAAAAAACCCCCAAACCATACGAACCCAAGGTTTCCTTCCTGCTGCACTCTTGGTCTCCCAACACCTTTCAGTTCCCTGGGATACACTTCCACACCATCCATCACACTTGCACAAACACACGTTAAAGCACAGCTCAAGAACAGGCTCCCGAGGCTGCCACTGACAAAACTCACCCCTGGGGCTGTGCATTGCCAAGTCCTCCTTAAAAGCTGCTCCAGGACTGGTGTTGCACACCCACAGCTCGGAGGAGTTTTGGAATACATGGAAAAGCCGTGTCCAGCTAAGACAGGTCTATCAGGTGTTTCTGAGAGGCTACACCACAGAAAAAAACCAGCACAACCCACCCTCCCCAAAGCAGATGCTCTCCACACTGTGCTCTGTCAACAGAGGGAAAAAAAATCTGGGAAAAGAAGGAAACCTCTCCGTCTTATTTTCATCAAGGCACACGACAAACGAACGCACTAACATCCAGACAAGACTTTCATAGGATCTGAAGCTATTCCCTTTGGTCCCCAAACTCATCCTGCCCTCAGGAGAGGTTTTTCAGCAGCCTGCAGACAGGCAGAGGCTGCCCCATCCCAGTGACACCCCCGAGCTCAAGGACATGGATTTGTGCCATGACGAGCTCAGCGGGGAAGCAGAGCTCCAGCTGTGGATTTTGCTCTGCACTACAAACCTGCCTGTCCCTCGCTCCTGTTTACCTCCTCCCAACCCCACCACAACTGTGTCTCACACCCAATCCAGCACCTCCTTTGACATTCTGGGTCCCTCTGTCCAGCACTTTATCTGAACCTTGCTTTGGTTTACAGCTCCTTTAGTGCACGCAGCCGGTGTGGGCAAAAACAAGGCACTTGTGGTTTTCCACCTCCACATCACCAAGATCCAACAACACAGGGATAATTTCTGGCCTAGTATTCTCTGAGACAATCCCTGCTGCAGGCACAGAAACACTTGTGTGTCACACAGAACACAGGTTTTGTGAGTACAGAGGATTTCTCATCACCCAGAGAGCTGGAATCACACGATCCTGTCTCTGCTGCCTGGAGCTGCAGAAGCACTTCACCTCCTGCTCTGCTCAGAACCCCTCTTCCTCCCAATTTACACCTTCACACAAGACGTGAATGCCAAATATACTAACATTTTTGTATGTGTTAAATGCAGAATTCTGGTTTTTTTTCTCCTCTGTTAGCCTTTTCCAGCAATTTCCAGGGGATGGTTCTCCTGGAGGAAACACGATCTAACCTGAAACGGTTGACAGCTCTTTGTGTAACCACACAACCTGGTGGATTCCCTGCAAGAGAACCAACTGCCCTTATTTTTTTACATTTATTTTCTATCCCCACGAAGCATCAGACAGATCTCCACCTGCCAACCACTACCCCACAACTCCTCCTCACCCGCCAGCTTTTCCCTTGGGGAAGCACTCCCCGTCCTTTCCTGATCGCCGCGGGGAAAGGGGGAGAGGGAACTCACGGCTTTCGGAGGCGAGGAGACATCAAATCCCTTTGCTAAATTACATTCCCGCAGAAAAACCTCGCTCGAGGGGGGGGCGACACTTGGAAAAAGCAGGAGCTAAGAGCCGAGAAGGAGGGGTCTGTGAGGGACGGGCCCCTCTTTCCGTGAGGGCACGGTCCGTGAGGGACGGCAGCGGCGGTCAGCAGCCGTCCAGGCCGCAGTCGGCGCCCAGGCACTCGGAGGCCTCCAGCTCCACGCTGGAGAGGAACCTGCGGGCGGCCTTGCGGCAGTTGTAGTCCAGCCTGGTGGTGTAGACAGTCTTGGCGTGCTTGGGGTAGATGATGGTGGTGCTGGTGAAGCGGCGGGGCCTGTGGCGGGGCTCCAGGCGCACCTCGGCCTTGTAGCTGCGCCAGGAGCAGTCGGGCACGCAGACGATGGTCTGGCTGCACGAGGCCACGCTCAGCCCCACTGGCAGGTAGACGTCGGCGATGAAGTGTTTCTCCGAGTCGTACCTCACCGAGGAGGTGTACCTGCAACAGGAGGCCAGGCTGATTCCGGAGTGACGGGGGTTACGGGCAGGAATTGTTCACACAATTCACAAAATGACCGGGTCGCAAGAAACTCCAAGGTCATGGAGTGCAATCCGTGCCCTAACAGCTCAACTAAACCACGGCACCGAGTGCCACATCCAGGCTTTGTTGAAGCACAGCCAGGGATGGTGACTCCATCACCTCCCCAGGCAGGCATTTCTGATATTTTATCACTGTTTTCATGAAAAACTTGTTCCTAATATCCAACCTATATTTCCCTTAGCTTAAGACTGTGTCCCCTCGTTCTGTCAGTTGCTGCCTGGAGAATTCTGATGTAACTACAGAGGTTTTGTCACAGTAGAGACAGACAAGGACGCCTGTTTCTTTATCCACCACAGCCAAATCTTTATCCTTCACACCTGATATTTATCAGAAGGCACCGTGTTTAATTCTAATTGGTTAATAACTTATTGCAACTTGGTTCATTAGTTAAAAATTACTAGTGTACGTGTCCATCAAAAGCTTTCCTCTCTAGATATGTTTACATTCTCATCTCCTGGGAAGAAGGTGTTTCACACAGGTAGAGGAATCTTTCTCCTCCCAGGTGCAATTTGGTTCCCACAGGAATATACTGATATGCAAGCTGATTCTCACTGTTACAATTCCTTTCTCATGGGAACTTACCAGGCTGGCTGTTAGCTGTACCCAAGGCCTGATCCATGATTTTACAAGGCCTTTTTTTTTTGTAAGGTTTTACCCATATGCCACAAGGTTTAACTGTAGCAGAGCAATTGCACCTCGTAGCTAAGAGAGCATTTCTGTGGAGACAAGCTCCAGCCACAGAAACAGAGTCTTAAAACATTGTTGACCTCATCCATAGAAATAACTCTGTGCAGTCTCAGGCCAATGATTCTTTACTTTTAGTAAATAACTTGAGTCACTAAAAAGACAAGGTTTCATATTTGCATGACTGTATTCTGGCATTCTGGACTGATGTCCTGGAAAACACGGGACATCTGAGTGGATGAAGCAGGGCTGAGGAGGGGCTGCTGTAGGATTTGTGAGCTCTGCTCATGGGGAAGAGGAGCTGTCAGGTACCGGGGTGGTTCCTCATCCCACCTCACACAGAACCATCTGCTGGTGTCTTACACATTTACGGGATGAGAAAAGAGCCTCATGTTAGCAGCATTCCCAGGATTATCACTGCTTAGCCCAGCTGCCAGCACTACCAGAACTTCTTCCCAGCCCTGAGCTCTGTACAAACCTCCTGCAAACTCCCAAAGCCAGAGGCTCTCGATCCACGTTTAGGCTCAGCACATAAACATCCCAACTCCTCCGAGCCCATGGAAGCACACGTTATCTCCTCAGCTTTTCTCTGCCAGGAATCACACGGGAGTGCTCTGCTATCACCCCTGGCACGGGGCACTCTCCAAAGACAAACTCCTGAAGATTCAGCTGGCAGGAAAACACTCCAGCCTGCACAGGCAAATCCTCTGTGCCCGGGCTGCAAAGGAAAGTTTTCGTCTCCTTCGCGCTGTGTTGGCTTTTCCACCAACCAAGGAGTTAACTGCCCCCAATTCCAGCCACGGCACAGGCTCTTTCCCCACACCAGAATGTAATTCTCCCTAACCTCCCCTGCATTAGGCTTCCATTTGATTTTATCAGCCTCCCTCTAATTGCACAGTCATCACCCAGGAGCCTTCTTTTCTCATTACTGCAAATCATGGTGTTCAAAGGAATAATTCACAGGCTGTGAAGTGATGCAGTGCATTAAAAAAAAAGAATTATGTGCTCCTCTGAATGTTACCATTTCTTTCAGTTCACACAACCAGCCACAGCTGTTAAGATAGAAAGTGCTTATTATAAAACCGTGAGGTTGCAAGAGCAAAATTTCTTTCCCTTAATGAAACCGTCCTAGAAAGATCTTTGAAGCTCTTCCCTCACAATTACCTCCTGGTTAATCAGTGGGAGGGCAACATTCTGGAGCTGTGCAAGGAAGGAAAAGCAGGAGAATAAAATACACTAAAGTCTTCCTGGAAATATAACCAACAAAACAACCATATGGGTGGGATTAAAAGAGGCTGAACACTCCTTTGGCCTGTACAAATGTCCAGGTCCAGGAATGTACAGCTGCGGGGAACAATGGCTCTGCAAATAAATTAACTTGACTCACAGGCACTGATAAGGCCTAACTGCTCCTTTACAGGCAAACTCCTCTAACTCCCTCCAAAGGAGATGACTGTAACACAATATTTACCTTATTTCCTTTGGTGGTAAAGGGTCAAGCTCAACTCCTTCACCAAAGGATAAAGGACACAGTCTTGGAGGGCAGCTGGAGAGAATGGGGCTGGGGGAGAACACGGAACTCTGCAAAAAAATTGCAAAATGTTTCACGTTACCATATCGTTGTAACTTTTATGTTACAATGCAGTACATTCTCAGGAAAACAGATTTATTTATCCCTTGGCATGGAGCTGCTGAGGTTCACATTTACATGCAGGAGGATCTGCTAGACTAAGATGTGCTACAGGTGCATCCTTTAGGCCTGACTCCACGCTGGTCTAAAGCATCCTAGAGGTGGCCAGGAGCAGTTTTTGAAGATAAAGTTCTAACTTCAGGAGCTTCTAAATTCAGAGAAGCCACTCTGGGAAATGAGAGAGGAATGCAGTGTAGTCTGTTCCCTGTATTAACCCACACTCAAGTCATAACCAACATTTTATGGGTGTGTGAGAGCTCTCTCCTTGCTGAATTCACCCCACACACCCAGGGGCAGAACGCAGCAGGAAATTATCACAGGGAAGCTCACCGTGAGCCACCTCCATCCTTGCTCCACAGCTACGCCCTGGCTCCTGTTTGAAGGCATTAAATCCAACCTAATTCACACACGGAGTGCTGGGAAGGATTAACTCGTTCCCGCTGAGCCGTGATTCCTTGCCTGTCCCTGTGCTCCTCTCCTGACACCCAGCACCATGGGCTGACACCGAATCCCACAGCCCAAGGAAACCAAAGCAGCCCTGAAGGGATGGAACCCAACCCGTGTGTGGTTTTGCAGCCACCTCTGCACGTGTGTTTACTGTCGAGGGGCTCGGGGGCTGTGAGCATCTTTCCCTCCTCTGGCCTTTTCCAATTTCACAGCAGCACTCCTGTAGAAAGAGGATTTTTCCTCTAAATCTGCAGTCTCCAAAGAATTTGTACCAGCAGCTCAACATCCAAAAGCTATTTGGTGAAAACTCAAATTAACTGAAACCATAGTTTATGCACAATAAAGTTACTGCTCCGGGTCGCTGCGGAATAACGGGAATTCACTTTCCAAACGGGGTTTTCCAAAGACGTGCTGCGATGCCGTCCCAGCCCCGACCTGGGGCAGGAGGGAGAGCAGCTTCCCTTGCAAACAGAGCTCTGCGAAAATCCCCGGCCACCCCGCTTCCCGGCGGTGCAGACCCAGTCCGGGACACGACAGCGGGCTCGGTCACAACGGAGAGAAACGGCGGGCGCTTGTTCCGTGCGAGCCATTCCCACAGCGGCCAGACCCGGCTTTCCACCCTCCTTTCCCCACGGGATGCGCGGGGGTGCAGCACGGCGGGGACCGAAGGGCAGCGGCTCCTCCGGGGCCCCGCACCTGCCGCGGCGGCCCCGGGCCGGG
>WEIU01020853.1:481180-535539 GCA_013389925.1 Aegithalos caudatus | reverse complement strand
GAGTTTTTTTTTTTTTTTTTTTTCTTTTTTTTTTTTTTTTTTTTTTTTTTTTAATAAGCCCACAGGGTTAATAAGCTCTGTGTGCAGGGGACAGATGAAATCCTGCCTCTTCCAAATCCCATCCTCACAGAGCAGCAGGGTCCAGCCCATAGGCAGGGTGCCTCAATATCTTGAACCCAAAAGTTATCAAATATGACAGCCAATGCACCTATTTCCTCTTACCTGTTCTGCACCCACCATGCTGATAGGTTTGCACTTGAAGAGATGGTTAATGAACTTGGGAATGAAGGAGCTGCAGGATACAAAATAACACAATTACATAAGAACATTTGCAGTCAGACAATCCTCTGTGCTGACAAAGCATGCAGAACCAAACCAGGATGGCTTCCACAAAGACACTCCGAGTGCCAGCTTCCCAAGCTGATTCCAGACATGTTAAATATACTAAATCAAAAAAATCCCAACCCCTAGACACGGTTCTTTTGCTTTAATCCCTCCTGATCTCAAAGTTTATTGAGAACTGCACATACACTCTAGGTAAATAACCATAAATGAGATATGAAGAATTACAGTAAAAGGTCAGCAAACAAACTATTGTGCATCATAAAAACAGCAACACACCAGGATTAGTCTCACTGCTCATGAGTGGATGTGTCTTGATTGTATCCAGAACCTACATTTTCCTGCACACAATTAATTCCATAACATGCATATTACACACTGAACTTGAGGTCCAGCCAAGGCTGGAGGTCTGCTGGGCCCTGGACACTCACTCAGAGGCACCCTTCCAGAAAGCTCCTGGCCAACACAATCAAGACAAGAAAAAGTCTTGTGAAAAGGAAAACACCATTACCATATTTTACTCCCATGGACTCCAGACTCAGAAAAAATGACTGCCCAACCACAGAGAGCTTGGCAAGGATGGAAGCCCAATATTCACCACTTCAGAGAGCATCAGCTTTGCTTTTAGCTTTTTGCCTCTGGATTTGACACTTTGAAGCAGTTTCATTCCTCAGTGGAGCAGCAGATACTCCCTCCCAGCAAAAGCACTGGTTGGGCACCTGCAGGACAAAGCTCCTGCCCTACTACTCCACCAAGGAGCAGCACCAGGAAAGCTCAGGAGCTGCAGGAGCAACAGACTCTCTCAGGACCACACCACTTGCTCAAGTCTTGTTTTTAATGTGCTCTTGCTGCCTTGTTTTTAATGTGCTCTGCTCCTTCCACGTGTCCTCCTTTGGCTGAATGCCTGCAGGGCTCACATTTCCAGGACTTGCCCATGACCTGGTGGCAGCTCCTAAGATTTTAATGGCTCAGTGCTAAGAGAGCACCAGTGGGCCTGGTTGCTGTGCTTTGGACTGCTCATGATGATGATCTCAATCCAGCATGGTTTCCTCCTTGCATCTGTTAGGCTTTTTGTTTCCTCCCCACAAAGCAAGGAGCGTGGAGAGCATCTTGTTTGTCCTGCCACCTGAGTTTTCCAAGCCAGGACATTCATTTCTCATCTTTTCTCATGGAAAAGTGACAAAAGTGTAGCTCAGGCACGGAGCGTGCCAAGCTGCTGAGCAAACCCAAAGGAATGGTTCAAGGAAGAGCCCTCACAAGAAAAGGTTCCTTCCCTTCCCTCAGACACAGCCACTACCTCTCTCAGTGAATCATTTTATCCTGGAGAGGTGTCAAGGAGAACAATTTCAAACTGCTCTTGAGAACCAGCTACTGGGCTGCCCCAAGCAGCTTTGAATTTGGCCACCAGAGAAAAAACCTTGGCAACAAAACAGAAAGAGGAGGAGGAAAAGAAGCCCTGTCTCCTCTTGCACAAAAGCATTACAGTGGAGATTTAACTTATCTGTTTTAAAAGTCCATTTTTCAGGTTTATAACTAATTCCCAGAGGGCAATTAGAGAGTGATGAGCACAGCTGGAGCTTAGGTGATCCTAGAAAATGATAAATTGGCAGCAACTCTGGATGCAGCAGCTCACTGCTGGCAGAACAGTGCAAGAAATTAATTGTGCCTTTGATAGTGTAGGTAGATCCAATTGTCCCTCCCTCTGCAAGGTCAGGGATGGAGCTAAAGCTCATCTTGTGTGTGAGAAACAGGGTGAGCCTTTCCTTCTGCAGGGTGGCAGACTGGCAGCCCAAGGACCCCCCTCCCCTGTTGGTTTTTATCTTCTTTCCTATATAACCACACAATCTCCCATAAGACAGCATTCTGTCTTGTATGAAACAATTCCCAGGCCCCTTTGGATGGCCACCCACCATCAGTGCAGAGGGGTAAAGTGACCTTCCATCCCCACATGCCTCTTATTTCACGCTGCCTTATTGGAAACAGCTTCCCAAAGCCAGCAGGACAGACAAGACAAACTGTAAGAGCCAAGGGCTGCTTTGGAGTTTTTTTTTTCCCTTTTTATTTTTTGGACTAGCAGAGACCATCAAGAGCAGTTGCACATAAGAGAAAAATGCACTGGAGCCTGTTGCCTAGGCTGGACTCAGGCAATCCTGATGTGAATAATACGTGCATGTTCAGGGGTAATGCTCTGCACGAGGCTCTGTGCTCTGAATGCCTTTACTCCCTGCACAATCACAGCTAGATTGGGTGCCAGAACTCATTTACAGCTTCAGCTGTAAAACTGAACCCAGCAAACCCTCCCTAGAAGCAGATAAGTCCCCAGTGTAATAATAAAGCAGTGCAAGAACAGATGAGGAAACCTAAAGCACAGAAACCACAGCATCTGAGAGGCTCCCATCCAACGGGAGGGGCTCTACCAAAGCCTGAGTTTTCCTAATCCCCTGCACTGATGATGCATCAAACACAATGCCTTGTTGAGTGAGGCACAGACAGACATGCAACCACAGTCTGTCTGTCTGTCTGACAGCCTGAGCTACTGCAGGACATCCCTCAAAGGTTCTGGTGTCGCTGAGTCACTGCAGCCCAGGAGGGCTCTACACCACCCTCTGAGTTTTGCTCTACACCGTCCTAAGCTGGTGACCAGCCCTTGCCCAGGCTGAGCTCAACCTCCAGGAGCCTCCACATCACCACCTTCTTCCACCAAACTCCTCTCACTTTTTAGCTGGAGCACCTGGAAGCACAGAGCACCCACCACGCTCGGCTGCCGCTCACGGAGGAGCCGCTCCCCCGGCGAAGGGGGAGAAATGTTTGTTTTTCCTGTCTCTCAGTTCTAATCTCTTCCTCATTGAGGTCAGGTCACACGACTTCCCAAACACATCCCAGCATAGCAGCCACGGTTTGTGTGCCTTGGGGTTTGATTTCAAAGGAGAAGGTGCAGGGAGAGCTGAGCCCCCCACTCCTGCCTGCCAGTGCCTCCCGGAAAGCCGGCGGCCGCTCGCCGTCCCCGGGGAGCGCCGCTCACACTTCGGTCAAAACAAAGCAAAAATGACAAATTAGGTTAGAGGATTGATGTAATTTCTGATGGCCATTTTTCTTCTCTCCAGACTTGGCTGGGATCCCGCTGTTTTAAATTTAGTGGCTTTAGCTGCCTTCTCCCCTGTGGTCCTGTAACTCAACACTCACGCTTTATACAATCCATTAGAGCTGAGAAGTGGCAGCTCACAAAGACACAGGCATTAACATGTGGAGAAGCACAAGGCCTGTTAAAAGGATTTTCAGCATTGTGGGGCACACAAAAGGCCAGGTATTTATATTGGCCCAGCCAGCATATTCTTTAAGAATGCAGAGGTTCAAAAATACAAATATTTGTACGCATTAAAAGGCATTTTACGGAGATGGGTGCTCCCTTACCACTGGGCTGGTTCTCCTTAGCATCAAGTTGCACAGATCCAGCACAATCAATCTTCAGGAACCCTTTTTACCCTTCTACATCTGATCCATGGCACAGTGAGTTCAGGACTGTGTCTTAATTTTAATGTGCTGCAGATCAGAGCTGCAGTTTTGGAGAGCAGTGGCTTCTGTGCTCAAGGATGAGGACACTCAGATGGGAACTTCACTCAAATCTGAGAGCTGTTTCATCTGGAGTTTACTTGGTATGTGCCTAGCAATAAAGTTGAAAGGGAGGCAACTAAGCTGAGGTATTAAGAGTGTGCTGTGAACAGCTGAATAAATGGGGGGTTTTATTTATCACATAAAATTCAAGTGTAACCACACAGAAGGTTTTCCTACGATAAATTCTCACTGAGACAGCGTTTCAAACAGTGGTTATGGGCAACATCACAACATGATTTATCAGTAACTGCTCCTCAATGCAAACTCATGAGCACCCTGAGACAGAGAGGGGGATGAAACTCTCAGGAGAGCCTCCCTGCTGTGAAAGCTCCCAATTCCCAGGATAGCTGCTGCATCCCACCCTGCTGAGGCAGGAGCTGCAGCTCAAATCTCCAACCCACACAGTCCCTGCCAGGCCACAGAGCTTATTTCAGGGTGATTACCTTATCAGAGATGAATGAGACGTTAAGGTATTTTAGAGTGACACATGACACTGCTCACAAGTCCAGCAGCACGGTCACATGCAGCACCAAAAGCAGCAGCTACAACTGGCAGAGCCTTCCCAAGGGTTTTTCTTGGGGCATTGCCATGTGCAGCTCAGCTTGGCCACAGGCAAGCAGGGAAGAGCTCATCTTCCCAAAGAACTGGATTTTTGTTTCAGACACAGAGGTCAAAGTTTGGATGTTCACCCTGAATGCAGCATTGAGGGGCATTTCTGTCTCATCTGTCACTTCTTGGATGCTGCTCAGCTTTAAATGACTTGCCAGGAAGATACTTTAATACCCCCCAACATTTAAATGTGAATTTTCCCTCCTGACAGAAAAGCAGCTTATAGATTGTGAAGGTAGAATATACTACTCACACATTCCCTCCTTACAGGGCTTATTGTAAATGCTATTGTGAGGCAAATTTCTCAGTACCTGGAAGCCCCATGGATGAAAAGTAGGATTTCCCACAGCAAGGGTCATATCTAAAGCCAGATATTCAAAGTTTTCTAAAGATGCCCAACCCAAAACTTTCTGCACTTGGCAAACAACACACAGGGATCATCACACTGTTTTATGGGATCATCACACTGTTTTATGGGATGACCTGAACAAACTCTGTATGTTGGTAACTTACTTTGCAAATTTTATGCAGAACTGAGTGAAATACTTCCTGGTGGAGGCCAGGTTGTCACGGATGATGGGGACATTCTGTTTGATGTGCAGGATCACTGAGGTGACATAAGGACTCTGGTCACCGACGTGTTCCACGTTCTGCCACTGCATCTGCACACAGGGGGAGAAAAACAACCCAAAATGACTGTTTAATTCATTAGGATTCAAGCAATAGGTAGGGGAAACTGTACAAACTTCCTGCCAGGGGATCTCTAAGGAATCATTTAGACATTGCCTCTGTGATTCACCACCAAGGTCAAGTTCTTCATCATTGAAGTGATTGGGTAAAACCCTTCCACAAGAAGACACAAAGAAAAGTCAGAGCAGCCCCTTCTGCACCAGAGCAGAGACTGTGACCAGTATCCCACACAAATGGGGACCACTAGGATTAAAAAAAGCCTTTGGAGCACACCAGGCTGCTTTAATATTTAACAGTTTCCAATTTGCTGGGATGAAGTGCCCATATAAATCCTGATTACAGGCATTTGAGAAAATATCTGCAAGCTTGCAAAGTCTGGATTCCTGTATGGCAGCCAAGACTTTAATACTGGTGAGACTGATGACAGATAGATGGAAGAGGTAAAAAGTCTTAAAGTCCAAAGCACTCCACACCAGTGTAGCTCACTGAAAACACTGCTGGTGTACAAGCCAGGATGCCCAAGCCCAGCTCCTCCAAATGAATGTAAAAAGTACAAAATAAGAAGAGTTACTCAACCTCCCATTTTGTTTCCATTTATTCTCAGCAGAACTGCAAGAGAACAGCCCCTGTGAGCCAGATGTGTGGATGCCTTGACTTTCTCTGAGCCTGGTCTGCAGTACACAGGGTATTCCCAATTTAAGTGAAGTGGAAAAACCAAAAGGGAGGTGATTGGGTCTGGCCTGGCCTCGTTTATCTACCATAGCCTCACTGAGGAACACAAGCATCCAAAAAAGCACACTCAGTTCTGCTGCTGCTCAGAACTCTGCAATGTTCTCCCAATAACTCTTTGGAGATCTGTTCCTCATGCTGGAGATGAGACAGGAGGAAAACTCATAGGAAATCAGGAGAGGAAACTGGGCACATATGGAAGATGAGCTTTTTCCTTGGAGGGGCTGTTTGTCCTCAAGCTTGTTTTCCCAAGCTCTGGATTTTGCATATAAAGTTTTTTATTCCTGGTTTTAATTTAATATGGCTACTTTGCCCCCTGCAACTCAGCTGACTCAATTCCATCCAAACAACACGCAGCCTAAGTGACTTAGTGGGAAAGAGAAGCCAAATTCCTTGCAAAACCACAGTGTCTGAGTCTACACATGTCCCACTAAAGCTGTCTTTATTTAAACCTAACCAACCAACCCCAGCCTGCTGATCTCACATCAGCTGGGGGGCTGGAAGGGATGTCACTCTCATCACCTGCCCCACAGGTTTTCACAGAGTCACAGAACATCCTGAGCTGGAAGGGACACACAAGGAGCATCAACTTCAACCCCTGGTCCTGCACAGACACCCCAACAATCCCACCCTGTGTCTGAGAGTGGTGGTCAAACATTCCTGGAGCAGCCTTGGGGCTGTGACCATTCCCTGGGGAGCCTGGTCAGTGCCTCAGCACCTTCTGGGGAAAAACCTTTTCCTAATATCCAACCTAAACACCCCCAGACACAGCCCCAGCCATTCCCTCAAGTCCTGCCACTTGTCACCTGCTTTTCTACTCCTCATGGGCACTGATCACATCCAAACAAAACATTCTGTGCCTTTCTCCCTGGTGGATTCACACATTTCCTTCTTGACAGAGCAATCCTCACCCAACACACCATCCCCACAGAGTGGGAACAGCCAGAAAGTGGGAAGGGACTGCTGAGCTGAGTTATTGCACCAAACAATGAAACAGTAGCTTTTTCATTTTGTTGGTCATCATTCCAAAAGCAATACTTTACAACCAAACCTTTAAAGCATGAACAGTAAAAATAGCCCTTTTGTGTGTGTGTGTGTGCATGTGGGTGTGTTTCACCCAAAAAAAAAAAAACACCCAGTAGCTGCAGAGAAAGGAATAGCACACATACTGAAAAGTCATCAAAAGAAATATGAGCCCAACTCTGCTGGTAAAGCTTTGTTCCTGTCGTTTTAAATTTATTCCTCTTTTTCCCTTGTCCTGTGTTTTCCTTGGGATATCCACATAGTTTACATACACAAGCTGGAAAGGAGTCCAAGGAACAGGATTTCACTGCAAGGGAGAAGCCCAAAGGCACCTGCAGGCTGGGAGGACACGGGGTGTCTGCAAGGGCTGGAAGAGCTGGTGCTACCTCCTGCTTCTCACTACACAACACAGGGTCTAGGTTAAAACAGGCAGGGGGAAAGAGAAACCCTGAGCAGAACTGGGATGGTTTGGCACTTGACAAGAGCTGGGAATGCCAGGGGCTCAGGAGCGGCATGGTGCTGTGTCCCCAAAGAGCCACCAGGTCCCTCCTCTGCATCCAGGGGACTTTGTGACAGAGCAGAGGATGAATGAACCTTCAATTCTCCCTGCTCCCAGCAGCATCCCACTGCCAGCTCCTCCCTGCAGGCTCCAGATTGGGCAGCTGCTGCCTGGAGCTGGGGATGCTCCTGCAGGAAGGGCTGGGAGGGCAGCAGGAGCTGAGAGTGCCACTGACCCCATCTTTGGGGACACGAGCTGGGCTCTGCACTGTCACACCCTGCACGGTGTTCCAGGGTTTAAACACTCTGCTGAGGGCTTTTAATTAGCAGCTCTGATTGCTCTGCTCTCAGGGTTTTCTGTGTGTGGAGTGGAGGGATGATTAAAGCCCCGCTCTGTCCACTCGGCTGGGAGGACACCGGGAATTGCAGCTGTGCCAAAAGGTTTTAGGAAAAATGTAAAAAGCCAGCAAGAAATCGATGTGAGGCACTAAAATGTCCCCCAGCCCCACTTACAGGCAGTTTTACATATAAATCGATGCTTAATTCAGCATGTAAATCAAGCCTTACCCAGTGCAATCCATAAACTTAATTGGGGCGAAAATATCCCGTGCAGATTAGCAGCAGTTCCCCCATCCCAGAGATTAAAAAGGAAGCACACCAGGCAATGTCAGTGCCTGCTACAGATCAGCACAAACACATTAACAGCTCTTTGTTATCCAGAATATCACAATAGGGTAGGGCAAATTCTCCCACCCACATCCCAGCTCCCCATCCTTCAGCCACGTTTAATCATCCTACACCTGCTGTAAAGCCTGAGTAAGGATTATCACCTACAAATTTTGTAATATGGGGCCTTCTTAGCATTTACCATTTCTTTCAGAACATACACAGTAAAGACTCGTGGAAACCAAGCAGCATTCCCAGCTGAAAGCAATATTCCTGATGCTGTTTTGTGTGTTAAATCTCTCAACGTGGCCTGCAGCCAAAGTGGATTGAGAGGTTTAAGCATTTCATAATTTACCTCTATAGTTCCTGAATATTTTTGCAAAGAAAAAAAAAAGGCAAAACCCCAAAGCCAGACTCCAACAAAGGACTGGGAATGTTCAATCCTGGAGGACACCAGAGTGAAGTAAATGAAAGAAGCCAAACAAAGGAAGAGCCCTAATGGAGTAGGGACCTTGAGAGAGCAAAATTGGAATGGATCAGCCATACAATCTTTATTTCTTTAATATAGGCTGAAATTTTACATTTCCAAATACTGACTCTGTGTTTAAATAATTACATGCATTTCTTATTCAAGGGTCAGAGTAATAACCTAGCCCTGAAGGAAAGGGAGGAGGAGGGTGAAGGAAAAAAAAACCTCTTGCACCAAATCCAGGTCTAATAAAAATCACATAAAAGCGACTCTGTCTGATGCAAATAGTGGAGTGTGTGCACAAGTGACAAGTATTTATTTAGCTAATTTCATAACACTTAAACTTGTTTATATATCATCAGTCCCATCACATGTGCTGCATTTTACCAGTGTTCCAAAGACAAAAATAAATGGCCTACCAGCTGCTGCTTTCTCAAGGTTGTGGTTTACTTGGGTATAAACAGTCAGAGCTAAGGGATTCAAATATTACTGTACTCTGTAGGTTCAGGAGATCTGAGGGGCTGCCACAGCACACAGGCAACACCTGAAGTGCTGAGCCCTTCCTAGTGGTGTTATTTGACTGGGCAAAAAAATCCTCTTTCCATTTGGAACCTGTACAAGCTCTATTACCAGCTGCATTCCACTTCAAATATTAGCTGGGGGTGGCGGGGCTGGTTACAGCTGGAATACATCATAAAGCAGAAAGCTATTAAAATTCATGGCAGCCAGACAGTGTGTTGATCCTACAAAAATGGAGCTCTATGTTTAATATTTCTAATTAAAAAAAAAAAAAATTTGTTCAATCCACTTTTGTTGTCTTCACCTCTGTCTAAAGCAAGTCTGGGTTTTCACAATACTTTGGCAAGGAAACACAGCTCTGCATTTCAAACATATAAAAGCCAGCAGTGTAACTGCAACAAAATCCTTAAGCTCCAGTCCTAGGGGCCTCTCCAGGAATGGCTCCATATGTCCTTGAGAGGATCACAGAAGCAGTAAGGCTCAATCTCAATTCCACATCACCTCCATTTGTGCACCTCCAGTTAAGAGCCCCAAACAAGCAGGCTGGTCAAACTCCCTGCCAAAGAAGACAAAGGGGAGAGCAAACGTGGAGGTGTATTTGAAATTTCAGGCTGACAAAAAGGTTTTCCAGTTTTAAATGCTCTCACTGGCATTGGGAATGGAAAGAGAAAGCCTGGAGTACTTAGTGAATGTATTTCATTGTCTGTAGGTTTTAATGTGGTGCAAAAAGCCTGAAAGCTCTAATCTGAATAATAAGAGGGTTTGGAGTAAGGCATGGATTTATAAATACAGCAACTGCTGCTCTAAAATATAAGAAAAAAATCAGAGTAAAAGAAGGTATCAGTAGTGAAATCATGCAACCAAAGCACGTAACTCCACATGGATCTTAAGATTTGTCTTCTTGAAAATCCACCCCTACCTTGCTCATAGCAGTCAGGGCAGGGTCACAGGCTGCATCCAGGTCCTGCACTAACAGCTGGATGCTGTTGGAGATCACACTGCAAAAGAGGGGGAAAAAAAAAGAATCAAGCCTGAGTTTTAGAATCACACTGAGTAACAGAGAGTGCCAGAACTGGAGTGTTTGACTGTGAGAGGAGGAAAACCCTCTACTGGCTGACAGCAGGGCTATGATGTGAATGTACAAGGCCACAAATTGCACTGAGGAGGAGCTGGGAAATTCTGCAGGGAGCTGCACAATGGGCTCCAGTGGAGAGAGGATGTTTTTACAGTTGACCTTTCTCTGTTTTAACACAAATAAGGGGTTGGGGATCAAAGGTGGCAGATGAAGAGGAGAAATCCCCAAGTATCAAGCCCAGACCGTGACTCGGCTTCAAATTTAATCCGGTCTGTGTAACACCAACATTTTATCATCTCTCCATTTATTCACAGCCAATATTCTACTGCTCAGAGGAACTTGCACAGAGGATTTAAAAAATGACATCTGCATGAGTTCTGTGTCTCCCACGTGTGAAGATGAAGGCAGATGTCTTATTTACACTATGTCTAGGACTGCCGCCATCCATTGTTTGAGTTCCTGAGACATATACCAGACTGAAGGACACATTAGTCAAACACATTTCCCTCCCTCCCCCTTTTTCGAATTTTTTAACAGCATGATATTGCTTAGAGACATATTTAAGGCCACCACATTATGATGTGCATAAAGGTGCAGCTGATCCTAAAACAGCAGCCAAGAAACTCTGCCTGCAGCAGCTCAGAACCCCCCTCAGGGGCACAGACCCAGCACTCCCACTGCAGACAACTTCTGCTAGGAGCAATCAGCAAAACTGATTCTGTTTCACTAAGCACAGTTTTTAAAAACAGTTTAAATCTGCCACAGATGCGTGTTTGCAACCTCGGGATTATATTTGTTAACAAGTGGATTTTACTTTTGCTCTTTCTCATGATGGTAGCACAGATGAGAATCACAGGACTGTGAGAAATTTCAGCAATGCTTCCTCAAGCCATCCTTCTTCCCCTTCACTGTCTTTGGGAAGTTTTGGATACAACTCTGGGGTTCACTGTTCAAAAAAGTGTCCACCTTCTCACTGAGAAATGCTGTCATTGTCACTCACACTTAATTCTGACCTGGGTTTTGTCCTTTACCACAACCCAGAAAGGTTGCCTGTTCCCTTTCCTACAGCTCCAACACATAAAGTCTGGAACAGGATGCAAAGTAAAAGCCTTCCTTCAAAGCAATTAATTTGTTTGTAAAGGCAAACTCATCCAAAATTAGTCAGAAAAATTAGCATGGGAGATGAAGTGACTACAGGCTTCAAGTTACACGACCTAAAACTTGCATTGGGATAAAAAAAGCCTGTGACTGTTCCTGCTGGTGCCTCTGCTGCTGCTGGGCACCACAGAATCCACTCCCTGGGGGATTCCACCAGGCCAGGGGAGGCAGACTGAAATAACCACCCCCTGGGCACTCCTGCTGCCCCTGGCTGCAGGGAAGAGCTGTGCCTCAGCACCAGAGAGGAACACAAAGCTCTGAGAGGATGGAAAAGTGACCCCACCACTTGTGTGTCCATGCTCAGGAGTCTGTCAGAAGCTGGGACAACAAGTGCAGGCTCTCACCTGAAATGATTTGTCTGCAACCTGTTTGTCTGCAGTTCAAAACAAACACCTGGTGTGGAGGGATGCTGGTGCAGCAGGAAATGTGTTGGGAACACAAAGGAACATGACATGCTGAGAGGGTTTGGAGCCTGGTTCTGCAGGGAGACACAAAATCCTCACCCCAGGCAGCAGTGGGTGACTCCTGACACAATCCCTGACATGCACAGAGGGGATGGATCAGGAAGCTGAGGCCACAAAGGAGCAGTACAGCAACTACAGTGAGCCCAGCACTTGAGGGGTTGTTCTCTGAATGCTGCCCATAATCTCACAAAACTTGGATTTCTGGATTTGTATTACAATAATTTTTCTTTTGTTGAACATCAAGAAGTTCCCATAATTTCTCCCACTTTCCTAAAGAACTTGCTTTGCCACCCTAGGGATAAAACCCTCCTTTTTACACATTTGGGGTGGTTCTGCACTCGCCTTTCTCTCTCTGCACACTTTCCAGGGTGCATAAACAGCGTTTTATCACTTATTTTATGACTGTGCCTAACAAGACATCAAATCCCAGAAGAAACAACTTGTTTGATGTTGAATGAGCTAAACCCAGTGAGGTTTATAGCTCTGACTTACACTGACAGAAGGCTGGACAAAGCCCTCAGCTGGAACAGAATGAAAGTCAATTAAAAGCCTTTGTTACAAGACATATCAGCCCTGTCAGTTGGACTTTAAACCTGTCCAAAGCAGCAAATGTGAGCTATACATTAAACAACTTCCAAAACACTTCACATTGGCTGCCTGGGACCAACCACCTCGTGAGGAAGCCACTGTGGGAATCAAGCAGCCACTGGAGGTTGCTGGTTCCTGCTGGCAAAACTCACCCTCCACTTGTCCACGTTAAGAAAACCCCATCCCATGGCACATTTTATTTCTCCTCCCCTTCTACCTTGCTTGCTTTGGCTGAGTGGACACAGCAACTCTGAATTTCAGGCAGGAATTCACTCTTAAAAAGGTCTGAGAAGAGGGTGAAGGGAAGGGAGTCTCTGCAGCCTGGAATGGAGCCTGAGAGCATGTGAAAGAGCTGGATGGGAATTCAGTGGGATCCTGTCCACTGCAGCAGGAGAGGAGCAATCACAGGAAGGAAGTCTTCTGAAAAAAAATATCTCACTGCTATCTGGGCTGAATCTTAGCTTTAGGGAGAGGGGGAGCTGGTGACAGGGATTATTTTCCCAGTCTTGCCAAGATATTCTTTTGTCTGATATGAGGCAAAACAACTTTTGCCTCAATTTTCTTGTCTCAAAAAATACATTCAATCTGTCTGTCAGGGGTGGAGAGGAAAGGATGTTGGAGCAGAATATTTTTAGCACCGTTACATGAAAAGATATTTTAATGAATGATAATCTTCTCTCAATTATAATCCCCAAATATAAGATTGGATCAGTCTTTTATGTCATCTGAAATGGGGTTTGATCATACTGACAAGGCTGCTGATTACCAGGGGGAAGTTAAAGCAGGAAGGAATGTACTGAAATAGCTTCCTTTCTTGAAATGTAACAGCCACCTCGCAGAGCTGCCAAGATGCAAATGATGTTTCAAATGGAAACTCACTATTTCCTTTCCCTTTTCCAGTGCTCTTGCTCCTTTGGCTTGGACCATGGGGAGCAGCTAAAGCCTGTGCTAGTGCTGCTCTTGGAGCAGCCAGAGCACAGCATTCCCTGAGCAGGGAAATGCCTGTGCCCAGGCTGTGGACCCGGGTGGATCCTGTGACACCAGGATTGTTTTTACTCCAGCACCATCTGCCTGACAAAAGGGGATGTTTGGTACTTGCTGGGAGGAGGCTTGTGCTGCACATACACACTGAAAGTGTCCATCTCTCCTGTCAGGTTGATTCTCTCCATGAGGCTTGCATCCACTTTTTCTTTGAGCTTCTCTTCCAACTGTTGGGAAACAAAACAAGCAACAGGGAGATCAGGTTTCGAAACTCAAAATAATCGTTCTTGAAAACTTAGGGCCTGGAAAGGTCAGCTTCTTCAAACTTAATCTGTGACCAAGCTACATCCAAAACTCATCCAGTGACACTGGAAATCTTTCCTTCTTGGCCTCCCAGACCCTGCTGATCTGCCAGGATGGGCCATGGTGGCTCCACGTCCTCAAAGAATTAAAGCTCCAAGGTCAAATATGTAACTCTAGTATGACATGCTACCGTAGTAGCTTAACACTGTGGCATCTGTCCTGCTAATAAAGATGTTTCTCAACACTCTGCCTGTGCCCAAACTGCAGGGGATTGCCAGACCTAGTGGTGGAGAGGCCTGGATACAGCCAAACATCACAGCTCATTCCTGACCCATGGCATTTTGGAAGAACCTGAATGTAACGAGCGGCGTGGCTGCAAATCGCATCAGCATAAATTCCTCCTCTCTCCACTCCACATTGCCCCAATATTTCATGCAAGTATTTTCCCAAAAGCATTTTGAATTATTGTTGTGCTTGTTTTTATGAAGGGGAGATGATGAACAGAGAATCATTTTTTAAAAAAATAAATTTGGTCCCCAAATCCAAAACAAATTACTCAACAAGTAGAAAAGGACTGAACCCAAAACTGATGCTGCAAGGCAGGATTACAAGCAAATTACTTTTCTCGGGTAGAAATAACAAAATCAATACTTTTCTTTCCTTGAAATACAGATTGGATAATGCAGAGCTCAGTAATCAATGGGGTTTTCATTACTTTTGGCTGTCCCAGTCTCCCACAGCAGCACAGGAGAGGGGCTGGTGCCCTCTCAGAGGAAAACTCACCTGCTGGGTGGTGGCCAGGCAATACTCTGCAGTACTTAGGATGCTGCAAATGAGGCAGAGTTCTTCTAAAGTAAACTTTGCCACTTCAGAGCCTTCCTTTTCTTTCAGCAAACTTGTGATGGTGAGCCCACCACTGCTGCTGGTTGTCCTAGGAAAAAAAAAACCAAACCAAAAAACAACAGACAAAACCTGTGAGGTTTTTGAGCATACAGACACTCAAAGTGCAAAATTACTGTTGGATTTTAATGCCATAAAAAGGCTTTGAGACCACAACACAACACCCTGTGCAACACAGGACATCAAACCCACAACTGCTATTTTGGTGAAGGAATTCCTTTTACAGAGAGCTTTGTACCAGGTCTTCAAGCAAAGGACAACTCACTCATTGACAAGAAAATAGATAAGGATACAAAAGGAACACAGCCTTCCCCAGGTAGCTTCACCTTCTCTGCCAGTTATCCAAAATCTAATTAGAGATTACAGAAGAATCTCAGAACTATCAGGAAACTTGTCATATTTATCTCTGCAGCACTAAACAGCTGTCCACATGCATTTGAGACTTTGGCAACTTGTTTTAAAAGCTGATGGTATCAACAAAGTAAATTACAGAAGATGTGCCTTCCCCTCCCCTGTCTTCCAGAGAGCAACGTTCATGTATCAACAAAGAAAGACTCTGAGCAGTTTAGAGGCAGGAAATTCCCTACCTCTCAACTCTTTATAATCCAAATCCATTAAAAAAAATAGGACAGTGATATTTATCTTGGACAGCAAAAATGGAGCACTCAAAAAAAAAAAACGTGGATAAAGAATGCAACTGAGGTCTGATGGAGAGCACACATTAAATTTATCTTTCCACTTGTCTGGATGGAACCCTCTCCCCTTCCATCTGTGAAAGACTTTACTGGTTTCAGAAAGTCATTCTGCTGCTCCCAAGTTTACAAGGGAAACAAACTGGAGATGTTACACAGCAAATAAAATGATCTGCAGTGGAGTTTTGGCAACATCTCGGGAGCACCTTTAGCCTGTACTCTGATACACACTGGTGTAAACTCATTATGATTTCCTTTCCTTTCACTGCATTTACATCTACAGATCTTATTTATACAGAGATAAAATGTTCCAGAGCAGAGGGAGGTACAGGGAAGCACTTTAGCATCTCACAAATAAACCACCTTCATTATAAATTACCATATAGATGATGTTGGGCTAAGGCAGCTGAGAATCCCAGTATGAGTTGCTTACCCAAGTAGCAATTCTGAAAGCCAAGCCTCTCTGAAGACACTTGGGCTGGCATTTCAAAAGGAACTTCAAGAAACTACAAATCTGGCTGCTAATCAAAGCCAAATATGAAGCTATTCTCCAGGGGCCCTTACAAGAAAAACAATGTGTGACTGCCCATTTGCTCTCCTTTTTTCTCTGTGCAAGAAATCGAACTCTGGAGAAAACCATGCAGTAAATGGAGTGATCCTGCTGCTGCCTGGGGTGTTTGACAGGGAAATGAGTGTCCACAAGGATGTATTTATTAATTATCTTTACAAATCATCTGCTCCTCAGTGCAGTGGAACGCCTGCAGCAGCGGGGGAAGCCAAACTCACTTGGGCAGGTTTCCAGAGAGGATTTTCCAGGCGTATTCCCGCAGGTACTTCTGGAAGATGGTGGTCAGGGCAATCATGGGCTCCCCAGTGCTGAGCTGGGAGCACTGCACCATGCACTTCTTGTAGTACACAAAGAGGTCAGCACAGCTGGGCAGGACTGCTCCTCCTTCATCCACGTTGGGTTTGGGGGGACCCTGAGCCTTGAAGTCAGCCACAAACCTGTCAATCAGCTCTCCCAGATTCCTGATGTGGGGAACAAAAAGATGTTTGTTGAAGGAGGGATTGGAGTGAAAAAGAAGGAGTAATGCTTACAATGAGATGCCCTGTCCTGTGACAGCAGCAAGTGCAGGTTTAGCAGCTGGGTATTCCCAGCCCTTTCTTATCTCCACGCTCCCGGCACAAAGCTCACACAATTCCACAAAGCCCGAACCTTTTGTGCTCAGGAGTTTTAGTGGCAGCTTCAAATCTGTTCTCCAGCCACACATAAAAGCTCCCAGGTCTGCCAGGACTCGCTTCAGCACATTTGATGCAAGTGCATTAAGCTTGTGCTCAAGTTTCATTCCTGGCACCAGGAAAAGGAACAGTCAGGCTTCCCATCCCAGAGGCCTCCAGAGAAGACCTCAGGGAATATGGATTTTGAAGGGATGTGCTCAAAATGCTGTGTGCCATTTGCCATTTCTTGGTCCCATTTGGATACCACCTGGTTCTGCACAACTTCACACATCCTTTCAAGAAGTTTTATTTAGCATGAGCACAAAGTGCACTTCCTACTTAAGACTCTTTTAAAAAGCACAAAAAGCCCTCTTATTGTCTCCAGTGATTCATTACAGCCTGGTCCTTACTCAAATATTTCGGTCTTTAGGCAACTATAAACTTCTCTCCATCCTTTCACCAGGACAAAAAGGCTTTTGAGCATGGCAGAGAGCCAGAGCCATCAACACAGAACCAGAGAATCTTCTGATCTTGGGGAGTTCCTCTGGTCCCACTCCTCCAGAGACAGCACATCCGTGTCAGAGACCAAGCCCAGCTCAGCTCCATGGGATAACCTTTGCCAGATGAACTGAATTCCAGCAATAAACCTCCTCCCCCAGGAACACTCACACAGACACAGCTTTCCTCAAGGAAGCTTGGCTTCTGGGAAATAGATAGGTCTTTCAGATGAGAGAGGAACTCTGCTCTCCTGTATTTATATTCCTATTCTGAATACAATTTTCCTGCAGCTCTGCCCTTCCCATGGCACAACCTCCACCCCTGGGCTGTGCCAGGATCCAGGGCTCCTAAGGGGAAAGCCAAATCCTCAGGAGAATGGCTGTACATTCTCACTTCTGCCAGTGAAAGGGGAAAAACCACAACTTCCCCCAATTTCTACCCCTTTTTTATTTCCCTCTGTGAGAGAGAAAACCCCTCTGACTCCAGCTTACCAGAGAACCCCAGGTCTCTCCCCTGATAAATTTAAGAGGTTGCTGCCTATGGATGAGCTCCTACCACAGCTGATCTGCTGGGCCACACTTATCTCCAGAAATGTTCTTGGAATATCAGGACTCTCAATCATGGAGCAACCCTGCTTGGCTTTAGCCAGGCTGCAAAGACAAGAAGCCCCTTTTTCCATGCCTGCAGCTTGAGCACTGCACACAGCTCTGATTCCACACCCCCAGTTCCTCGGCTGTGTTACAAGCCCTGTAAAAACATCAGGCTGCTGCACTGATGTGATAAATCTCCACACTGGCAGCAGCAATTGAAGGCTGAAGTGAAGCATTGATTGTGTTGGGCCACAGAGAAGCAGAATTTACCTCCCTGTGTAGCTGTAGCAGAGCCAAACAGATGGCTGCTGCAGGAGGGCTCACACGTGCTGCAGGCTGCAGATTCCTGCAGCTTCTCAAGGAAAGAGGACGTAGCTCACTCCTTGTCAAATCCAACAGCTGCATCTCCACCTCTGCATCTGTGCTGGCCTCCAGCTGGGCAACAAAGTGGAGCTTTCTTAGCAGTCACCAGTCACTTGATTTTTTTTTTTTTTTGCCTTCTCTCAGTCTCAAGACACGGTCAGGAATGTCAATGGCTTTTGTTTCTTTATGCTTAGCCCACATGTTCTCCTCTTCTCTGAGGCAAAGTGAAATGGATCTGCATTTTCCTGGTCCCCCAAGGTCTTGTCAGCAGGGATGCAGGAGAAAATGCAGCTGTTCAGAAGAGCTGGGAGAGCAGTGCTGGGGCTTCATGCTTGTTCTGATCCCAACCTGGATAAAACTGCCCATCAGGCCAGGCTATGGGACTGCTCCTATTTCAGAATGGCACTGGTGCAAGCAAAACACCAGGATATTGTGCATTAAAAGAGCTAATACATCATTAATGCACACCTTGGTTGATGGCAAACTTTCAGAGGAGCCTCAGCTGGCCCAAATGTGATACAAAGGACACAAATCTTCATGTGGTACAGTGGGAGCACAGAGAGTCTGGCACAAAAAGCTGCTGGGAGATGAAAAATGAAGAAGGCAGGAGAGCTACAGAAAATGAATATTTTCTCCACAGACTCTGAGGAAAAGCTCCAAGAGAACTCTCTGGTAGTGCAGATGTGGTATTTCCTAACAGTAGCATATTTATTGGGAGCGAGAACTCGCCAAATCTAACCAAGAGAAAGAATGAAATGAAATCACATAAAGGGAATTCTATTCTGCTTCTTTTCATTCCTGCATTCCTCTTCCTTTTTTTTTTTCCTTTCACTCAACCTATTCAGGGCTGTTCTGCACCTCTGGCAATCAAGAGAGGAACCAGGCACTCGTGAGCAGCACGAGAGAAGAACAGGGTGCTCAGGAAGCTGGGGGTTCCCAGGGATGTGAACAAAGCTGGGCACTGAGGAAGGGCAGTGGCACTGAGACCCCTGGAGCATTGCAGAGCATTTTCCATGGGCTGGGGATTTTGGAAGCCCCTCTGCTGCTGAGGCTGCAAACACACAGCACAAAGTGCCAGTTTTCCGAGCACTCCCGCCTCGGACGTGCCTTTGAGAGGATTTAAGGAGGGCTCTGCACACTCTCAGCCCTGCAGACCTGACAGAGATCTTCCTCCTCTCCAGCAGAACAGCTCAGCTCACGTCTGTGTGCTCCTGCTGCTCCAGCTGACCACAAAGGAGAGCTAAAGACCCACGTCCCAAAGGGGCAGGAATGAAATCTGGTCAGAAATCTGATATTTACTCTGCAGCTGAGGGTGAAAGCAGCATCTTTAAATTCCTCCTTTCAGGTGTCTCCTCTTAAACTGCTACAGATTTTGGCACTGTGTTTCTTTAAAAAGGGGTATGGAAACTATTTTTTGGCAGAAAATGTCCAGGCCTTTTTCTGCCCCAGATTTAAGGCAATGAGGAACAAAACTATCACACTGCTCTCACTATTCCGAGCTCGAACATACAATTAATGATCTAAGCAACATCTCATTTTCAGACTCCTCCAAAGTTCAGTCAAAGGAAAAAGAAGAGAGAAAATCATGAAGGAAAGCAATTTTTGGCACTCAGGGGCAGCATGGGGAATACTGTGGCAGTTTTTCTTTGAACTCCCTGCAGCCTGTGGCTATAAAGCTAATATAAAACATCTCATGATTGTAAAGGAGAAGGAGAAGAAAAAGGAAAAGAAAAAATTTTTAAAAAGGCAACTGAAGGGGCTAGGAGCACAGTGGGGTAGAATTACCAAAATGGGGATTAAAATGGCCCCTAGTGAGAAGGGAAGAAATACTCAAACAAGTCTGTGCTCAGTTGGCTGAGGGCAGGGGGGAAATATCAGTTTCCCTTTGTTATACTGCAGAGAGGAACCTAAACCCAGCAGGACACAGCACTGTGCAAGGTTTCAGCTATTTAATGAAATTTTTTTTAAGCATAAGAAGTTGATGGGACATGGAAAAGCTTTTTCAAGATGCTTATCATGGAGTTTGAATAAAATCAGGACACTACAAGCCTTGAGTTACACATTCTCTCATGTGTAAAGCCTTGGTACATAGAAGAGCACACACAGATGAGATACACTAAGTAGGCACCTCCTCTTTTCCAGCCACTAATCTGTGCTAAAAGACTAAATTGAGTCTTTTTCAACTATTTCCTCTCAGAGGTGGCACTGCAGTTGTTACTGAGATGTCATTTAAACCCTGGTGTTAATCGAGGTGCACAAGAAACTGCAGTGAGAGCCCTGAAAACTTCTCAGAGCTCAAAGCTCCTTTCATTCAATTGTTTTGCTCTAAGTCAAAGAGGAAGATGAAGAAGGGTGCCAGGGATTAAAGCCCCTGACAAAGTCCCAATCTGTGAGCAATGATAATGTTATCTTACAGCCAGCTCATCTCCAGCAGCTTTCATCTAAGGATCTCAAACAAGTTATTGCTACAGAGCAAATCTTGCAACTCCTCTGCCACCAAGCCACATGTGTATTTTAGGGAAAACCCAACCCTATTATTTGTGGAAGACAAGAGATGAAAGAAAGACATATGTCTGCAGTGGGAATTGCAGAGGCAACAGAAGTAATTTCAGGAACTCTGAGCCTCTTCCACAGAAAGGCAGCGGGCACCACTCCTGCAGCCCTTTGCAATTACACACAAAACCAACCTCCACAGCCCTCTGAACACTCCTTTTGTCCAGGCAAAGGCCCCACTCAAAGTTCCTTGAACCACAAACACTGCTCCTGTTGAAATCAGGCAGCAGAGCTTCAACAAATTCATTTTCTGCAGCTTGAGTACAGAATCCAGCACAACCCAACACATCCAAAAGCAAAGAAAGCCCAAAACTCAGGCTGGTTACTCACTTGTCCTGGGACTCAATATACACATAAAGGTGAGGCTCAAAGCACTTGGAAACAATGCCATGGAAAGGATTGTCAGGGACCTTTGGCTTCTTTGGCTGCAAGAAAACATTTAGAGTGTTGGTTCAAACCTGCCCTGTAAGACCTTGAAGGAACAGCAATGCAACAGCACAGAAGGATATAAATCTTTAGAGCTATTGTAACACAGAAATTTGCTGTCAAATAATCAAAGCATATAAATGTCATTATAGCCAAGTCTTCTCTCCTTCTTAGAGAGCAATCCAAGGAATTATCTTTCCACTAGTAAAATATTCTTAGCCTTCAAGAGAAGGCTGCTCCATGCAAAAAGATTTGCAGTTTGCAAATAAAATCTCCCTGAATCCTTCAAGCAGTAACAAGGCTCCACTAGTCCCCTCTGAAATCAAATGTAGCAGTTATTTGGAAGCAAGATTGAAGAATCCTTACATTTTAGAATATCAAGGGCAATAACTCAAAGTTACAGGCTTCATCTGAATGGATTTTATTTAGATAAACAGCATGTAATTACTGGAGAAGCCAGAATTATACAGGCAACACTACAGGCCTGCTTTCACTGTGAAACATGTTTCTGGGGATGCAAAGATTTCTATTTTTAAATCACATTTAGAGCATTAAGCACATGTGCCATTTGGGAGCCATCCTGTTTACCCTCATTTGAGTTTAGTGCTGCACTCTGACCATGGCCAAGCACAGCTCACCAAAGCCACTGGGACTACTCACACACTTAAATTTGTGCATGTTTAAGTACCAGGCTGGGGAAGAGCCTTTAAGCTCTTTTTTTTTTTTGCCTTACAGCTAGATTGTTATTATTCTTTTTTACTAATAGGTGTTATTATTCTTTTGTACTAATAGGTGTTATTATTCTTGTGTACTAATAGGTCATTTGTCCTGTTGCTTCCCAGCAAACCAGCAACTTTTCACTGGCTGCAAAGAGGGCTGCAGTGAATCTGGAATGGAATTCTTGCTTCTTTCTCCACAAAAGCCAAGATCAGCTCCCAGCCAATGGAGATATGAATTTTTCCAGCTGATTTTTTTTTTTAGTGCAAGAAAAGCCAAACAAAAGAAGCAAAATGAGAGACTTTCTCTCCTAAACAACAGAGGAGGTGGCATTAAGGATTTGGCAGAACTATCAGAGTATGACAAGACAAACATTTCTCAGCAATAATTCAGCCCCAAATGATGAATCCCAACTTATGGCTGCAAACCTGAAGTGAGGAAATGCTTTTATGGAGGCCAGACCACCTCTATCTATGAACCCTGAATGAAGAATTTAAATTTTAAGAGCCTTAGGACAGAACCATTACCAGGCATCCTCCACCCAAATCCCTCTCCCAGTGCCCATTTGTGCTGGATGCACACATTCTCTGGAGCTGGGAGGAAAACAAACAGCTGGGAATCACAGGAACATCCCAGCTGCCAAATCCCTGGCATGGCAGTGGCAGCACAAGGCTGCAGATTCACCATGTTTACCACTCACCAGGCTGGGAGAGCCAGCTCCTGAGTGTGTGTCTCTGCATCACGCTGCTCCCAGCCTGCCTGGTGGAAGGAATACTAAATCTTTTAACAGTAGCAGTGAAGCTGTATTTCTGAGTGTGCAACCCTGTCCAAAAGCTGCAGATGTTTAAGCTATTTCCTCCTTGAGTTTGATGGAAATAATAAAAGGTTACTGTTGTCACAGTAAGGAGGTCTGCAGCTGGCCCAGTTTCCTTTCATTACTATCCAAAGCAAACAGATTAAATTGAACTGCTAAGATTACCAAAAGAGGTGCTTTTTTAGCATGGATTTCCCCCCCAAAAAAAAATTCTTGTGCTCCATCTTAGATTCCCAAATGTCTTGAATTTTTAGGACTGGTGTCTTGGAAGGGCTCTTTGACTGAAAACCCTTCATCTCCACCCCTTTGTGTCCCTTCTGTTCTTCAGGCAGTGACAGCAGAAGATGAGACCTGCAGCACTTCCAGACTCAGCTGCTGTCCCTGTGACACTGAAATGTTGGCACACAGGAGGCTGCAGGGCAGCAGAGCCCAGCACTGTGACATTGACACAGGGCATTCCTACAAGGAAAGGGCAGCCTCAGCACAAGCTGCATCTCCAGGGATGTCTCCAGCTCCACAGGGTACAGGGAGCACAGCAGTGCCTCTCTCAGAAGCTCCTGATCTGCTGCATTCTGCTGTTCAATAAACCCAGCCCTAATTGCTGCAAGTATCTCTTCACCTGCCTCCTAACACCACTGACTTCTCCAAGGATGTCCTCTCATCTCAGCACTGCACATCTGAGCCCACCTTCCTGTCATTAGGCATTGCAAAGTGAGCTCTTCCCAAAAAAATGCATCAGAGATGTCTCCCCAGGTTCCCACTCTCACTGATAAAGTGCACACAATACCAACTGTCCAAGCTGTATTTTAATGCAAAGAGCAAAACCTTGCTTAAATCATTCTGTTCCAGGACTTTGGCTGTGGATGAAGGCAGAGGGGCTGCTCTGCTCATGTGAAAATCTGGAGGGGATGCAGTGCACCAGACTGTGCTGCTGGAGAGCTCCCACCTCCTCCTCCCCTCCCCAGGGCATGGATTTGAGTAGGTCCTGAGGCTCTGGTCTCTCATCAGGATACACCTGTACACGGCCCATTTACAGGGCTGTAAATCCCTTAAATAAGAGGAGAGTACCAGCCTCAAGTAACTCACAATTGAACATTTAGAAAACATCCATCTGGTGTATAAAAAATACAGGCTTTGATATTGGTGCCAATTAAAACAATTGCATTTACCATTCATCCTTTAATGTTTGCAGAGGGCTTTGGAAGCCCTGTGTTTGGACAAGCAGTTAGGTGCTGCCTGCTTTGCAGAGGTAATGGATGAAAAGCACTGTAAAGATTAAAAAAAAAAAAAAAAAAAATCCCAGAAGTGATTTATCTGGAGTGAAAATCTAAAGCTGACACTTGAAAGTTCAATGACTTGCCTGGTGGCTCCAGACAGTTTGCTTGGCTGACAGGGCAAAATATGAATTGCAACTGTTTGTAGAGGAGCTTCTTTGGGGATCTGAAAACCCAAATAGCTATTTCATCTCACTTTGACAGAAATCCTGTAGTTACATTTGGGCTGTTGCTGTACAGGCTGGAACAGAATCCAGCTCCCTCTCACGTGGCAGGATTGTCTCTGCACTATTAACTGGAATAAAGATTGCTTTGGTTTCAGTGAAATGAGCCAGAGCAAAGCATGGTCGTACTGGGAGCCTGAATGCTGCACAAAGGATCAAAACTGCACTAAATTAATTGCTCTGAAAACAAACTTTTCCAATCAGTGGGATGGGAAAAGCTGAGGTCCCACTGGAGATTCTGACAGAGGCTGACAGCTGAGAACTTCAAAGACTTACTTTGTCTGTATCACTTTTCTCCATCACAATCTCATCTGCCTCTGCCCCAGTTTCATCCTCCAGAAAGGGGTTGGTGGAGGGAGGTGGCACTTCTGGCTTCTTCTGTTGGAAAAAAGGAAGTTCTTTAGGAGAACAACCAGTTTTGTGCCCTCTGGCACATGGCTGCATCCACATTTTGCTTTCCTGAGCCCTTCAAAGCACTGCCCAGCCTTCTCCCAGCAGAGGTGATCAGATCCTGGCTCCTTCTCCATCCCTCCACCCTCAGCCCCTGCTCTGTTTGCACCCACACTGCCTGAATCCTCCTTGAAAGGGCCACATTTTGTCCACATTTGTGACATTTCCACTCTTCCCAAACCCCACTCCAAAGTGTGTGGTCTCCACTGGGATAACCCACAACAGCAGCAGCTCCAAAACTCTGCCCTGCAATAAACCCCAAATTGCTGCTCTCACTGCTTGTCCCCCTCTCTGCACTCACCAGCCAGTTATTTATAATGGTGGCCTTCATTTTGGGTATAAAACAGGGCAAATGATATGCCTCTAGGCATGTCAGAAAGGGGGAAACACAGGATTTTCTGTCATGTGAAACCACACCCTCCCCTTCTGGTTTTCTCACTTATAACAACCCAGCGAAGCCAATTTAATTAAAGCTGCAAATTTTCTATGAAATTTGTCAGAATAAATAAAGTTCTGTTCTTGAGAGATCTAATTTCAGCCAGGAGGAAAACCTTACAGGACTTCCTCTCTTAATTAGCAGCACCCACAGCAAATGACAAGTGGGTCCAGCAGGCTTTCCTTGGAGGCTGAATTATCACATCCAAGCAGGCTTCAAGACACCAGCTGGACAGAGGAGCCAAACCAGTGGCTTCTGAGCCACACATGCTCTGTGCTGCCAGGGCATTTGGCTGGCAGAGCTCTGGGCTGAGATTCCAGGCAGGAAAAAGCTCAAAGATAGCTCCAGAGATATTCCCTGAGTTTTTTTTTCCTCTTGGTTCTGCCTTTACAATCTACCAAAAGAGACAAAGCAGAAGCTACCAATGTCCCTGCAAGCCAGAGTGAGCCAAGAGACAATGTGGTGAGTGTGTGGTACCCAGAAATGAGGAGAAGAGGGGACTTGGAGTTAAAATGTGTCACTGACACGTAGAGAACAAACATTACAGGGCACTTACCACACCACAATCACTCTGTGGCTCTCCATAGCTCTGTGGCTTCAAAGAGCACAGGGCCCCAGAAGAACCAAAAAAAGCACACAGGCAGTGTATTTTTATTCTTGTGAGCCCTGTGCCATCTTCTCTACATCTACACAACTAAAAAATCACTTTTCCAACTACAGGCCACTGAGCAGAGTCACATTAAACACCCTGAGGCTGCAGGTGACACCTTTTATAGTCTCCACTCCCTGAGCTATGTGTGAGGGGGTTTCTTTCTCCTGAGAAAGCTGCTGAGCAAAGGATAGATCCTCAGAAATGCCCTTACCCCTGTGCCATCAGCAAGAGTGCAGCCTGAGAAGCGCTTGGCCAGGAGCCCTTCAAAGTTGGTTGTTCTCTGAATTGCAAACAAAAGCAGCTTCACCTCGATCTCCTTGGCCCTGGTGCGCATGATCTTCGAGAGCTCTGCCCTGCAGGAGAGAGGGGATATGGAAAAAACAAATGTGGTTTTCTGTAAAGATCTGAAACCTAACCCTGCAACTCAGTCCATTCCCCAGAGAGACTTTCATCACAAAATTCAGGCTAATTCCTGAGGGTCTCTAACATAAAACTGCTTTGCAGATCTCATTTCAAACACGACCACAGTTGTTCCCAGCTCTGTGGGTAACAGGACCTCATCTCCTAGCAGCCAGTTGGGAAAGCCCTCAGGATCCAACCTTGGGAAGCAAAGTGACTCCCACTGTGGTCCCAGAACAAAGGCAATGATGCTACTGGGACTCCACCTGGCACTCTTCCCTGTTTCCCTGTCTCTGGCTGGCAAAGAGCCTGGTCTGAGGCACTCACACCACAGCCAGCTCGTGCTATTCCACTTGCCCTGAAACATCACTGATTTTTACCTCTGTTAGCCGAAAATTGATTTTCACATCACTTCAAATCCTCGTCGTTTCAGCAACATTTCCCTCCTCGCTTCCTTACAATCCCAGACAATTCACAGAGACATCTGCAGCCTGCTTTTACACACCCACCAGCGTGGCAGGAGCCAAGCAAAGCTTTTCATTCCCAGGAAGCTGGGATGCAGCAGGAGCTGCTTGGGGCTCACCTGGTGACGTGGCAGAACTCCACGGCGATGCGCTCCGTCATGCACCACTCCGGCGGGAACATGCGCCCGTACTTCTCCTCGTAATCCACCAGCTGCCTCTTGATCCAAGCGTAACGCCGGTCAATCTTATCCAGCCAAGCCACCTGAACCCCAGGGAAAAGGAGTTTTTTTAAGCACCAACAGCATTTTTTAGCTGCAGCAGGTGCAAAAATTCAGAGCTGTGCTGCTGCTGTGTAGAGGAGCTCGGGCGATCGATGGGAGCTGATCCAACATGGATTAAAATCCTCTGAATGCTCCAAAGGGAGGTTTGGGTTGGATGTTAGGGAAAAATTCTTCACTGAAAGGGTTATCAAGCACTGGAGCAGGGAATTGGCTGAGTCACAGGCCCAGGAGGGGTTTAAAAGATGTGTGGATGTGGCACTTAGGGACAGGGTTTAGAGGTGGACTTGGAACGGTTGGAATCAAGGATCTTCAAGGTCTTTTCCAACCTAAATGATTCTGGGATTCCAAGTGCTTAAACACATGCCAGACTGAAAATCCTATCTTGTGAGAATTAAGAGAGCAAGTTCTGTTGAAAATGAGGATAACAGTACTCCTAAATCATGCAGAGATTATTGAAAACTCAATCCAATAATATTTCATTTAATCCCACCCTCTTTGTTTCACAGACAGAGAGGTTAAAGTCAACAGTGGGATGAGAGTGCAGGAATTCCTGGATTCTTACATTCAGCTCACACTTAAACTTCACAAAAATTCTTACAACCTGAGCAGGAAGGGATTTTCCCCCCAGTTTTGGTGTTTTCTGGTCAAAAATCAGGAAGGTTAATCCAAAAATCCTTGATGTAAAAATGCTATTTAAACTTTTAGCCTTTCTCTATTCTATGTCAAACATTTGAAATTGATAAAATACATTTTGATCTAAAGGTGACTTTGCTTGGTGTAGGGTTTTTTTCCCAAGTTCAAGAAGGTTATGGTAAACTTTTAAAAAGCTGTTAGTATCAGGACAGGAAATTTAAAAATTAGCTACAGAGATAATTAACTTCCTAAAAATCCCCCCATCAGCTTTCAAAGCATTTTGGGGTGTTTCTTAATTGTTTGGGGGGTGGTGGTGTTGAGTTTGCAATTTTCAGAGTTTCATTTTTCAACCCTTTGCAGGGCAGGAAATAAATCTTACACGAATTTATTTATTTTCTACACAAAGGGAGAAAACATTTCTAGGGATGATCTGAGAAACTGAGGTCTAAGGTAGGAGAACCCTGGATAACACCAACTCCCAGCTCATCAGCCACTCCACATCACACCCACAATCACTTTCCAAACCCTTGGGATAAAAACCTTTCACCACAGGAACCTGTGGAAGCGTGAATTTTGGGAAAGCCAGCAGAGCAAAATGTGAAATCCAAATGGAGCTTGCTAAGCTTCCCTTACATCTTGATTTTCCTGGAAAAGGACCAGATACTCTGAGAGGTGTTGTTTAATAAATTTCTTGATGATTTCCTGTTTGATCCTGGGATCCAGGACGTTGGCTACCAGGCAGGCATCACGTAGGACATTGCTGGGCCCACCAGTCCTCTGTCAAAATAAACAGGAAGAAAATTATTTCAGATTAAATAAGTTGAATGGCTGATTGTAAATGCATCCAGCTTATCTTGGCTTTATCCTTTCCTATTATTCTCTTTTCTGCTGCTGCTCTCTATTTATTGCTGCATCTTTCTTTTGTTGCATGAAAACTGAGCTGCTTTAACTTCACTGACCATGAAGTTGTTATGTGGTAAAGGAACAGAAAATTTGCAGCATTTTTTTTTTAAAGGCAGAAAATTTAGAAGCATTTTTCTTAAAAAAGGCAGAAAATTTAGAAGCATATTTTTTAAAAACAGACTGAAAATTTAGTAGCATATTTTTTTAAAAAAAGGCTGTTTTGGTGCTGCTTCACACAGCCACAGATTTGCCCTTCACCAGCTGTTCCAGTCCCCTCATTCCTGGACTTGTCAGTTGTATGAAGAAACCAGCAGAGCTGGCACTTGGAAAGACAAAACTGGTGTTTTCTTGGAAGTAGAATCAAATTCACACCTACTCCCCTTACAGTTTGCAAATGTTTGGATGCACAAAGCTGGGGAAGCACAGTTGGTGCCTTAACCCCAGCCCAGATCTGTATCTGTGCTGAGTAAACCACAGACAAACTCGGTGGCACTGTGTCAACAGCCAGCCCTGTGCTTCCTCTGAACAAAACACAAATTTTTGTGACAAAAAAAAAACAAACCAGGGACTGGGTGAGACCCTAAGGAAAACCCCACAGATGAATTACTGGGGCATTCCCTGCCTGGCTGCAGCCCTTTGTGACCTGACAGGAATAGAAAAATAGAAATCATCCTTTGCTTTTTACAGAAACTCCTGGAACAGGCAGGGACCAAACCTAGAGGAAAAACGAGATTAAAACCAATCACAATCATACTGAACTGTTTTCAGTGACACTTTTCAATGGGAGGAAGAGGGAAAAGTGAGGACTTTACCTTTGTACCTTGAGAAGGAAAAGCTTCCTCGAAGTCAGCCAGGATCTGCTGCCCCAGCTCGTTCTGTGCTGCCTTCACCCTGGGGGGACACAGGAAAGGCTTTGGGGGGGGCTCTGCAAACATCACTGCAAGGAGCCTGGAACACCACCTTGCATGAAGGTTTGCAAGGGATCAAAAGGATGCTGAAGAGAAAATATTCGTATTTAAGAAGGTCTGTGTGTGAAAATTGGGAGCAGAAATTCTTTTGCTGAATGATAATTCTGCACAGCACTGGCCCCTCAGCTGCAGCAGAACAAGTCCTGGATTCTCCTGCCCTGCTGCCATTTAATATTTCAATAAGGGCCAGTTAATCAGCTGAGAAATCAGCTATTTGAAAATCCTTTCATGCCAGTGTGATCTGCTTTTAAATTCATCTATCCTGATCACGTTTCAACAGAAACAAGTTTGTAACACGTAAAAAGCTTCACAATGTCTCAATCCTCACCACGAACTTTTCAAAGTTCCAGGTGTACTGATCCACTTTTAAGTGAATACTGCTGGCAGCAGTTTTATCCTATAAATTCTCCATGTCTTAGAGAAGCACAAAAGAGCAATGGTATGAAATGGGAGTAGAATAAACCACAACCTTGCTCTTTTTTTTTTTTTTTTATCTGAGAGAATAAAGCTTCCAATTTCCAGAAATAAAAGTCAATACAGCTTAATTGATACTTGTAGGGAAATGGAAATGCCTACACACACTGGAAAGTGCCAAAGCAAACAGTGAGGCACTTGTAGCCCTCTGCAGCCCTTGAATTCTTCCATCAGTTTTTATTATACTGGAAACACTTTCAGGTCTAAACTGATCACTCAAACAGTGGATTTTTTCCACTGAGATTGATACTTTAGCAAGACTGGCGACATTTACTGTTGTGAAAATGTTTGTTCAGGCTGTGGGGAGAAGACTTGGGAATTTTTTTCCTGCTTGTTTAAGACTCCTCAACCTTATCAAGGAATGATCTGCTTCTTTAATCTTCCCATTTGAGTTCCATTAGTGGCAAAAAACCTACAAGATGATCTGACAATGCTGGATTCTTTCATGGTGCCAAATGCAGAAAATTCTTAGTCCTTTAAAAGTGAAGGCTGAAATATAACTTTATATCTGTGATTTAACTGGATGTACAACCTGCCTTCCCCAGGATTTATTTATGGGGATTTTGTTGGAAAAGCTTCCTGCCTGCAATGTCAAAAAATAATTCTCACTTAAGCTCTCTGCTTCACAGGAATGTTCAGAAACTCCTCTACTCTTCCAGGTAAAAAATCCCCAGTTAACAACTTTATAACTGGGAAACAAAAGGAAATTCACTAATATGTCAAAAATAGGAGTGGAAAATTTAACCAGTAAGGAGAAAGCCACAGGTTTACTCCTGCTTAAATTCTACAAGAAAGCACT
This sequence comes from Aegithalos caudatus, assembly GCA_013389925.1. NCBI lineage: Eukaryota > Metazoa > Chordata > Aves > Passeriformes > Aegithalidae > Aegithalos > Aegithalos caudatus. Next base: position 505,085 of record WEIU01020853.1, on the reverse strand, counting down.
TGTAGCTCATGTGAGAAAGCATCACTGAACCAAACCCTTTGATTCTCCAGGAAAAAAGTGTGAAAAAAAAATTACACTGAACACAGATGGAATTTTTTTTTTTTATCTTTGAAATAATCAAGAAACAAGAAATGTGTAGAATTAGGAGTCACAGAAATTAGTTGTGTTTGTATGAACAACTGGAAGCTATTAGCAGTGATACTTCTTTCCTTATGAGAGGCTGTGGGGACCTTTCTATTTGACAACAGCTGCAGTGCAGCACAGTGGAGGCACTGAAAAAGAGCAGCAGCAGCCAGATTCCTAAAGACTCAACAAATTTAAAAGAGCCTCTGTCAAGCAGTTAAAAGCCCTGTCCACAAGCTTTGTTGTTTCAGGCACTGATTCAGGAAAGTACTTAAGGATAGTCTTAATGGGGATTCTCATATCCTTAAATTAAGAAACTTGCAGGAATGCCTCGCTCAAGTGGGATGTTAAAAATATGTATTTTTTAAAAATAGGTCCTGGATAAAAATCTCTCAAAAGCAGGCAGGGAGAACAAGTTTGAATCTCTTTTTTTTCCTTCATATTTTCTAAGAGAGGGACAGGGCAGAGCCATCCAAGTAGCCAAAAGTTGAGGTGTGTGTGGACAAGGAACCACACACACAAACACAATTATTTTCATAATTGTGAACACACACCCAGAAGCAAGAAAACCTTTTTGCCACCTCTTTAGAGCTCAGTTGCCTTAAGGAGAGAACACAGGAGGAATTTGCTTTAGCCACTGGAGATTATTGCCCCCGTGGAAAACTGTCAGCTTTTCAGTAATTCAGAATATTCTCCCTGCAGTGGGAACTGCAGCATTAAAAGATAAAAGCCTGGACATTCATCACTGAATGACCCCCATGCCTGGGGGTGTGTGTGGAACCACTTCACCAAGTGAATTGGCTCAGCAAGCCCAGATAAAAGGTTTAGGATCTCTCAGAGCCTCAGGTGGGTTTGATAAGGGTCTCTTTCCTTGGGTAGGTTTCCCCAGAAATGTGCTGGGATATCCCACACAGCAGGGAATTGCCTTTTCCTGGGGTTGCCAAACCCTCTGGTTATCCAGATATTAATGATTTCTGTTTCTCTGACTTTTGTTTTATTATTAGTGGATTTGTTCTCTGGTTCCCCTGCCTTTAAAAAAAAAAAACAAAAACAAGAAAACCCACTGCTATGTTTCAAATGACATTCAATTAATAGAAACCACAATTCCTTCAGCCAAAGCTACCAGAAATCTTAAACCACGCCTGGCAGCTTGCTGAGATAAAAAGAGGCTGAGCCAGCCTGTTTTCCTGTGGCAAACTTATAATTATCTTTCTCCTAAATACTTTCCAGGCTTTTTTTCCACTATCTGCTAACCCTGCACCACCACTTTTCTGGGTGGGTTTGGGGACCACTAATTGTCCCTCCCTCCACAGACAGAAAACAGCAGAGGATTGAGAGATAAGAAAATATTCCTGCTCACTACAGCACAACTACAGCAACCAATGCACTGCATTAAAAATGGTTTTAGGAACACTCTCAGGAAAATATTTACATTTGACCATGAACTGTGACATTTTTACATCAATACTCAACGGGATCAGCACAAGAAGCCAAATAATTGAGAGCTCAGTCCAGGTTTGCAATGAATCCTTGCAGTGGGATTTTAGCTTGGTTATTTTCAAAGGGACAGAACAGGTGGAAAACAACATTAAAAACACATCATTACTTCTCACAGCATCCAGGAGCAGCAACCTAAATTGAATACCCCATGACAAAGAGCACATCCAACACCACGGAGCAGGCACTTCTCCTTCCCATGGTTTCCCATTCATAGTTGGCTTCACTCCATTCACACCATGAAAAAAAAGAGGCTTTTTATTTCAGAAAGCAACAGAATCTGCTGGTTTAGCAGTGTATATAATGGGCTTATTGTATATAACAGACTTTGGTTACTGTCACAGGTCTGTGCCAACATCTACTAAAGCATTTCTTGCCTTCCCAAACATCCTAGAGGCTTCACTTGTACCATTAAAACAAATCCATGAGTTATCAAACCCCAGCAATTTCACAGTCTAAAAATATCCCTGCGAGAAGCCAGGCAAACTTCCTCTGATGTTTCATGAATCACAAAAGGATTTCCAAGCAAGAGAGAGAGAAAAAGTCAACTCCAAACCAGGCCCCAACACAGAACCACGGAGTCCAACTCCAAAAGCAGAACTATGGTGCCATGGATCTCCCTGGAGGAATTTTCTGCCTGGATGTGGAGCAGCCAAGAGCTCCCAGCATCACCCCAGAGCAGCTCCTTTCACCCCACAAGCAGCCTCCTCTATCACTACCAGATGGTGCAGCTCTCCCTGTATAAACACTGGAAGGAAAACCCTGCTGAGGCAATTCTAAAAATAGGAGGAACAGACTTTCTTGAGCTTTTCAGATCCTTATCTTGAAGGGAGAATAAAACAAAAGAAGTTTTCCTTCATGTCCTTGCTGGTGTGACTCGAAACCACCGGGCTTTTTAGCAGGAGCCTGAATTGGTTTTTATAACAATCAGCAACTACAAAAGTATTAAATAATCATCCACCAGAAAGGGAAAACCAGCCAGAATTCTGGAGCAAGGTTTAAATTATATTTGGCCTTAAAATGGCCAATGACAGCAGGTTTCTGCCCAAAGGGCATTACCACTCTGGAAGAAAATGAAGCAAGCAATCCTTCTGAGCACAAGGTTGGAATAGACAACAGCCTCCACTCAGAAAAGCACTGACATATGTTTACATTTCCTTGATGTTCATGTTCATTTAAGCAAATGCTTATGGTCAAATGCTTTGTTAAACAAGGCCCCATCACTTCTCTAGATTTTGAGTGGATTTTTCTTCTGCTCTGTTTCACAGATTCCATCTGTGTTTTCTGGAAGAGGTATCTATACCATAAAGAAAATCCAACAGATTTACATGAAAACATTACAAACAAATCATTCAAACTCTGTTTCCATCACTAAACAACACAGGGAGCCAGCTGCTGTCTTAGCAAAGGGAGTCACCAAAAAAAAAATAAATTAATGACTGTGCCTGGAGGACTCCTTTGAGTATCTCTGTAATGAGCAAAGTCATCCCAGGCAGGGACAGCAATGTCCCCTAGAACAGGGAGGGCCCTGTTCCCTCAATTCCCAGCTGTCACATCCCAAAAGAAGCCAAGATTGAGGAGAAATGGTGGCTTAGTGACCACTGAGCCCTCACCTGCTACTGCTGAGGGTGGTGGGGACTTGCACCAAAAGTCACCAAATCAGGGTAACCCCACTTCAGAAAATCCAAACTGTACAAACCCAGCAGAGGAAGATTGGCTACGAGCCTCAAATCTCAGCAGAACTGGGTGACAGGAGCAGGTTCTGGCAGAAGGAACTGAAGGTGCTCAGAATAACCAAGTTTGGCAAAGGCACAAGGAGAAATCCTGCCTGCCCAAGCCCTGGGGCACTGCAGGCTGACAGCAGCAGTGACATCCATGGGGAGGCACAAAGGGGCCCAGACATCACCAGGGGCAGGAACAGATTTGTGCTTCATGCCAGGCTCCAAAACTGAGCTGAACAGAGCAGGAGAAAGCATCACCTCGGGGCTCACCACGAACACCTGCACATCACACAGAACAATCTGCACTCCCACAGGTTCCTCCAGGTGAGAAAATGAAAAGCCAGGCAGTAAAAAGCACAGAGCAAGTTCCATCCACAATAATTACTGCTGTTGAACAGAATGGGCTGCTCCAGATTTGAGCAAACTCGGTTTTAACTTGTTTGTTTTGGCTGCAAAGAAGCTCCAAGGACCATGTCCAGGCTTCACATCCTTGAGACTCTGAATCTGCCTAAGACATTTCCTGCCCTTCCTCCCCAGCAGGAAAGGAAGTGCTCAGGGTTTGAACCTTTTACCTTTCAGAGAGCTGTCGAATCTGAGGGATCCCCATGTATTTGTTGAAGTGCTCCAACACATTCACGACACCTTGGAGAAGGTTGGCAACTTCCCCATATTGTCTCCTCCTGGTCATAGCCCTGCAGAGGAAATTAAAGCTTTACAAAGGCAGATTGAATGAAAATCCTGGGTGGTAATTCCACGGGTTACTTCATCCCCACTGGGTCATGCTGCTCCCTATTGACATTTATTTTTCTAAAACACACAGCTCTTCATTAACATTCCAACGCAGCATTAAAATCTCACTTAAGCAACGCTAAAATAAACCAATCTGGCACACATCTAACAATGCCTCAAAAAAAACCACAAAAAAAACCCACATAAATGTCAAAAGCAACACTTGGCAAGGAACATGTAAACTCCTGAATGCTTCCACTTCCCAGTATGGGTCCGGAGGCAGTAAATGTGATTTGACTGTAATGACCTGAGTGAAGCCATTCGTCATCACACACAAAGTGTGAGTTAAAGCTTCTCTGGAGGAGAAGGATGCTGAAAAGCCATTAGCCTTGACTTCTCTGTTAATAACTTTCACAGGGGACTGACAGTGAAAAAGAGAAAATCAAGTTAATTTATTTTTATATCATCCTTTTAGGATCATTCCATTGGAGACAGCAGGTTAAATAAAGTTTTATTCTCAGCACTTTGCGAGCCGGCGTTTGTGTAGGATTTGCTACAAAGCAAGAACAGGCTGTGCAACTTCACAGATGCAACATGTGAAAAAATGCTGTTTTCCCAGATTGTGTGCTCTTCAAGCATATTAAAAAACTCACAATGGATTATTAGAAATATTTAACCCCCAGTTCACACACAGCACAAGCTGCAAGGTTTCCTTAAACTCATGCTAGAGCAAAAACTAGAGCAGACCTTTACCAAATCTCATTGCAGTTTTAGATACAAGACTGACAAAAATCCTCCCAAATTCCCAAGAGCACATCCTTAATGAGAAATCCTAGCAGGCTATCCTACTCCCTAATGAAGCCAGACTCATTCCTTATCACCAAGGGCCAACAGAGCAATTCAAGCAATCCATGCTGCAAACACAACAACACGGGCTGGGGGTCACTCAGAGCAACACAGGAAGGATCTGCCAGCAGAAACCCAGACTCTGAAGCAAAATCCCCTCCAAAAAAACAGACCCACAGAGAACACTGCACAAACTGCACAACTCAGCTGTGGTGTCCAAGCAGCCCCAAGAATTCCCACACTTACTCCAGGGAATCCACCCCCCCTGCCAGCATGTGGAGGTGGTTGAGGGTGGTGATGGAGGTGGTCAGGTGACGCTTGGCATGGTCCAGCTGCTTGATATCCCGGGTGATTTCCTTCACCTGGGGAAAGAAAAAGGATTCTGGTTAAATATCAAGCCCCAGCAATGAAGTTTGCAGGAGATAAGAAGCCACTCTCTCCTCTTTGGGGCTGCAGAGGTGTCAGCTCAGGAGCCCTGTGAACACTCCAGGCTCAACACAGGCTCAGTAGGAAATCACCAACCAGTCAGGACCAAGGACAAAAATGTCACTGACAGGACAAGCCAGTGTCCCCTCCCCAAAAAAGGCCAGAAAGAAAGTGCTGCTCACCATTTGTTCAGATTTTTCAGCCTTGTCTTTAATATCCTTAATTTTACCGAAGAGCTGTTGAATGGCTTTCTGGGCTTCTTCCAGTGCCTGGAAAAGAAACAAGGTCAGAGTGGAAAGAAAATCTGCATTCAGTTTTCACCTTTCTAAGAAATACACAGTTGCTCTTAACAGTCCCTGGGGCTGGGGCAGTGGAGGGGGGAGCAGCTTCCTTACAAAGAAAATACCAGCAGCACAACAGAAGTCAATGTACCACGCTGGAATATTGAAGCTGAGTGGGCCAGGGGTTTCAGTATCCATTTTACAATAATGATTTGGCAAAATTTCATCAAGATATTTTATGAAAGCAGCCCTTTAAGGTTCCTGGAATGTATTTTTGACATACTAAGTGTGGAAAAATAGGTAGAACTTACTCCTGATCAACACGTATTTAGAGCAGAAAAATGAAACCTCCACAAGACCTCTGTGCTCATTAATTATAAATAAAAAACACACATATAGAACACTGAGTGCTTGCCCAAAGCCCTTGCTGAATTAGCAGGACATTATCCTGGTGGAAAACATGATGCTGATTCCTTTGGAATGGGCAGCCCAGCCTCCCACACACCTGCAGGAGGAATGGCTCTTTCTAAGCACAGGTAAAGAGGTCCAGCCCAGGAAATGGCTCTCACCTGGATTTTAATGCTCTTTTCTTGGGGCACCTGGTCCCTTTTCTACAAGCCTGACCTCACACCAGCAGTGTGAAGCACACGTGGATTCAGTGAGAGAAGCCACATGTCCAAAATCACATGGCCCAAAATCTGCTTTCTGAAGTAATTCAACACGTTTTGCCTCCCCAGCCTGATAACATTTCCAGCTCCAGCTCCACTTTGTTCCCTGCTGTTAAGTGGGCTTCTATCCCTCTGTTTTTATATCCAGTCCCATGACCAAGGTTACAGCACAAGCTACAAGTTCCTTCAGCAAATAAATTTAACACATCTTCATTTGGAAATGGATAAAAACTATCTGCCAGGAGCTTTCTGCTGGGATATAGCTGGGTTATAATAAAAGTACAAAAGCTGGAGAGGGTTTAAAATTCATTTTCCAGAATTGGGAGGGGGGGGGAAAGAAAAGTCTCCTCTGAAAAATCTTTTGAATCATGTGAAAGTTAACACTTTATGGATTGGTGTCACAGAGCTGCCAGATGTTCACTGAGGGACATGAACACACAAAAATGTGCTGCAGGGTGGCTGTACCAGGGCTGAACACCCCCAGCAGCCTCTCCCTGGGGCTCCAGCCACCTCTGAGAATTAAATTTTCTCCTCCATTGAAAGGCTGGTGGATCAAATGCAAAGCAAAGAAGCAAAGAATGCTCTTTTTTCAACATATTAAGCTCTGTCTCTGTCCCCAGGCCTGCAGCACATTATTCAAGTGGGTTATCAAGCAAGCAGCAACTCTCTTGCATGGTCTGAGCTTTGGATAGGTCTGTATAAAATATAAAAATCAGCCTGAAATCCTTTACAGATGCCAATTGCTGTTTCCCTTTGCTTCAGCACTAAAGGGAAATGTTAATTTTTCTGCATAATCCTGGGAAGTCAGAGCTTCTTCAGAAGAATCTGTTTCTCTAATGGTGACATTTAATAATTGTGATAAAAAACCAGCAGAGAGCCTTTACAGGAATGTGGGTGAAGAACATGTTCCTGCTGCTCAGTGGAAAGCAGCAAAAATCCCCACCTAAAAACTGCCCCTGGAACACTGAGCAGAGAAAAATGGGATTCTGTCCCTGAGCACTTAAAACTGCCAAAAATAAGGCAAACTGGTGTCATCACCTGCTCCTGACACTTAAAAACCTCCTTAAAAACTCTGGAAAAACACAAATGAGACAACGTGTGCTCTGCCCCATCTGAGGAATTAAAGAGCTGTGGTCTCCTGCTGCTGGTGAGAAATGTGAGAAAAGGGGGAGACACCAAACAGCAGCTGCTCTTCTGTCCCAGTCCTGCATCACATCCCTCAGAGAGGAGGAAACATTTCCATAACTGTTAAAAAAATTAAAATAAAAAAAAACCAAAAACACACAGGGAACTCAACAGCAAACTTGAGTAAATCAGAATTGCTCATAAACTCTTGTCTCACTCCTTCAAACTTTCTTCCACTTTGATTAGCCATTAAGACATAAATCTTTATCTATTCTCCTAAAAAAAGAGCTGCATGTTCCTTACATGAGTCAGAACACACTAATTCATTATATAAGATATATTTATATAATGAATGCATCATTTGTATAATTTACCTTTAGAGATGAAAACATTTCTTGCAACATTTGCTGAAAGTAACACTATGTGAAAATCTATTTTTTTTTAAAGTCAGGAGGGCCCTGTCAGACAGATCTGGTGGGAAGTTCAGAACTGAGTAAAAAATGTCATTTCATGCACATGTACAATTAAAAAGAACCAGAAGGCAGTTTAAAGAAATCAATGAAACTTTTTTTTGCTGTACATTCTAACCATAGCATCTGAGAGTAAAATACTGTCAGTAGAGGAAACAAATAAAGAAAATTAACTAATAGTGAAAGAAACCCACCACCTTCCCAGTCACTAGAAAGACAGAGTAAAGCAAATAGAAAAACAAAGGAAAAACAAATTTCAAATATAAGAAAACAGCACATATTCAATAAACAGTGTTATTAGGGGATAAGAAACCAACATCTAGGGCATGAAAGTAGGCCTAATTGCTCAAGGTGTAATACAGAAGTTTATTAATGTAATTAATGATTATTCTTTCAGCTGTAAAACGAGAGGGGAAAACAGCCACGTTGAAGGTTACTCTGTATTGGAAAAAAACACATTTCCCTCCACACACTGCTCCTGCTACAACAGTGAATCATGAATTTTAACAGCATTTTCTTACTGCTTTTGTTACTGTTTTATTAATAGGTTTCTGTCAGACAGAAATCCTAAGGAAAAACAGTATCAAGAGGATAGGAATTGCTTTTATTCCAGTCTGTGTGGTTCCCTGATGGATGAGAGGCAGCGATCTCCCAGCTGTGGCCCGGAGCTGGGTTCACCTTGCCTCACTGATCCATTGCTTTCCTCAGCAGTGCAACTGGGAAACATGGAAATGCACACACCCCAAACAGCAACCAGGAGCGAGCTTATTGCATTTCCTTCCCTCCACCAGCAGTTCATTCCAGGGGCAGGGGACCACGAATAAATAAAAGAGACTGGAGACATCATTTGTTGTGGTTATAACTGAAACAAGGATGTTGAAACGAAGGTTGCGACGTACTGGAAAAACAACAAAACCACCATATGACTCTAATCAACAACTGAGCCTGCAAGCTACAATTAACCCATCAGCTTTATTTATTCAACTTTGTGCAACCTCTGAGTCCCAGCACCAGCTGAGAAACACGGAGTGGGCAGGGCTGAGCTGCTGGGAGGCAGAGCCAGCGGTCAGCGGCGTCCCAGGCTTTTTTCCGTAACGTTTGACCCCGGGCTTCCCAACTGCTCTGACAAGTGTAAATTTAGCAAAAAGGGCAGGAGCAGCCAAGGGGAGAGAGGCTCCAGACACAGAGTGCTTGGTGCAAGGCTGCAGCCACGGATCACATTCCTCCTGCTGTGGTGTAGTGTGTCCTGGATGCAGGAGGGGATGGGGGGTGTCCTGCTTCCAGGGATGCCTGCAGGTGCTTCCCAGCAGAGGCAACTTCCCAAAATAATTTGTGGAGAGGAACACACGAGGGGGACCCCCAGCTTAAGGCCACTGTGTGTTTTCAGCCTATTTTTCCCCCAGTGTTTATGCAGTGGGAGCTCACAGCAAAAAGGAAATGCAGAAAGATGAGACATCACCCACAGGAGGTGGAAAACTCAGCTCCAGCTCACAGCCTGAGCTCAGGTAAGCTGGGCAGCCAGGGAGCAGCTCTGCTGTTTGCCAAATTCTCCAAAGCTGGAGGGAAAAACACAGCCCATGAATCAGCCACAGCTCTGCAACCTCCCTCACCTTGAGATGCGACAGGAAAAGACTCCAAAGGCACCGGTGTAAAACAATGGGGAGCAGAGGTAAATCATGAATCACTGGGAGACTGCCTAAAAAACAGCTTTCCTTGGCATTGTCCCAAGCAACTCTTAAGGTCAGACCACACATCATTCCTTGTGTCACCTTTTCACATGAGATCTTCCAAGCAGCAGCAGGAGGGAAGAAAATAACCCAAGCGAGAGGTGGGACAAGAGTATGACTTGTCTGGTTAAATTTGGAAGTGATGCATTCTTTAAAAGGTTATGTTCCAGTGGCTTACAGTACCAGGCTGACATTCATACACACAAAAACAGTGTTAGCAACTATTATTCCAGCCAAAAAAAAAAACCCCAAAAAACCCAGCCCAGTGAATTACAGTCAGTCTGTCCAAATCCCTGTAGTGCTGCAGATGGACACAGCCTCCTCCTCCTCCCCTCCCAGCCCAGGTACAGAGCTGTCACATCACCCCATCAACCAGCAGCTCATTAGTAGTGGGTGTGTTAATTTCTAAACACCTCTTTATGCATCCTATCGGGAATCTTGTGCAAGAAAATACTTCAATACCAAGAAACATGCAAATAGGAATTGAGAGGCCTGTGAGTTACTAGGAAATGTCATTGAAGCAGGAGAAAAAGCAAATTTTCAGATGAGGTTTCCTTGCTTGGGGATTAACTGCACTAACACTGAGGTTGTTTTTTCCTCAGTAATGGTTAAAATACCTCCATGGTTTCTATTTGCTTGCTGGTGTTGTGCTAGAAACACGTTATTTTTATTTGATTCCAGCCAATATATAGCTCAATTGAACGTTGTTATTCACATCAGAAAGCTGCCCTCCACCAAGTGTTTTATAGACACTTGACATCTGCCAAATTCACAGCATCCAAATGTATTTTTAATGTTACAAATAGGGCTGTGGTCATGATGCTGAGAATTTAATGCTCCTGGCCTGGTCCCTGCTCTTGAATACCGAGTGTTAATGCTTCTTTCATTTGCTGCCACACTTACAGCCCAGATCAATGAAAATCTAGACCACGACTAAAAATAAGTTCCCATCCCCAATTCTCTGGGGAGCCTCAGCTGGGGAGATTTCAAAGAAACCCTCTCACATTGGAACCAGCCTCACATTTTCTGCTGCTGAAACCTCATACAAACGAGTCCCTCCAGATTGGGGAAGGGTGGAAATTTACTTTGATTCTCAGACTGATTTCATTTCAGAGAAAACCCTTCAGTTTTTACAGCCAAGGCTAAACCACTGCAGCTGAAGCCTGGGCTTGTCTCAGCACAGGACAGTGCTGATTTCCCTGAGCAGACAAACCTGAAGGCCTCATCTCCCTGGGGTTTGATTTTAGCAGATTTCCACCCTGGGAGTTCAGCAAATAGTACATAACTACTACAATTGTCACTGAAGAAGAGAGTTTTGTGTCATCAGCTCCAATCCCAACCACTCAGGCTGCACAGGACACTTTATACCAGCAGATTACACCCAATACTGCATGAAGCTTAAAATTGCTGTAACTGCCCCTTCACTTAACCCCAAATCATGCTTAGAAATGAAACCCCACCTTTTCAACAGCTGCACAAACACTGACAGACACACAGGGTGAGGTGAGAGGTGACTTCCAGGTAGTTCTGGCCAAAACCTTGCAGCTTAACTCCTGAACTGCACCCCTGGGCTGGCCCAGCATCTCTCTGAGCTGGCAGCTTTTACTGCATCACCCAGCCCTGCATATTGGGTGTGTGCATCTCCTCAGTTTTTACTGCATCACCCAGCCCTGCACATTGGGTGTCTGCATCTCCTCAGTTTTTACTGCATCACCCAGCCCTGCACATTGGGTGTCTGCACCTCCTCAGTTTTTACTGCATCACCCAGCCCTGCACAGGGCTGCCTGCACCAGGAGAAAGGTGCTGAAGTTGCTGTGACAGAAGTTTGAGTGGCCTTGCTCCAGTGAGTAATTTTACATGAGTTTTACTGTCACATGTGACCATTTAAATGCTAATTATGGGCACTGCACAACCTAAAAAAGTAAAGCCTTTGGAGCTTCATCAGGTTTGGGCCTCGTGGTGGGTTACTACAGCTTCACCATCACCTCAGGGTGGTTACTACAGCTTCACCATCACCTCATGGTGGTTACTACAGCTTCACCATCATCTCAAGGTGGTTACTACAGCTTCAGCATCACCTCAGGGTGGTTACTCCAGCTTCATCACGTGGCAGGTGAGCAGCCACAGCCTTGCCCCACGCCCAACACTAAACACTATTATCATACACTATTATCATGAGGCAAAAGCTCCCCGTGCAGACAGTCATTATTCTCTTTATCTATTTCAGAATAGCCAAGCTGTGAGTCTCTGCCCTCCTGTTCCTGTTGACACCCTGATTGCAGGTGTTTGCTGCACCTCCCTGTGCCCAGGACACACCTTAACCTGCAGGGGCTTGGATTAACCCAGTGCCCCTGGCAATGCTGCTCACCCTCCCTCCATCCTGGAGCTGCCTGTGTCTGTTTGATCAGAGGGAAAAAAACACATTACATTTATTTGGCAAGACTGTAAATGACTGAGGGACTCCAGCTCATTTGTGTGCTGATGTGTTTGCACACTGCAATCGGTGATATTTGCAATATCAGAGCAACATCTGCAATATCAGAGCCACATCTGCAACATCAGAGCCACATCTGCAATATCAGAGCTTGCCTTCTGTGGAGGGTAAGTTTAGCAACTATCAGATTTTGCAAGATGAATTCATACCCATATGCTGGTTTGGGCTGGGGTAGAGTTAATTTTCATCACAAGTATGGGGCCCTTTCTCTGCCCCAACCAAAATCAGCACAGGTTATGACTTTAAAGGCAAATATAACTGGGGGGAAAGGGCAACCACACCAGGAACCCTGCAAGGAGGGATTTCCAAGTGGAATTCCTGTCAGTTTACCTGCTAGAAGCATGGAAGCAACACAGCTGGAATAAACATGACCACACCAAAAATGCAAAACAACAACAAGAAAAAAAGACAAAAAAAAAAGGAGAAAGAGAAGAATTTTAAATGTCCACAGTAAGACAAAATCTCCTGCCTGTTGGAATTCTATTTTCAGGCTGGGTTTCTTGCTTTGTTGGCATCAAAGCCACACAGGGCTGGTCACAGTGTGCAGCTTGCAGTGCCTTCAACACCACAACCTGGCTCTTTCCAGCACCAACACAACCCCACTGCCAGAGTCAGGCACAGGACAGGAACATCCCCACTGAAGCACAAGGCCAAGGTCAAGCTCAGACTTGCTCCTGCCTTGCAGCAGATGGCAAAAGTTATGCCAGAATGAGAATAAACAGCACCAGTTCTTCCTGGCATGCCATTCACCTGAAACCCTGCTCACTGAACATGTTCTGGGCTAGAAAAAGCTCAGTGTCTCTACAAGGGAAGGACATTGTCCAGCTGTCACAATTCACTAGGGAAATGACTCTGAATGAAACTCACTTTTGATTTATTTTGGCAGCTCAGCTCCTGCTTATTATTCATGGGTTACAAAAGAATATTATGGGACTTTAATCATTCAGCTGGAGCCTTACAGAATCTGTGGCATGACTTTTCATAAAATATATAAAGTCACACAGCTTAAAACGCCATCTTTAACCCCAATCCATTCACTAACTTAAAAAGGTATTGAAATCTAACACTAGTCATATTTCAGATGTTCACATTTCAGAATAATGACCCATTCATAAAAATCCAAGAGATAAAGCTTAGCCAGGCTGGAGAGAATGAATATAACTGAAAGATGGTGCTTACAACATCAGGGATTGTGACACAAAATAGCCCCCAAATATTTCAGAGACTTAAGTTTAATTAGTTATTAAAATAGTGCTGTCCCAGCAGCAGGGGCACATCAACACCTTCCACATGAGCCAAACCTGGGCACTGTGGCCAAGGAAGCAGCACTGGAATTTGATGGCTGGAAGGGAACATGTGCTTAAATAAACAAATAAATGGCAGCAAAGTGCCTAGGGTAGGAGATGTGCAGGCACTGAGTGCCCCAGTTCAGCCTGAGACACAACCTGCAGTCAGAAAAGCCACCTCCACACAAGGAGGTGGAGGTAAAGGAGGGGCTGAAGCAACAGTGCTGCTCCTTATGCAGGTTTATGCACACAGAGCACAAAAGCACCTCCCTGCCTGCATGCTGACACTGCCTGTACACAGCCCTCACTAAGCTGGAGGGGACAAGCCACTGACTGTGGTGACACCACCCACCCTGGGCTCAGGACAGTGCTCAGAAAAGCTGCAGAGGACCCCACTGCCCTCTGCCAGGGGCAGCACCTGCTTCCCTCTCTTCTTCTGCTCACTCTCCATCTTCATCTCCTCCTTCCTCCCTGTATTGATCCTGCAAAGTGCTTCCTGATCTCTGTTCAAAGAAAAGAAAAACCAAGGGAGCTTTTCACATATTTCCAGCTATGACCTTGTCAAACCCACAACCTGTGGGCATTTTTCTCTGCCAGGCACAGCCTCCTCCTTCCACAGGCTCAAACACTGCCAGACACTGCAGCAACACCCAGGGCAGGGCAGGCAGAGCCTCCCCACAGCTGCAGAGCCCAGATGTTCATTTTCACATGCCAGGAGAAAGGACAGCCCTGGCTGACCAAAAGATGGGATGGCCAATTGAACTGTCTGGGCTCAGGCTGGGCAGCAAGGATATATTCTTATTATTTGACCACAGCAGCTGCCATCCCTTTTCTTGTACAGCTGGAGTTATGAGAAAGAAAATATATATCACTGTTTTCATGGAGCAAAACAAAGAAGGAGCCAACCAAAGCAATCCAAGTTATCAGCCAGTATCTTCAGCCATGAGAAATATCCAAAGCTTTTCCCAGCTCAGGCACATCCATTTGCTCTTCTAGTTAACACTTAACTTTGTTCTAGTGCTAATTGAGCCAGACCCTAATGGAGTCAGGCACACTAAGCAATAAACCACATTTTTCTTTGAAACACAGTCCTTATTTGATGCAACTTCAGTCATTTACACACACTGTGTGCACAGGGCAGGAAGGGAAAGATTGACCAGAGATGACAGCAAGAAGTTTTTTAGGTTTTATTTAGATTCAAACTATCAAGCTACAAATCCATTTGGGATCTTGGGACTACCTCTGGGGCTCTTGATTCTTCCCAAAAATGGATTTCAGCTGAATCCACCTCACCTTTTACCCACCCAGGCACTTCATCCTGGCTGCACAGACACTGTCAAGGGTTAAACCAGCAGCAAATGCAGAGGCTACTTATTACAAGGACAAAAGCCTGATATAGGTGAAGCAGCTTCAGCCAAACAACCAGTAAAGGCATGTCAGCAACTGTCAAAAAAATTACAGCCAGTGCAGGCAGAGGCTCCAGCAATAAACACAACTGAGGAGTGACACATCAAACCATACGGAGCGCGTTAAACGCTCCCTGGAAAAATCTATGGGAACTTTTTATACTGCACCCTAGGGCAGAGAGGAAAATGATGCCACAACTGGACTGCAGCTCTCAGCAAGGTCAGCCCACACTCCAGTTCAGCAGCAGCAGCTCTGAGAAAAAAAACAAAACAAAACAAAACAAAACAAAAAACAACCTTCCAGAGGAAAAATCGCCTAGCACTGGCTCCTTAGAAACTGTTACAGCTGAACCACAGCAGCTCCTGCATTCCCAGCCTCTCCCAAGGCATCCAAAATTCTCCAAGTCTGGGACTCCCAAGGAAAATTTTGTTACGCCCTACAGAGGAATGTTCCACCCACGGCTGTTGTTTCCTCCCATAAAAGGATCATTAGTGAGATAATTCCTGAGGTTCAGGGCATTGTCTGCAGATTTGACTGAAATATCACACCAGGAAGGGGAAGCCAAATGAGCCAGACTATTTTAAGGCTTTTGCATTTGGAGGAAATTCTAGGGCAAAATTTCAAAAAGGCAGATGCTTTGAATTGGGAAACGTTATGCTTTGTGGGGAAGGGAGCATTCCTGTCTTTAGAGCTGCTTAAAGAACTCTTTTGGGGCCACATCTATTTGATGGTTTTTATTTTTAGACTCAGAATCTGGTTTTTCAGACACCTCGCTGCTAATTTATCCACACACGTGTGCGTGAGCAGCACTGTTTGGGGAACAGTTTAAAAGCTGATAGACAAAAAAAAACTAGTTTTACATGAAAATTCCTTACTGAAATGCTTTCTCATAGCTACTCAAAGCCTGCTCCATTACCTCAGTATGCAGGGGGGCACAGAAGTGTTATCCCAAACATCATCCCAGCCAGACAGGACAGGAGACTCCATCACAGCAGCTGGATCTGCAATCAGCATTTTGGACTTCCTATCCCTAAGGTCTCCTTTTCCTCAAGGAGCATGGAGAGCACATTTCCATAGCTGCACCCTCCATATTCCCCACTGGGTCAGACTGGGATTTGGATTCCTCTGACTGGGACAAGCAGCACTACCCGGATTTGTCTCTGCTGGCAGCGCTCCCTCGCCATCAATTATCAACAGAACATCCTGCTCTCAAAACCAAGGCTGGGCTCCCCTCTCCTGGACAGCTGGGAAGGTGCAGCTCTCCACAAGACAGCTTTGGAAAGCTCTTTGCTGGGCTCAGTTGGTAAATAACCCCATCTCCTCAAAAAAAACCCAAAAAACAAAAACCCAGTCTGCCAAAGCTGATAACCTCAGCTTGTCTTCTAGGAACTGGTGTCTAAAAAAGGGATGGGGTATAGGTTGATGATAAACCCCAGTAATTTGAGCAGCACTTGAATTAAGTGCCTGGGCAAGATTCCCAAGCATTTTTTGGGCAGTTCTGGCTGACAGGAGATGGGAAAGTCAAGGCTGAGCTCCCTCACCTGCAAGGGCAGCAGGGATGGACCAGCACAGAGCTCAGGCAGGGACTCAGAACCCCCTCCTGGCTTGCTTTGACTTAAACAACTTTTTTTTCTTCTGCCACTGCATCCAAGGTTTGCATTTCCTTTGGAAGGAAGTCAGAGACTGAAAGGATGTTTATTCAAACTATTATTTACCCCTCAGACAAGGACATCTCCAACACGGCGTAGTCAGGCAACGCTGGCAAACACTGGCCACAGCATCAGGGGTTGTTAGGAGAAAATGTGATTGAAGGGAAGAGGGGTTTGCAAAACACCTTTCAGGCCCAATCCTGCAGTTAAATACACAGGATCCTGAGCTCCCACTGGAATTCAAGCAGCTAAAAAAATCAGAGTTCAGGTGCACCTTTATTCATGGCACATGCTTTCAAAGAGATTGCAGTGTTCCTCTTGGATCTCAGTGTGACAAGGGATGGAAATTAAAAGACAGGAATTTTCCAAAAATTTCTGACTTTTCCAAAAGCCAGCCTGCTGCAAGTCCTGTGCACTGCAGGCTGGAGACATCTCTTGTGGTAAGAGTTACAAATGGAAGAAGATTAGGGATTAAACTTACTGATGTGGCTGCTTTTAAGCTTTGTTTCAAACCTCTTGCAAGAGCTGGCTGCCAACTGTTTCCTTACTAATCAAGGGTGGTTTGCAGCTGTGGTTATGATGATAAAATGCAATAATGATCTTCATCCTGGGCTGCCTAAGGGTGAGGCTCACAGGATGACACTATCTATGTGTCAATCCAGTTCTGCAGGGAAATACTGGTATTGAGGACACAAGTTTCCTATAAATATAGTAAGACTATAAGTAGAAACAAGAAACTCATTTTTCTGTGGGACCAAATTACCAAGAAAACTAAAAAAGGAAAACAGCAACACCAAGCACAGAACTGAACTGCCTTAACAGCACCTTGTTTTCAGTGGTTTCAAAACAATTTCTTACCATGCATTGGAAAATAAAACCCTTCCTCTCCAAGTGGGAGAAGTCAGGCCTCTTGCTCTATAAAAACATTTCCAAGTGTCCTTGATTCCCCTGAGAACATGCTGGTAAAACAAAGGCACTTTTCAGCCCAGGACCAGGCAGCTGAAGCTGGAAAACAAGGTTTTCACCCCCACAATCTGCTATCAACAGGGTGGTCATGTGAAAAGGGCAGCCTCACTCCCCCACACAGCACCAGGAGACTCAGGGGACACAGTGCAGGGGTGACAGCAACAGCAGATGTTTCTTCTCTCATTTTTGGGGGGACAAATACAAAAATAAATCATTTGAAATGTCACTCAAGAGTTCCCCAGCACTGTAAGGTGGCCTCCTGTGCTGCAGGTCTCTGTGACATCCAAAATCTGAGCTTGCTGATGTTATTTCACTCTTTTAAACTTCAAGACCCAGCCAAGTCCTGACACTCCAACAGTCTGGTTCCAGCAATTCACACACACACACACAAAAAATGCATACCCAGGTGTGAAATGATGGGCTTGGATAGAAACAGAAGGAAAAAGCTCACAGCATTCCAGAATCAATCTAGTTTTCTTCCCAGAGAAGTAACACTTTAAATAATTGAATGGCTTCAGTATTTGTTAGGATCTCAAAGGAAGAAACAACAGTTGTGCTCCTGGGAGATTGTCTGGCCCCAGCCCATGCAACTGCAAGCTCTGGCATCTGTCTTAGAAGTTTGCTTCTACTTTGCAAAGCAGCAAAATGAGGGAAAACAGGAAAATCCACAGCTAAATACAGGAATATTTGTGATTAACTGCAGCTCCAGGCCACGGGATATATGTCCTGCATGGGCACACAAGTGAACAGTTGAAGGTTTTTACTTAAATCAGGATTTTAACTGGTTCCTTTACAACCAAACTGAAGGAAGGGCAGCACAGACAGCTCTGCCTTCCTGGTGCTCCAGAGCAGGACACTGTGCAGATCCATCTGTCCATGCCTTGGGAAACTTCAAAGGGATGGGAGAGTGAGAAAGCACAGACACAGAAAGGACAGAGAGCTCTGAACAAAGCTTGCCAGTCTCCACAGCACAGGAACGCTCCTGTTATCCCACAGGCACAGCTGATTGTGGCACTGCTCCTGTTCATCCTTTTCCCCAAGTCCTGAGGCACTCCAGGCAATTCTCACCCACAGCTCTTCTCAATCCCACTCTTTTGTGGGTGTTCTCACAGAATTTATCCTCTCAAATGGGCCCAAAAGGCTACAACAGCAGCAGTTTTCCAATCACAGCCAAACTCTCCAAGCAGTTTCCACTCCCTCCTCTGTTTCAGTAATTGCCTCCTCACCTGATCCCCAGTCTCACTCCTGCACAATAATTACAGGCAGCACCACTCCCAGGCAAGCCACATCCCAAGCACATCCCCAGTTTAAAGCAGTACTTAGACATCCATGATTAAACCACTTCTGCTGGGAGAAATGAGCGTGTCTCATGTTTTTCTAAAGCAATACAAAAGCATAGGCAGCTTAAATAATTCCCTGGAGGGCTCTGTGGCAGGGATGGGATTAGAAATGGATACCAAATGCTGTGACAGCAAGGAGTGGAAAAAGAGAGGGTAATAACCCCATGCCAGTCTGAAGGCTGGCATTAAAGAAGTCACTGAGGACTGGTGGCTCAAGGTTCAATATCTAAAGCAGGACAGGAAACAGAGCCAAACCAGGCCCTATTCAGCCTCAAAATCAGCTGACACAGGGGCCAAGCTGAGCACTCCCAGCCCCTGCAGCCATGGCTGTGCTCACAAACACTGAACTCCCAGCAAACACCTCTGTCAGGCAAAAAACAACTGAAAACCTTGGCTGAACAGGAGCTGCAAGAGGAAGTGGCAGGCACAGTGACCAACAAGGCAGTGGAAAGGACAAACAGCCTTGTATTGATCCCTACAAATGTACTTGTACCTGTTCAGTGCTCTCCTTTTATCACCAGCTTCAGAGTGGTACACACTGCTTTTGATTTTTAAATCAATTCCTCACTCACTTCCCTTCAGAGGCTGAGGCAGGTCAGAACTGCTGCTGAGTGAGCAGCTCACCAGTGCAAGGGGCACAGAAACATCTCAGTGAGAGCAGCAGTGGAGTTTTACCTGCCAGAGGCACTCCTGAGTGTGTGCCACCCCAAGCTGAGGAGCCCTGGCTGCACATACCTGCCTGCCATCCTGTCCCACGTTGGTCTGGCCCCTCACCACAGTCCGAATGTTGTCATCCAACCTCCTGCAGGAAAAAACCCCACAGTGTCAAACCCAGCCTCTGGGGGCCCAACACAAACAACTGGGGGGATCCTTTTATTTTAAAATAAATATATTTTTAATTTTTTTTAAAAAAAAACTGATGTTGCCAATGCTAAACTCATTATTTCCCCCTCCTTCTCTATTTAATGGCACTATCTTGCACAATTTAAAAGTCCTGCTGAAGAAATAAAAATCCATTTCTTAATTTAGCCAGGGTTTCTTGCATTCCTGTTCCCTTAAGCAATATTGTCAGCTCTCCCTTGTCTGTTTGCATTTCAACTTCCCACATATGAAAGTGCTGTCTCAACCATTTCATGCTGGCAATATCAGCCAGCCCAGAAAATTTAAGTGTTTCATGCACACTTGTGTTTATTTTGTACTTTTAGGACCAATAATGACAATTCAAAAATACAGAGTGAGAATTTTTACAATTGATATTCTGACCCCCAAACCAATTAATTCTTGGCAACTGAGTCTTTTGGGTAGTTTGCTCACTCAGCCTTCAAACTGTACTAAAATTTGGTACTTTTTGATTCTCAGTTGTTTTTCAAAGCTGCACTTTGCAACCCATCAGCTTAAACAGCGTGAAAGGCACATGACAGAAGTGAAATATAAAAAATAATTGTTTCTGTGCCACTATTAGACTCAAGGCTGGTCCCATCCACGCCTTTTAAACAAACTAAATCCTGTCAGCTGTAGCATAAAGGCAGCATTTATGAAGCCTTGGTGACAATCAGACCAAGATGCAATGAAATGGAGAAATATTTACCTTATTTTCAATCTGATCTTGTTCACAACTTCATCAATGTTTGCCAAAGACTGGAACATAAAAAAAAAAAAAATCAGAGAGAAGTGAAATGGTGAATGTTTTACAGAGGAATGTGCCAGCTGTGATCCCAAACACTTCATCACACAGGGGTCTTGATGGAGAGGAGAGCAATGGCTTTGTTTTACAGGTGGAGGAACTGAGACAACAACTCGGCTGCTTCTTTGTCACATCATAAAGAGCAGAAAAAGCTCAGGACTCCCCCCATCCCTGCTCTGCCTTGTCCTTTGCCAGCAGAACTGTGTGACAGTGACCTCCAGTGGGCACTGGGATGGGGACAGAGCCTTTGCCTTTGGGCTGAGACCCCCCTGCAGAGCCCAGACACCAGGAAATCGTCTGGAAGGAGATGCAGTGAAGGCACTGCTGGGGAAACAGCTCCTCACTGCTGCCAAAGGGAAAAAAGCCAAGCCACACCACCAGAAAAAGGTGCAAGCCAAACCTCAGACATGGTGGATGTTGGAGCAGCCTCACAACACAAACCTCACCTACAGAAACCTCTCTGTTTTGCAAGTGGTGAACCCAAAACTCCCCCTGGGGTTGAAGTTGGGAGCACAAAGCACGGATGTGGGCCCACTGCAATCTCATTCTTTAAATCTCAAAAGCAACAATTGGTTCAAACTCTGCTGTGACACTGCACAGGCAACACCTGCCTGGTTTGGCTGAAAACCCCAGGAAATCACCAATGATTGGTTTATGGCAAGTTATGACATTTACTCCATCTACATAGAAAATGAATTTATTCCTACAGATCAAAGCAGGACTTTAGCAGCAGCAAGCACTCTGGGTAGAAAGAGACCACAAAATGACAGCAAACCCTGTGCAAATTTAAGAAGTGATGATTGTTAAAGCTTTATTTCCTGTGCTAGTGTTTAAAATAAAAGGTTTGGGTACAGGTTTAAACACTGCTTTGGTCATTTGCTATCAGGTTACCCTGATAGTAAAGGGTGGAAGTAAAATCTGATAGTAAAAAGTGTCAGTGTAAAGTCTGAGAGTATTTGGAGCTTTACTTACTTGCTCAGTGGGAAAGAGAGCATTAATATACTCCACAGCATTGAAATCTGCTCTGTCCAGTGGATCTTGACTGGGAAATACCTGGAAAAAGGAATGAAAACAAACACAATCACCATCAGTAATTTCTGTAACTTTACAGTTTCTACTACTTTTAATTCCTTTAGCACCCACTTCCAGTTGTGTTTCACAGCATTTCTCTAATAAGTGGCCAGGAGTAGAGCAGCCACATGCTCTGCAGGGCTCTGATCTCCCAAAATTCCTGTGGAAACCAGCCTGGATAAACACAGATAATTCACACTCATGATTCCACACACAGCCCTGGCACAATCCATCCAGGAATTCCCAAGACACACCAGCCACTGATCCTGTATCCCAGAGCATCCTGATGCTTTTGTTGCTGTCTGGGAACAACCTTAGGCTCTGCCCTGCTCTTGGCAGGAGCTTTGCCAGCCCTCATGGTGACAGACAGAGGGGTTTGCTTTCCACAGCTCTGTAATTGGAAACGTGATGAATTAAGGAGTGGTTTTAAAGTTCTCTGGAGACTTGGGTTTGCCACTTTTCACAGAAGAGGGTGAGAAACACAATCTGCTGAATGATTTGGGAAGGGGGGAAGAGCAGCTGTGGTGCAAACAGATCCCATCTCTCCTCAGAAGCTCAAACAACACAAGCACAACTGCCAGGCTCTGCTTTTTGTCCCCACAGACTGCAGGGTGGTGCTTTCCCTTCTCTGCTACCACGCTAAGCTGTGGATGTCCCATCACTGGAGGGGTTCCAGGTCAGTCTGGATGAGGTTTGGAGCAACCTGGGATGGTGGAAGGTGTGGAAGGAACGAGATGGTCTTTAAGGTCCCCTCCAACCCAAAGTATTCCATGATTCTGGTATGTGTCCCATATTTGCAGAGGCATCAGCTCTGCACTCCATGGTAAAAGCAAAGCCAACCCCACAGCATCCCCCTGCTCACTGAAAGCCTTCACACCTGGGCACGTGTAGCAGTGATGCTGTTTTACACACTTTGCACTGTAAAATCAGTGATTTTGTGAGATAAAAGCAAATTCTGCCTGAACCAGCCCTCCTGGGAAGCTTTCCCAGTCACTCCTGTGGCCAAGGAGGAGCAGGCAGCAGTGAAGGATGTGTGAGGTCATGGTGAGTGAGGAAAATGCTCTGACATCAGCCCAGGAAAGAGAACAACTGCAGCATCACACCCAGCCTGTCCTGCTCACACTCAATTAACCCCCACAAAGCCCAAACCTCCACAAGTATTAGGAGCAGATGAAACAAGAGGTGAGATGGGAGATAAAGGCTGCTCAGGAACTGCACTCAGACTGCAGATAGGGATCAGTGCTGCAGGCAGCTGGAGCAGCTGCAGGAGCTGTCACTCCCAGGAGTTTGTCACAACCTATTAATCAGAAATGCTGGCCCTGGTTTGGTGGGGCACCAGCTCTGCCTGTGCTCCCCACCCTGCTTCCAGCAGGGCAGCTGAGCCAGCTCTGCTCATTGAACCAGAACTGGGCAGGTTTTGCCCAAAACTGGTTAAGGAACACTGACAGGAACAACAGGATTATTGGGTTAGGAAGTGACAGAGAAGAAGTTAGAAGGCAGCAGGTGGTGTGACCCTCAATATCTCCCAGTGCCTCAGACACGAATATTTTTCTACTGCTTTCATGTTTGTTAAAATAATTCAGCCAGGCATGAGGTGGATGCTCCACTGCTAAAAAACTCACGCCTACAAGTGCAGAGGATTCCTCCTCTGGAGAGGCTCTAGGTCCTCTTTAGAAGCTGCCATTTAATTCACCAGTTCCCAAGGGCTCTTTGAGGAGGGTCACCAAAAGTGACCCACAAGCCTCAACACTCAAGAAAGTGCAAGAACTTATTTGAGTGATACTTTGTGGCACTGACACTGCTGCTGCCCAGATTTCTAGAGGCAGAAGAGCCCTGGAGGTGGAAGGGTCGGCTGCAGGCAGTGCAGGCTCAGTCACAGAGGACAAGAGCCATGGTTTTACCCTGGCTTCTCACGGGATTCTCATGGGCTCCAAGTGCCACAAAGGGTTTCAGGGAACACTGCAACACAGAACCAGAGAATCCCCGAGTTGTGGGGGCCCCCAAAGGATTATCCAGTCCAGCTCCTGGCCCTGCACAGATCCCAACAACCCCACCCTGGGCATCCCTGGCAGCGCTGTCCAAGCACTCCTGGAGCTCCGGCAGCCTCGGGGCCGTGCCCATTCCCTGGGGAGCCTGGGCAGTGCTCAGCACCCTCTGGGGGAAAAAACCCACGTGTATTCACCACAGGCCAAAACAAGACATTTCGATTATCCTTACTTCAGCCACAGGCACTGAGCTGCACCGGGGTGCTTTCCACATCACCTAACACGTCTGCAATTAGCGACGGAGAGGCCGCAGCACCGCCGGCACGGCCCGGCTGACAGGGACGGGGACACGACGAGCTACGCTCAGCCCCCAACGCGGGCCCGGCCGGTTCCAGCCCACCCGGGGCTGA
>WEIU01020853.1:417393-466845 GCA_013389925.1 Aegithalos caudatus | reverse complement strand
GGGCTGTGGTACGAGAAGGCGGCGCCCGGGGATCGCAGGCTGGGGTGAGCGCGGGGAGCGGGGACGGGCCCGGCTGCTCCTTAGAAGCATCGCTGGAACGGGAGGGAAATTCCGCCCTTGGGAGGAAGGGGGGAGAGTGACACGCACTGCCAGGCTGAAGGTACCGGGAGGGCTTCATGGAACCGGGGAATGGTTGGGTTGGAAGGGAGCTTAAAGCCCGTCCCGTTCCACCCGTTACCGTGGGCAGGGACACCTTCCCCCAGGCCAGGCTGCTCCAAGCATCATCCAGCCTGGCCTTGGACACTTCCAGGGATGGGGCAGCCACAGCTGCTCTGGGCACCCTGTGCTAGGGCCTCACCACCCTTACAGGGAAGAATTCCTTCCCAATATCCCATCTAATCCTGCCCTCTGGCAGTTTAAAGCCATTCCCCATTGTCCTGGCACTCCAGGCCCTTGTCCAAGTCCTTCACCATCTCTCTTTCAGGTACTGAAAGGTGCTCTAAGGTCACTCCAGAGCCAGCTGGCCCAGCCTTTCCTCCTAGGAGAGGTGCTCCATCCCTCACATCATCCCTGTGACCTCCCAGAGAAGCTCTCAGGGGCTGGGGAAGGTCAGACTGAAGGTGTTTGTGAGCATCACAGCCACATTCTCGGAATAATTTCTCCACAGAAAAGTGGTGACTCTGGCCAAGTCGAAGAAGTTTCGGGATAATCACGGGAAGGTTCTGCTGGAGGGGCACAGGCTGATCAGGGATGCACTGGAGGCAGGAGCTGTGCCACAGACTCTCTTCTTCAGCACCGTGGGGCACCTGAAGCTGCTGCCTGAGGCAGAGATAAAACGAGCCAGCTTGGTTAAGGTGAAGTTTGAAGACATTAAGACCTGGTCTGACCTCGTAACTCCTCAGGGACTTCTAGGTAAGTTGCCTCTGAAACAGTTGCAACCCTGCCCAAAGGAAAACTTCATATTTAGGATAATGACTCTCTTAATAATCTTTCCTTTAGACATAGCTCTGCTGGAAAATAAGTTTCCCTTGCTGAGTGACAAACCCTGCTCAAACTTCCTTTAGGTGGTGCTTTTCCTAACACTTCCTCCAGCACATCTTTAGTGAGATTTGGGCCAACTCTCTCAGGGCAGTGCTCTCCTTGGGGTGGGTCAGTCCTAAACCTGGCACCCTTCATTCCCTCAGGCATCTTCTCCAAGCCTGACCCTGCCAAGATGTCCTACCCTGCAGCTCAGCTCGCCAGCTCCCTGCCACTGCTCCTCATCTGCGACAACATCCGAGATCCTGGGAACCTGGGCACTATTCTGAGATCTGCAGCAGGAGCAGGCTGTCAGAAAGTGCTGCTCACCAAGGGTAAGAGGGAACTTTGAGTAGCCTGGGGGTAGGGCAGGGAAGATGTTTGTGAGGAGTGGCTCCATGGTTTGCTGTGCCTGCTGAATGCCACCTCTGTGGGAATCCCTGCGCTGTCACTGTTTTCTCCCCGTTCCTTCCCAGGCTGTGTGGACCCCTGGGAGCCAAAGGTGCTCCGTGCAGGCATGGGGGCTCATTTCCGTGTGCCCATCATCACCAACCTGGACTGGGAATCTCTTCCCACCAACCTCCCAGCTGGCACCCAGGTCTGCGTGGCCGACAACGACCCCGACGCTCCGGCCAGGACCGCGTCCGTGCCGAGAGGGGCTGGCTCTGCTCCTGCCAGCCCCAAAGCTCCTGTGAAACCCAGCCCCAAGGCTGCTCCTGAGCACGAGGATGAGGAGGGAGCAGCAGGAATGCCAGAGCTGCCTGCACAGCGTTACTACAAGGACTGGGCACGGGCTCCAGTGGCCGTGGTGATCGGAGGGGAGACACATGGGCTGAGCGCGGCCGCGCTTCGGCTGGCAGGCAGCACGGGGGGGAAGAGACTGGTGATCCCCGTGGTGCCAGGCGTGGACAGCCTGAACTCTGCTATTGCTGCTGGCATCCTGCTGTTCGAGGGCAGGAGGCAGCTGCTGTGCAGGCACAAGCAGGAGGATGGCAGGCAGAAGTTGCCCGTGCCAGGCTGAACTGCTGCGGTTTGGGTGCTGATGGAGCACCTTTTGTCTTTGGTTCCTTTGAGAGTTAATAAAAGAGCAGCTCGGGCTGTTTGGTTTGTAGTAAATGAGTACTTAAGGCTGGAGAGTGCTGGGATGAGTGTGGAGGTGGTGGCCACATGGTGATGCTAGAGAGAAGGGAAGGGTGATCACAGTGTGGAAGGAAAGGCCCGGTAGCAGCCCTGGCCTCACCTCAGCTGGTTCCCCCTGCTCCAGCCCTTTCCTCCAGCAAATCCATGGAGACCTCAGATCCCTCCCTCCTCTGTGCTGGCCCAGCCATGCTGCTGCTGACAGTGTGTGTCCTTCCCAGCCTGGCTGCAGGCTGTGATTTTGGGTCAGAAAGGCCAGGCTGCTGCCACCTGAATGGTGGCAAAAACCCAAACCCCGTGCTCCAACATCCAACCCTGCCATGAGCCAGGCTGGCCGTGGGGGCTTTCTGAGGGGTGTCTGAGCTCCAGCACTCCTGACCACTGCTGGGACAGCTGGGCTGCTCCTGGAACTGCTCCCCAGCCAGTTCATCACTGCTGAACACGGGAACCTCTGAAACGTGCAAAACACAGGCTGGGTTTATACAGGCTTAGCTGGCGGCCGTTCCCAGCTCCTGCTAGGGTGGGAAGCTGCAGCAGGATAAAAGGGGAGGCCCTAATCCTGCCATGGCTGACTAATGAGCTGAAAGGGAAAAGCAGTGGCTTGCACAACACGAGCTATTCAGGCTGGGACACCAGGCTGGAACGCCCCAGTGGCTGCCAAAGGGCTCCCTCCCTCCCAGCAGAGCAGGCACAGGCAGGGGCTGTGTGATCCCGGGGGGGAGCACACAATCCCAGGAGCCACCCATCCATAGGGTCAGGCTGTGGGTTCCTCTTCCCCCATACAGGCTCTCTCTCCCTGACAGCAGGACACAGCAATCTGGAGGAGGTCATTGTAACAGTTTTATTACAAAGTTCCAATCACCATGTACAGTTTTTACAATGTCACTTTTCAAGGGCTCGGCTGTGCTGCTTGGGTTAGGGAGGGAGGGGATTTTTTTCTTAGGATTTGGGGGGGGATTTTTTTTTTTTTGGTTATTTTTTTTAAAGAACAGCACCATTAACGTTGAATTTGGGACACACCTACAAAAAACAGCTCAATCAACTAACACAGAGGGGAAAAGGACAATTCATACCAGAGAGAAAGACACGAGAGAGGACAGGGAGAACACAAGGAAGAGAGAGGAGAGGTGAGGGCAGCCCGGTGGTGATCCTCCTCCTGGCTCAGAGTGGGAGGGACAGCAGGAATACCCACCCATGGCAGGGGGCTGGACCCTGACACGCACAGCCAGCGCTGCCTAAGGCTGTCGGTGCTTGGAGTGGGAGGTGGGAAACCCACCAGGGAAGGTCTCACCCCCAGGAGGAAGAGCTTGGCTGTGCCGTGGTCTTTCAGAGGTTGTCAGCAGTTAAGACTTTGTCTTGGCCTTGTCAGGGCACTTGCGTGGCAGAGAAAGGACTGGCCGGGGGCGATGGGGACAGTTTCCTTATTGCTTCCTGGAAGTCATTTAGTCAGCAGGGGTGGTGAGAAGGGAAAGGAGGAGGAGGAGGAGAAAGAAAAGAGCCCCAAGAACCCCACCCACTGCCTGATGCATACCTTGGGAAGAACACCATGCAAAAAGATTTGCCTGCTAGCAGGTGCCATGTATAAAATAACGGTACGGTAACAGTTCTGGCCTGGTTATTAGAGAATATATCACCATGAAGCACAAGCGAAGTCTCCAAACGCCAACAACTCCCTGCTGAAAGTGCATCTCGAGGAGTTTGCTTAGGAGAAGGATTCACTGCGTAAAACAAGGCACCACAAGAAGGTTGGATACTGGGTCGGGCGTGAGGACACGCTGGAGAATCCACAAGCGGCGGAAGAGAGACCTAGTTTTAAATAACGTCTGTCGGTGCAGGGCCCTTAGATAGGCTCGGGTTTTAGCTTGTCTGCTAGAAAGTCGCTGACAAAGGCTTCCACAATTTCGGGCGTGATCTCCTCCACATCCATCACGTACTTGGCCCGGGCTGACATGTCCAGGATGGTGAGCAGGGGTGCAGCCTCGGGCAGGTTGGTGTAATCCCGCAGGGAGTCGGTCATGTCGTCCTGGAGGAATGGAGAAAGGGCAGAGGAGTCATCAGCACAGCCAGGACACCAGGAGCAGTTTGCTGCTGCCACAGGCCAGCCCACAGTGTATCCCAAGAGGTTGGGCCTCGCACCAGCACTGAGGTACCACGAGCACAGCAGGCATCATCCATCCTGGTGCCTGCTCTGCTCGTGGTCTTATCCCAGGCTGGAATGGGACATACACTCCTCCAGCTCAGAGGCGCTGCTCCCAGACTGACCTGGCCCCAGCCACCCCAGAGCCTCTGGGATATCCACAGCTCAAGGAATGGGACAAGTGCTGAATGTAGGGACTGCCAGCACAGCCAGGGCCTCGCTGCTCACCAAGGGTGGATACCAAAGGGACCCAAGCACACGCCCAGAACAAAGCAAAGAACAGGAACGGGATGAAGACCTGTGCCTTGAGCCAACAACGAGACCCCACCAGCAGGTCCCAGTGTCTGGGCACACAGAAGAGCAGCAGGCTGCTCGCAGGGGGAGAAGGCTGCCCTCCCCTCACCCGGGCACGGCTCAGCTCTGGGCAAAGACAACGCTTTATCCTTCCCAAGGCTGAGGGATGCAAAAAGCCAAGCCCACAACGCGCCGCACCCGCAGCGGGGCGTTCCTGCGCGCCCCTTCCGAGGGGCAGGAATGGAATCCATCCACCTGGTTGGCAGCCGGGGCTCTGCAGCGCGTGGCGGCGGCGCCGGGGAGCTCCGGTCGCGCCTCCCCTTCCTCTGCAGAGGTTTCTGGCGCAGCTGGGACCACGTGGCTGGAAGGGCCAGCAGGGCCGGGCTCGTCGCCTCGGCCGCCCCCCACCCAGGTGTCGGGACGCCCTCGTCCTTTATCGACAAAAGGCACCGAGGAATATTTTTAATCAATGCAAAATCGGTCCAGACGGTGCTGGGAGAGCAATGGGAGGCGCCTGCTCCGGCCAGGGCCGGGCTGCTTTGTGCGTGGGGGCCAGCGGAGCCCCGGGGCCAGCGCTCCCGGCTATTGAGGTGACGGATGAATGGGATGTGCCGGACGCTCCCCATTCTTCGGGCCGGCCGCCGCAGGGCCGTCGGGAGCCGCATGAATAGCAGCAATGTTCCAGCTACAGCCGGCGAGAGGGAGGAAAAACGCTTCGCAGGCTCTGGGGGAGGGGGGGAAGGTCCCGGACCCTCCCAAAATAGCCCTTTCCAACAAGGGACTTATTCAAGGGCGCGGGGCTGAGCTGGGATGCTCAGGGACCCGTTACAGCGGTGGGAGAGGGAGCGGCCGCACGGAGGGGGCCGAGGGGCTGTGGGAGGTGGCAGTGGGGGCCTGGCTGGCTGGGGGGGCCTGGCGGTGGCAGTTGGGGACCCTTTTGTCGCAGGGCGACTCCGGAGGGCTCCGCGCACGGAACGCTGCGGCTGTGACGTGGGCGTGCAGGGACGGAGCAGGCGCAGCGGCTGCCACCTGCCCAGGCCCTGAGCACTGATGTGGGAGGGGAACTGCAGGCCTGGGGGTGCTGGGAGCTTTTTTGACCCGTACACAAAACCTTCGTTTGCCAGACTGCGGCAGGGCAAAGTGTCCGTGCAGGGGAAAGGGAGGCCAGGAGTCCTCCAGTCTTCCCGTTTCCCATTCTCTCCAGATCTTTGACTCCAAGCACTGCAGCGTGCACATGCCTCAAATACCATCCCAGCCAAGAAAAACATGGTCAGCTCAGGGAAACAGCAGAAATTTCACTGGCTGGGCCAGGCTGAAACTCAAACCCTGCTCCTCTTCCCCTGCCCAGCCACTTTCCTGCCAATATAGGGTTGAGCAGGCAGCAGCCCCAACATGGCAGTTCCACCTCCCACTGCCCCACTCTGCCTGTCCCTCTCCCACCTTCAGGCTTTTCCACCTCTGAGCAAACCCTTTGCTAGAACTAATAACTAGCAAGGAACACATAGACTGAGCCAGGCCTCAAATCTGGTTTTGCTCCATGCTGCCTGACAGCTGCAATAGATCCATGCCTCAGTTTACCCCCTGAAAAAACAACAACAGTGGTACCTAACCCAGCTCAGTCCCCATACCCAGCAGGGCACAAGCCTGTGCTCTCCTCTCACTTACCTCACCCGCCACGAAGAAGAGCAGAGGTGCCTCCTCCTCTTTGGCTTTGTACTTGGCTATGATTTTTTCAGCTATGGGCTGAATCAGTTGTTTCGCTGCCTCTGACTCCCCGTCATCCTCTGAATCTGCAGGGCACGGTGTTGTGGAGACAAAACAAAAGGAGACAAGGCAAAAAAAGGAGGTTAGGATCAAAGGATGCAAACGGGCCAGGCGCTGGCAGCTCTGTCCCACGGCACCACCATGCAGGAAGCCAGAGCCCGGATGCGCCGCACGGAATTCAAAGCCACACAGCTCTGGAGCAATCAGGGAGCAGCTGAAATGCACCACAAGGGAAACACCTAACAGAAGAGCAACTCCTGCTCCCCAAATACTCCACTGCTCGCTCCCTGGTGCTGTTGGTGATGTGCAGGGACAAACAGGCACAAAAAAAGCTGCTCTGTGGTTTGAGCATGTTTTTGAAGACCAAACAAAGGCGCTGATCTGAGGCTGCTGCCACCCCTGCCCGCCACCCACCATCCCTCTGCCTCGGGATGGCTGAGCTGCAGCTTGGCTGCTCCAGTCTCAGCGCTGTGAAGGCAGCTTTGATTTGACAGAGGGAGGGCAGAAAAGAGATGGCAGCATCAATCAAACACCAGCCACCGCTGAAGTTCAAATAATGAGCTGGAAAGAGGAGAGTCTGCGTCCTTGGGAAGCGTGGAGATTAAAAGATTCCAATTCGGGGACAACTTTTAGGCATTAAAGGAAGAAGGCAGAAGAGAGCCCCTTGTCTCCCCTCGTGGTCCCTGATGTAACCACCACCACCACCACGACAGGTCCAGCCCCAGGCTGGGACAAGCCACGCCCATACCAGGAAAACTCTCTTGGCTTCACACATCCCTGTCCTCCTCTCTGGCTTCTCCAAGCAAAGCAGGAGATTCCAGAGACGCTGCAGGCTGGATTTCAGGGTCTGTCCTGCGTGCATGGCAGTGATAAACATGCCGAGTTGCAGGGTGTCTGCAGGGATTGATTTTCCTGCAAACATCGTCGGCTGGCGGCGCTCCAGGCAGCCCTGCACACTCTGGCTAACCCAGCCCTAACCCCTCCAGGGAAAGAGGTAGATCAGTCAGGATTTAATTCAGCACCAGCACTTGCTAAGCCTGCCTTCTCCTGGGGGTGCTGCTGCCTGTGCAGTGCAGGCACTGGTCTGCTGGGGGGTCTCCCAGCAGCACAAAGCTGGCCAGGAGCCCCCATTCCCAGTCCCTGCTTTGCTGCAGCACCAGCTGCATCTCTGCCCCAGCACATCACTGGTGGATTTCATCAGGACCATCCACCCCCAAAAGCACTGAGCAAGAGCCCCAGCTGTTCTCCTGATGAGCTGTTTGCAGCAAGGTGATAGAAAAACTTTGTTCAGAGCAAGATAAAAATAACTCTTTCCAGAGGCCTGCAGCGCCAGCCCCAATCCATCAGGCTTGGCGTGGCCGGCCGGTCCTTCCCGTGTGAGGAGAGGATTTTTGGCTCTGTGCTCACATCCCCTGCTGGGCTCTGCTGAATAAATAACCAGGGTCAAAAGGAAATCTGAAAGGGAAGAAGGAAAGGAGCGAGGGGTGTGTTATCAGCACTGCAGAGGACTGTGGGCTGCTCACAAAGGGCACACGAGGAAGCAGGACAGGAGCCCTGCCCTGGGCCAGGCACAACACCAGCAAGGCAATGGGGGCTTCTTCAGCACACCCCCCAAACTCCACACAGCACATAGGGGACAGCTGCACCCCCTCAAGAGCTCAGGACCCCTCAGTTCCCTCCCTGGGATGCTGTGTGCACCCCAGTGCTGCCCACCCAGGGCTCAGCCCGCAGCACAGCTCATCCCAGCCATGCCCTTTCCTGAGTTATTGTGTCCGTTGCTGGCAGGGAAGCAGTGAGGAATGAGCCATCTGTGCTTTGGGTGAGCTCTAGGTTAGTTTCTAACTGCAGGAAAGCTTCCTGTGTGGGTTAGCAGTGAAAAGACAGTAACTTTGGGGAAAAACAAAGTTACTGTTTGCAGTAACAGACCTGCAGCCAGGGGAATCAGGGGAAAAAAGGACCAGCAGAGCATGGAAGACAGCTCTGACTGTCACAGCCCTGTTCAGCCCAGGGATGCAAGGCCTGAGCTGTGGTTTCAAGCACAGACCTATAATCCCTCACATAGACACTTCCTCTGGCTCCTCGGTAACATCACGTGTGCCTGAAGTCCCTGCTCCAGAAAGGCTTTTCCCATCTCCACCAGCAGCAGCTGTGACTGTATTTCTCATACTCCCAACACCTCATCAGCATTCCTATCCACAGCCACCAGCACACCTTTGTTGTGACAGCTCCTCTGCATTGCCAATCCCTGCTCCACAACATCCCAGGGTGCTGCTGTGTGGGAGCTGCAGGAGCCCCGTGGGCACAGCAGGCTCTGCCAAACCCCTGAGAGCTGCTGTGGTACAGGAAAGGCTCCAAGCCTGTCCTAAGGGGCTTCCACAGGGAGCTCCCTCCCCGCACTGCCCTTTCTGTGAGCACACAGTGATGGAAACTGGAAATGGAAGTGACATCCCTTCCCAGGAACGCTGTCATCACCACGGGCAGGTTCCCAGCCCCGTAGCCAGCTGTAGCCAAGCTGGCAGCTCGCCCAGCCCCTTCCCCAGCACAGGCTCTGCTGTCCCAGCAGGAATGCTCCATCCATACCTACAAAGAGAACGAGGCAGGGGCCCTCATTCAGCTGCACGGCGTTGGAGTCTGTCAGCTCCAGCACGGGCTTGGGGTGCCAGGGGAACTCGCGGCACTCGACGTCGTTCAGCACCTCCACACGGCCCTGCCGCGTGATCACCTCGCCCTTGGGATCCAGCACGATCAGGGTCGGGATGCCTGCAGTGGGAAAAAACAGAGACAGGGATCAGCCAAAGCTTGAAGTGGTCAAAGACAGGGTGTGGGGAGAAAGGCCTTTTCCTATGGCCTGTGGCTCTGGGGGGAGCCCAGCCAGCCTCCTGCCTCTCTGCAGCTCATGGAGTGGGGATCAGGCTCCCTGGATCCTGTTTCTGTCCTAGCAGAGCGCTGCAGTTCAGGAAGCATTCAGCTCTGGCATTGCCTGCCTCTCCCTGCCCAGCTGCAGGCAGGGATTGCTGCTGCCTGGTGCCTATGGGTACAAATCCCACCATACCACCCAGGGACTCTTGCACCACCATCCCAGTGCCCAGATGTGGCTGCCTCTGGAAGAGCCCAATTCCCAGGAACTCACAAGGCCTGCAGACAGCAGTGGCCAGGAAGCAGGCTGTGTTCCTTCCCACAAGAACACCACGTATTTTTGCCCTCAGCACTCTGCACTAATGGCCCAGCCATTTCCACAGCACATCCCTCTGGGGACTAACAAATGTGCAGGAATGTCCAGGTCTACAGGAACCTGGCAGGATGTGGCTCAGGGGATATCCAGTGATGGTCTGGCCCTTGGGAAAAAGACAGCATTTTGCCCTGAGCTATGGGGCTGTTTTGTCATAAAGGAGCAGTTTTGTACAGGAGGTGATCAGAGCTGCAGCAGAGACATGGCACATGTCACCAACTCCAGTGTCACTGGCAGCAGGGCAGGCTGGACACCAGTTGGTGACCATCCCATCTGATAAAGCACCGGCTTTCCGGCCACAAAACAGCCACGGGTGGGTCAGCAGGAGCGGCTCACGTTGGTGACTTCATCTGGAAAGCACACCATTCCTCTGTCATCAGGGAGACAAAGAAACATCCCACAAGGAAGGAAGAGGGGACAGCGGGATCAGGCCCCAAGGGACAAATGAAGTGACCGGTGTTAGTGCTGCTGTCACTGCTCATCACCCGGGCTTTGACCTGCTCCCTGTGCAGCATCCCCTTCACACAGCAACATCCCTGCAAGCTGAGGCAATTCCAACACTCCTGCCTTTCATCCCAAGGCTCATTTTAAAGCTCATTCCTCAGAAATACCTTCCTCCTCTTTCCCTGAGCAGGAGGCTGGCAGCGCCTTTGCCCCTGCCAGGCTGCTGGCACTGCACTCCTGTGTTTGTCCAACAGTGGGTTACTCACAAGCCCTCTGAATTCGTGGCATTTCTCTAGGATATACACGGCCATCTGTGTGTCCCAGCCTGCCTGCAGGTCCAGGCCAGCGGCCGCATTCCCATCATTCCAGCCCGGAGCATTCCTGCCTGCGCTGGGGCTGGTGCTAAGCAGCAGTGCAGGAACCCGCCCAATGGCTGAGCTTGCAGATCCTTAGGGTACGCCAAGAAAACCATTTTGTATCACAAAAAGGTTTATTCATTACCTGCTGGTAATTCAATGTAGCCCCAGGGCAGGGATGGGTTAAACAGACTGGAAGGAATTGGGAAATCTCAGGGCTGGCCCTGTCCTTACAGGCACAAAGTGCTACTGACACCAGGAGAGGCACTCTGGTGCTCAGCAGCACACAGGACTTGGATCCTGATCCTTTTACGATTGCCAACCCCACCCCAAACGCCTGCTTTTCCATCCATTATACATGAGGGACAGGCTTCTCAGGTCATCAGTCAGCCTGAGCAACAGCAGCACTCGCAGGCAGAGGTTTCAGAAAAGCTTTGCTGATCTGGGAAAATTATGGGCCCAGTTTAGACACAGATCGCTGTGATTCTGCAGCTATCAAGGATTTCATCCACTATTCAAAGCATTCCTTTAGACGTCACCTAATTTGCATATGCAGATGACACCCCGCCCCCAAATACCCAGCCAACTGCAAATACAAAATTGAATCACAAAGCAAAGTATTTTTTAAGATAATTCACATCCCCATCTTCTCCGGTGGCCTTTGTGACTACTTCCCTAAAAGACACACCCTGTTTTCAGGGGACACAGACCCGCAGGACCAGGGAAACCATCCTTAATATTATTCCCACCTGCTAACCCAAATAATTCCCCCTCCCGGCTCATCCCAGCCACAATTTGTTATTTTAGTGCCTTTTGGGGGATTTGGTAATTGCCTTAAGTCATAACACCAGAATTTACTTATCAAGAAGAATCAGCGCTCAGACACTGCAATGAATATTGTATAAGCTTGGATGAGAATTAGCATAGACAGCCTTGGTTGGATTTTATGCACTAGAAAATGGATTTGGCTCCCACGGGGCCAGCATTTTATGAAAACACAGGGGCCAAATGGTTTGTTACCAAACCTGGCAAGGCATTTACATATTTATATATTAAACCCCAGACCCGACACTGAAATCTCATCTGCATGAAGTCTGTTGGGTGAGTAATCACAATGTACATGAAGCAAACCCCACAGCAGCCATAGCACAGGTGCTGCATTTCCTTGCTGGTTTTTCAGTTTTTCAGAAGAAAGTTCCAGAAATCTCCTGTAGCAGTGACCTCCAGGCTGTGAGGGTCACCTGTGGGTGTCTGGGCTAAAGCATGGGGAAGGGGAGAAACAGTTTTTTGGAAGGCATTGCAAATCCCAAAGAGACACCATGGAATATTCCCTCATCAGGGGGAATACTGGGGAAATCAGAGATCCTGTGAGATACATAACAACAAGGGGTGATTCCTATCACAGCATCAAGTTTATCACTCTGCCCATCACTGGAAGGAGAGCTAAGGCTGGGGGATTTCACCCAAGGCAGGACTGGGAGCTGCCTGCACAAAGGGGAATTATTTCTAAGCAGCCACAACACAAGACACGACTCTTTCTCAGAACAGCACTGCACCCAGAAGCAATTTACTAGAGGTGGTATGGTAGAGCCTCTGACTGCACATGAGTTATGAATAGAGGCATTCAAGTAAACCCAAATAAAGGCCTATAACTCAACTTGCATTTTATACTGAGTTTTTAAAAGTTGTAGGGGCCAACATGGGACTAAAACAACAAGAGATTTGACTCTCTTGCTGCTTTCCACCACTCAGGAACTTAAAGCAGACAGGGGAGAAAAACTGTTTCAGTACCCAGCCTTCAAAAAACAGAGGGAAACCTCGTGTTGTGCTCACAACCCAAGCACCAGGATGATAACCTGGACACTCACTGATTGTAGGTGCAGCTTCAAAGAGAGCTTTCAGAGAGGCAGCATCAGAGCCATCAATGTGGGGAAATGCAGATGCACTCACACAGATGTAATTTTTCATTTAGGTGGGATAACCACGTGTGGTGATGAGCAGAGCCCGTGACACCCAGCTCTGTTTGCAGGAAGCTTTTGTCCCTGGTGTGAAAAGCCTGACTGCAAACAGGCAGGCAGCCCCAAAGTCTGCATGGAGCTGAGATTCAGGGAAAACATGGGAGCTACCTGGGCAGAGGAAGGGATGCAGGGGAACAGCCAATATTGACATTTTCAGGTTGATACACAACAAAGAGAGATACCTTTAAGAAGGCAGGGGCTAGAGTTGGAGGGAAAGCTGTTGTAACTGTTTCCCTGGCTACAGCATGCCTGGTGCTCAAGTATCCATGTCTGGACACCTTATTTACACAAAGTCCTAGTGAAACTGGCAGCAGTCCTGCAGTGCTCAGCCGAAACCAGCGCTGGGGAGGGTTGTAAGCAGGCTGGGGAAAAGACAGATGAATTTGGAAAGCTCTTGCCTCATGGGAAGGTCATTAAGCAGCAAACTGGTGGCTATTTAAAGCAGGCAAATGGTTATTCTTGGGCTGAGGTCAGGGAACAGAGCTGAGTGGCAGCACCTGAGCTCACACCAGAAGGGGTGCTCAGAGAGGACTCCAGGGAGGGATTATTTCTCCTGCCACTCTTCCCAAGCCCTTGGCCACCTTTGGCAACACTCCTCCTTCCCTGCAGGTCACATTAACGTTCTGCCAGCCTGCACCCACCTGGACAGCGTGAAGCTGAGTCAGGGGAGGTTTAGGTGGGATATCAGGAAAAGATTTTTCACCCAGAGGCTCCCCAGGGAAGAGTTCACAGCACCAAACCTGAGTTCAAGAAGCACTGGGACAAAGCTCTCAGGAACAGGATTGGATTGTGGGGTGTCCTACATAGAGCCAGGAGCTGGATCTATGATCCTGATGGGTCCCTTCCAACTCAGCATATTCTCTGATGCTATGATATCACACAGAAACAGATGAGAACAGCCACACTGCAGCGAGGCCCTTTAACCACAGGGAGAAACTACCTGTACATACATGAAATCTCCTCAGCAGCACCTTGCACACCTCTGTGCTGCAGTTTGTTCCCTGCAGGAACAAGGTGCCAGCCCCCAGGAAGGCTGCTGTGAGCTTTTATCATCTTTGTGACTCTTTGAAGCCACACAGACACAGAGTCTCTCCCTGTCCTTATGAGCAGCCAGGGCTGCTGGAATTCTGGCACTGGCATGTACAGTAAAGGCAAAGCCATGGTTTACATCAAACACTCTCTCCTTTGTAATTCATGTCACTAACATAAACCAGATGCCATCTTCCTCAGCCCCTGCACAGAATGATGGCCTGCCTTTACATTACATAAACCAGTAAGAAAATTAAATTTAAACCTTCAAGAAATAGGAAAAAAAATCAGTAATTAGACAAAAAACATCCAAGCCAAAAACAGCTTCCAAGTTTCCAGGAAGAATTAGGTTGTTTATGGAAGTCCTGTTTCAACTAACAGCCTGCCTGGCAGGTGGTAGGAATGTGAGTTTGTGGAGAGCAGAAACATGAAGCGGCTCTGCCTGGGGCGCTGTGCTTTGCTTTGCTGTTTTCTTGGTTTAGTTAAACAAGAGGAGACATTACAAATACTCAACAAAAGAGGAGGGGAAAGGAGATGTGTGCCTCAGCGTGGCCTTTCCTACCTTGGATGCCATAGAGTCGGTTCAGGCGTGACCGTCTGGCCTCGTCAGCGTAGGGCACAGCCACCCAGGGCATCTCACTGAAGTACTGCTTGAAGGAGTCCTCTGACCTGTGCAGGGGGACAGGGCATGGCATGCACAGCCCTCCACTTCCCAGGCTCCTTCCTCGTTAAAAACCTGGCCTGCAAAGCCTTTTATCCCTCCCACCAAAACCCATCAGCTGGGAGAGAGATCAAATTGAAAGCCCCCAGTCCCTCATGAAGAAGTCCACCATGGTGTATTTTTCCCCAGTAAAATATTTCGAATTTTCCAGGGCATCTGAATGCCAGCCCATGGTGACAGCAGCAGCTGGAGCATCCTTCAGAGCCACAAGACACAAAGTGAAGCACAGACATGCCCTTGCTGACCCTGCTCTGCACTTCCCCACTGGGCAGAGGGAAAGGATTCAAGCAGCCTTTCTGATGCCAGAGCCAACCTGCTCTGCCTGCACAGGGTGTCAGTGCTGCCTCACCTGTCTGCACTGACAAAGAGGATCTCAAACTTCTGGCCTGCCTCCTTGATTTTCCGGTAGGACTCCACCAGCACCCTCGTGAGGCTTCGGCACGGCGGGCACTGCAAAACACCAGGATCAGGAGGGCACAGTGAGCACAAGAGGAAAACACAAGCAATCAGGAGGACACAGTGAGCACAAGTACAAAACACCAGGATCAGGAGGGCACAGTGAACACAAGAACAAAACATGAGCATCAGGAGGACACAATGAACACAAGTACAAAACACAAGCATCAGGAGGGCACTGTCCCCTCCTCAGGACCAGAGCCACACTCAGCAGGGCCAGGTGACCCTGTGACCATGACCTCATCTTTGCTGCAGTGCCTGAAGGTGGCTGGGCTTTATGCTCTGTAAGTTACCAACAAAACCTCTTCCATTTTTAACATCTGACCACTCTCCCCCTTACAGGGCCAGCTGAGGATAACAGGCCACTGCAATGCTGATGATCAAAGCATCTTAAATTCTTCAGCACCAACCAGCCTGGGTTCTTTGTTCTCCCTGAGCCCACTCCAGCTGCTGTGCACAGCACCTCCTACTCACCCAGTGTGCAGAGAAATAGACTCCAACGTGAGAGCCCTCCAAGGCACTGCTGTCCAGTGTCTGCCCATTGTTCCTTAGCAGAGGCCCAGCAACAACTTCACTGAAGGGTTTTGGCCCCCAAGGGAACTCCAGACCTGGGGATAAGGATGGAATGAAGACACAAGACAGTAACATGCAGCTTTTACAGTTTCAGAAAGCTCCACTAGAAAAAACATCCCATCTTCAGGATACAGGGGATCCTGTCTGAGGAAGCCTGCTGGGGTTTATTCCCAACCAAGGGGGATGCAGGACACCTCAACTGTCAGGCACAGCAGCCCTGCCCTGAGGTGAGGAAGCCAAGCTCTGCACTGCAGGCTCACCTCTTTCTCTCAGGCAGGCTGCACCCAAGTCACAGCACCTTCAGCTTGACAAAGCCTGCTCTGGTTTTGTGCCTGATGAGGCATCTTTTCCTTATCAACAGTGTTTATTTTAGCAAGACAGGGCAAGGTGCTCAGGAATGCAGTCAGAATCTATCCCTTATGCTGATACACATATCCATACATGTCTTTATTTATAAACCTTGGCCATATATATGTACAAGATGATGTGTTTATATCCATATATCCCTATATATATCTTATACTAACCCTCTGCACCCCAAAGCAAGCTGTGTGTGTACACACAAACACGCTCTGAATCATCTGCTGCCAGCTCCCAGAGCAATCAATCCATGTGTTCAGCCAGAGAGGAGGAAACATCACAGATGGCTCAGGCCACAACATGTTCCTGCTCTACAGCTCCTGCCACTGAATTAAAGACTCTGTCAGTATTTACTGCACCAAGAAACAATGAGCCAGTAATAAAAAAAAAAGGATGGACAACTACAGCAGATGACTGATGAGTCTGCAGGGTCTGTGAGTAAGGGCACATTTGGGGTTGTTTTGTTGTTTTTTTTTTTTCCAATTTGGCTCATTTTTGATGATTCATTTTTTCCAAATTGGAGGAAGATAGATTTAACACCAACTCCCAGCACAGCAAACTTCAGCAAGGGAGAATAGTAGCGTTTTTCTGTTTAATTTCTAAATAATGGGAAATGCATTAACCTGAGTGTGATGTCAGCGATTAAAGTCCCACTCAGTATTCTGGAAAGATTCTGCTCCCAAGGTATGGAAAGCCTGAGTCCTCATTCTGTCTGTCCATGTGCCTCCATTAGGGAAAAATCCAAACTTCACGTTTCAGTTAGCCTAACCTTTTCCTCATTAGCACTCCAGACAAAAATCCTGGAGGGAAATTCTTTGTTCTTTTCAGTAAGCAAAACCAAAACACAAGATCTGGCAGGAATGATGCAGAAAATTTTCTGCTGAAAAAAGCACAGTGCTTTGAATAGTTAAGTATGACAATAGCTCTTTGTTCCCTCCCCCCCAGGCCATTCCAAATGAACTGAGATGAGAAGGCAGCAGTGTGTCCATGTTCCTGTGGCACAGGGGACTCCAGGGTCCTACCTTCAGGGTCATCTCTGATGACCAGGAGGCCGTTCCTGCAAACCACCTTCCCAGTGGAGGCATCGATAAATATTAGGGAAGGAATGTTGGAGACTCTGTACTTGTTCCACAGCTTCAGCTGGAAAAGAGATGGGAAGGGGAGATAAGGAAAGTAAACTTGGCTGCGTGAAGAGGAAGATTTTGGAGCATTAGTTTCTTGCAGAGCAGAGGTCAGAGGTGAGCAAAGAAACAGAGCTGGTGCTTCAGGGGTGAGTGTGAAGGAGTGTGAGGAGGAGCTGCTGGGCCAGGGGCCATAGAGACCCTCACCATCACCACCTTCTCCTCAGGACCTCAGGTGAGACCCCTGTGTGTCTCACACCTGCTGTGGGCTTGCCCATGAGCACAGGCAAAGCTTCTCCTCCTCCTGCTTTTACTTCTTTGCAAGTATAAAATGGGGATAATACTTGCCATGCTTTGAGCTCTTTGTTTAGAAGACATGGTAAGCACAAATACTTTTAATACCACTGCTCTGAAGCAATTTGTAATGCTTCCCTGGCTGTTTCCTCCCCTCCCACTTCCATGTTCATTAAACAAACCAGCAACCTCTGCCAAGACACAGCCAGGCTGAGCACAAGGCCAACACAAAAAAAAAAATTATTCTTCTGCAACTGGAGCTTCCCAGGTTTGTTCCCAGGAGCTGATTAAGGGCTTTGACATCAGCCTGGGGGCCCAGCTCATCCATCCTGCAGTGCCAGCTTTGCAGGCTGATGGCCACATTTTGGGTATCCCAGTCTGGATGGGCCTGTGCTGGTCACTACAGTTTGCAGCGAGCTCAGCTCTGCACAACACTGGTGACAGAGCCTCTGGGTGTCACACACTGCTGGGCTCACCTTCCCCAGGAGATGCTTCTGGCACAAGATAGAGCTTAATTCATGCACAGAAGCTGGCTGGGATGAGGAGGAACAGGAGCATGACAGCTGCTGGCACAGCTCAGCCTGCAGGTGTGGGCTGGCAGAGCTGCTCTCCCCACCATGCATGGA
Source organism: Aegithalos caudatus (assembly GCA_013389925.1). Taxonomy (NCBI): domain Eukaryota; kingdom Metazoa; phylum Chordata; class Aves; order Passeriformes; family Aegithalidae; genus Aegithalos; species Aegithalos caudatus. The sequence goes on along the minus strand of WEIU01020853.1, from coordinate 449,269 downwards.
GGAGCTGCTGCCATCACCTCATTTTCCTGACATTTCTCCAAGCATTTCAACCCAAACAGCCCAGTGGTGAATTATCAAGCTCTCAAACAAAAGCCAAACCATAACCAAGAGCCAAATGGGGACAGAAACTAAACTCCACCTTCCCCTAACATCAAGCTCTGCTCTGCAAAGCCCCTCAGGCTCCGTGTGTTTACAACGTGCTCCAGTTTGGAGAATAAAACCCAGGCACTGGAGAAGCACAGAAGGATCCCACCAGTGTCAGCCAGAGAAACCATCACAGGATGTGCTGCTGCTTCCACCAGTATCTCACAGAGAAATGGCACCCATGTGCTCCCAGAGGAAGAACTCTGCAGATCACTGCCCCTGATTTGCAAAGAGAGGCAATCCCATTTCTCAGGATGGGAATGAATCTGGGGATGTGGAGAGAGGCAAGGGTTTGTGTGCCACCCACCAGCCTTCCATTTCCAACAGACATATTAATGGATTCACAAACCAAATGGCCTTGGGCATGAAAAGAATAAAGAAACTGTACTCAGTGCAAACCAGCTCCCTCACAATGATGGTGTTCAAACCACAGAAGGTAAAATCCACTTCTGTCAAGTTTAAAGGTTGGGGAAAAGCTCTTTATAAGGATCACAGGCATTTAACAGGGTGCTGCAAACAATAAGGAAATTACAACTAGCAATCTGATCGTTCTCTTTAAATAGTTGCTTACATTACACTTCATTTTGCCAAGTCCTTTGTATACAGAAGCAGCTCCCCCGGGGCATCACGGTGGGTCCTGGCAGTTTTGTTTGGCTGGGGAAGCAGCAGGGTCTGCACTGCAGAGCCAGGAGCCTGCATGGACTCACTGTGCTCACAGGGACAGGGCTGGAACAGCCCAGATAAGGGGATAACAGCAAACCAAACCTGCTCTGAGCACTGCAGCAAGCTGGCTGGCTCCAGGCAGTCTATGAGGTCCAGCACATGTGGCAAACTCTTGCCAACAGCTGGTTCTGGGTCTTCTCAGGATGTGTAAAGCATCAGGCCCCACTGGAGCCAAAGTGCAGGCACTGCCCTTGGCTTCCCAGACATCGATGGCACAGGCAATCTGCAACCCAGACACTCTGTCCCCATGAAATCAGGAGTTGCCACTTCTCACTCATCAGTGAGGGTCCACAGGAGAATGCCTCAAGCAAGCATGAAGCCAGGTGTGTGTCAAAAGGGTCAAAAAGCATCAAAAGAGGTCAAAGTGACATCTCTTGCTGCTGGGGGAGCACGTCCATCACTGAGCTCTGAGACTTGAGCCTAAGGAACATCATGTCACGCTCAGTCACACCTTGGGTGACTGAGAAAAAGCAATTCAAATGGAAAGGTTTTACCCTGCACCTGTGCAAAAGCTCCCAGACACAACCCACCAGCCCAGGTAACACCAAACCAAGTTTCAGAGCTTCATACAGCCTGAGCAGCACTTCCTATTTTCAACAGATTTGCTGCCTGGTTTATCACTGAAACGCATCACACAACACCAAGGAACAAACACAACCATTGCATGCAAAGCAACTGGAACTGGGTTGCCATTTGAAGCCTGCTATAAAAGCCTTGAATTGGAAATTAGTGGTCTCTATGCACTAACCATATTAATTCCATCCAGGAATTAATCCAGGCTGTTTCAAGTGGGAGCAGTTTGGTTTGATGACTCCCCTGTGCGCCAGGAAAGCTGATGGGGAATGAGAAACGCACGTGCTGCAGGAGGAGTGCCAGGATCTACCACAATTCCCACCACCCTGGCCCTCATCAGCCAGATTCCAGCCTTTCCAGAGCCTGTCAGACATTTGGGAAGGAAGCCTGATGGCTCCTGTTACTGCAGGTCTGACCTGAAAGAGCAGAATCCTGAGAGGAAATGGGTTGGTTCATTTTAGCCAAGCTGAAGACAGCTCCCTATGAGATTCCCACACTGTGCCACTATTTTGCACCTAAACTACAGCTTCCAGCAAGGACATCTGATCTCCACCTGAACCAACCTGTCTTGTGGCAAACCATCATGCTAGTTAGCTTTTCTCAGGGTAAAATGCCAAGGATTTGCACTTGTGAAGGTTCTGCAAAGGGGACAAGCTCAGCTTACACCCACTGTGGTTGTGGTCCATGCAGAAAGGAAAATCCAGGAGAAAAAAAGGCATCCCTGGTATAGGTACCTGCACAACAACACACCTCACAAAGGACTCTGTGTCAGGCTGGGTGTGGGATGCAGAAAGCAAATTACAACTTGCTGTGAGACCACGGGCTGATGGGATGATAGCTCAGGCAGCAGGGCAGAGTGCTGCCTCAGCAACTCTGAAAAGCTGTTTTTCCTGCCGTGAAGAGGATGACATAGAAATAACATACTCCACACACTCTAAGGATTTGATCATCCATTTAAAGAGGGGATCTCTGCTCCGCTTCCCAACAGCTGTTGCAAATCTGTGGGATCAAGCCAAAGCTAACACAGATGTGGAAATAATCTACGGACTATTCAGCCTGAAAGCAGCTGATCCTCTCGCAGCGCCCTTCACACTCCCGGTCCAGGCCTGCTACAGTCACTGCTCACCCCAGGACACCCACCAGAGAAGGAGAGGGGAAATACAGCCCCTCACAAGACTCTGTGCAGGCTGAGCAGCCTTACAGAAACTTCCCTGGCTCCCGTGCAGGTGGTTTAGTGCAGCCATCCAGTGGAAAAACCAGAGTCACCAGATTCCTCCGGTAACTTTATCCCTGCACAAAAGCATCACCACGATGTCCTGGAAACCACAAACCCTGGGAGCTCCCTCCATAACTCCATCCACAGCCAGCTGTGAGAGGCTTTCAGAGATCACTCGTGATCTGAGGGCTCAGGTGATCCCCAGACATCGACCACGCAAGCAGCACCAGGCTGCTCTCCCCACCGGCACTGCCTCCATTATTCCCCCCATTCCCTGACTGGGAATTCCTGGCTGAGAGGCTGGGGAGACATTTGCAGACAGCCACAGTAATTTTTCCAGATAAAGGTGTCAGACAAGAGGTCTCCCCAGCAGCAGCCCATGGCTGTTTCTGTGCAGGGCTGGCACCCGGCCGGGGCGGATGAAATCCCCTCCTGCTCCGCTCCTTCTGCTGGAGAAGGGATCCCCCACTTCCAACAGCTGCCGGCTGCTATTTTTGGTTGTGCTGATTGATTTATCAGTCCTGCTCGCATTCACTCGCTCACATAAATGCTGAGCTGCAGCGGTGAATGCTGGCAGAGATAAAGCACAACTGCCTGCAGCACACTGAGCCCTGGCTGCTGGGAAAGGGGTCCTCCCACCCTCCTTGGGGGCTGCATTTCTCTGCTGTTGTGTGAAACTGCACCATGAAAGCTCTCACGCTTCCCTCTTCCATAGCACACGGACTGACTCTGCCCAGGGATGCAGAGGGCATGGTCTCTACTCATCTTGCAACCCACACTTCGCCCTGACCAGCAACAGAAGACAAAGCCACTTTAAATACTCAAAGGCAGCAATAAATGAACATACTCCTGCTGTGGATGGCTGCTGCTTTGGACAAAAACAAATGAAAAGCCACTTTTCTAAAAATTCACTCTTAGAGGCAATACCCTCAAGGCTCTGGAGAATTCTGGTGAGACATTGGAAAGATCCCACCTTCCAGTAGCCCCATGAGTGAACACATGAGAGCACAGAGGGGTTTCCATTACAGCATGGGCTCAGCTCTTGCTGTCCCTCATTCAAGAGCCACAGGCTGAAACACAAAGTCTGTCTGAGGAACACACAGGCAGCACTCAGGTGGAAAAGTGTCCTTGTCCCAGGGCTGCAGGCACCAGCAGAGCTCACAGCCCAGCTCTGCCTCACAGAGCAGCTCCAGGCTGAGATATCCATGGCCATTCCCAGTGCTCCGGCGCTGCGGGAACCCCTCTGTCCTCGCTCACTGACAGTGTTAAACTGCAGCTTTTACATCGTGCCTTAAAGGGTTTACAAGCACCGGGGGCCACCCAGGCTCTGCACACAACAGGCTGCTCCCTCTCCCTGCTGATTTAAATCTAGTTCACGCCTGTCCCTACGATTCAAGCTCAGCTTGGGCAAAACCTCCTCTTCCAGCCCTCCCTCAATGCTCCTTTTCCTTCGTGCATCAGGGAACCCCCTGAGCAGAAGGGGAACACGGTGAGGGAATAAAACACAGCCAAGCGTGGGGGGAGACCAGATGGTGCACGCCAAGGTCTGACCCCGTGACACGGAGGAGATCGAGCGAGGCTCGGGATAAATTAATGTCCATTGTGCTGCTGCTTCTCTCTGAAAGTAAATCAAAATCTAATTACAAAATACAATGGTGAGAGAGATGTCTGCTCCGGGAACGTTAATGAGCTGAGGAGGGAGGATTTGGAATTGTAATAAACAAGATTGATGTGAACAGCTGAGACAGACAGCACAGGGCACCGGGGCTGCTGGTCCATACAGACCCCATCTCTCCCCTCCATGTGCACGCTGCCTGCAATGGCTGAAAGCCCAGGAAAAACTAACCTTAGCACCAGTTCCCCCTGGCACTCGGCCTGGCAGCACCTGCTGTGCACATTCCAGCAATATGACTAGGGGCAAGCAAAAAAATCAAAAAATTAACCTGAAAGTTCTGCCTGTCACTTCCATCCTCTCCTTGCTGCAGCTCCACCACGGGAGACTGGCACAGCAGGGCCCAGCTTGTGGCTGCCCACATCGCCCCACAGCTGCTGAGGGGACAGGGGAGACCCTGGGCTTTTGTTTTTCCTGCCCAGGGAGCACAGCAGCAGAGGGTTTGGAGGCGAAGCAGAAGGAAATCCTCTCCGTGGGTTTCTGGCATGGCAGCCAAGGGCTGTTCTTTGTTCCCCTGAGGAGCTCCACAGCCAAAGGCCTGCCATGAGGGACCTGGGCCAGCCCAACCTCATGCCCTGGCATTTCCTCCCATCTTCTTCCCTCCCCACCCTGTTTCCCCAGCTCTGTGCCACCCCAGGGACTGCGAGCCCAGCGCTTTGTTTGAGGGCAAGGCAGCATGTGGCTGGCTCTGAGCACAAGCTGCCTCCTCTCCCCCTGACACACACACAGCCTGACAGGCTGGATCCTCCGCAGCCCACATCTGATAGGAAAACATTTAATTTGAGCAGAGCTGAAGAGCAGTTAACATGATGTATGGAGAGCAAAGCCCCAGGGCCTGCAGCAGACACGGGAGCTGGCCCCGTTGTTTTACATGTGCAGGTTTCAAAGAGGTGCAGGGATGGCAGCTTGATCTGATCCCAGGATCAGGAGGAAGCAGCATTTGACTAAACACACAGATAACAACACAGGCAGGAAATCAAGCAGGGAGGATGCCACCAGACAGGCTGGTCTATCAACACTATGAGGATGTTTTTCCTAAACAGCTTTCTTTTTCAAGTGTTTCTCAAATTGTATTCAGTAGCCCAAAGACGATGCAGAATTTAAGGATGCAGCATTACACCCAGAACTAGGAAATACACCTCCATGTATTTCCAATAAATGGGGTTTTTGTCATCCATGTGCACACCTTGCTTTACCTCTTAAAAGAGGGTTTGCACATGAGCAAGGAATTTAATAAACATTTTTTCTTTCTGCAAACACACAAAAAGCAGTGAGGGCAGCGGGAATTAAAGCGTATGTGGGAAAAATTTAAGAAGTGTCTCATCCATGGCCCCTATAAATTACGCCCCCAAATGACTAACACTGAGTAAGAAATAGCTATGTAAACACAAAGGCAACAAGAAAATATAATAATTTCTGTCTCTCTAGGAGAAAGGGATATTTTTCCATCTGTTTATAGGAAAGGCGAGGGGTGGGGTGGGAGTCTGGGATGTTGAATTGGAGTTCAGGGACTCCCTTGGTCCCATGTCTCATCTGTCACTGGAAGTGGGACAGCTGCCAGGACATGGGTTTCCTACCCACTGCCTTTGCTGCTACTGTTCACTTGAGTGCTGGCAGTAATCTCAAGGTCAAACACCTTGCAATCCTGGATCATTAAGAAACAAACACTTCTGAAAAGCCTTGAGTTTAGACAGGGTTCCCACCAAACACAAAAGCCTTTTAAATCAGCAGGGAAATCGGGATTTGTTTTTTTGTTTTGTTTTGTTTAATGCACACAATGAGGTATTAGTGGGGTTTCTGTTTTGTTTTCAGTGGTTAATCTGAGAGGGAACCTTACACAATCAGACCAACAAAAATCCTGGAAAACAATGGAGTATTTGTTAGCACTGTAACACACCCTGGGGAGTGAGGGCTCCAGGATGCTGCAGCCAGGAGCCTCTCAAGCAGTGACAAGCCAGCACCAGGACATCCCCCAGACCAGCTACACAAAAGATTCCTGTAAAACTATTAAGGCATCTCAGATAACCTCTTGTGCCCACTGCTGCTGAGGTACCTGCTGTGTGGATGGGAAATTTGCTTTTCCACAGCACCTTTTGAAAGGCAATAGCTCATCCATCGCATCACTGTGATGCTTCCTTACAAAAACCTCCACTCAACACAGCTCTTGCATCACTGCAAACGCTCAGACTGTTTAAAAGCAGCCACTTTTCTCCAGCTGATCTCAGGAGAGGCTGCACTGGTTGGTCTGGTCCTCCCTACAGCTGCATCCATCTTGGTGTCTCAGAGCCGACAGCACGGAATCTCATCTGGCAGCACTCCTGGTTTGCAACCCAAGGAGGATTTTCATGCAAAGGTTACACAGCTGCAGAGCTACAAAGGCCACAACCACAGCCCAGGCTGCGGGGGCAGCTCTGGGCTTTGCATGCAACCAACAGGCCCCGCTCACAGCTCGGGAGGGCGGCACAGCTCAAGGGATTCACTCTGGAACCACAGATCAGAATATGCCAGGAACTAACCAGAGCCAGGTGCTCTCAAGCTCCAGCTGGAAAGAGCAAGCCCTGCCAGTGACAGCTCCGAGTTCTCCCACTCCTCCTTGGCTCTTGGGGTGGAAGGGATCCCACAGCCTGTGCAGAGCCAGAGCGGCTGCAGCGCTCATGGGGACTTCTCCTTTGGAGCCCCAAGTCCATCCTGAGCAAACATCAACCCACCAAAACTGCTCTGGGCTAAACCACTGATGATGATGATGTGTTCTCAGAGCCTCTGTGCCCTCCTATCACACTTCACCAGCACAGCTGAGCCCCAGAGCTGTGCTGGCCTGAGCCAGCACTGGGTGCCCTGTGGGGCATGAAGAAGCATCCAAGTGAGGCATGACATGGGCAGGACAGATGTAACACAGGCTGCTGGAAAATGCTCTCCTGCTGAGCACTTCTCTCCCTCCTGCTCCCCAAACTGACACTCAGCCCCTAGGCAGAAAGGCTGGAAATGTAAACCTGCCCCAGCCAATGATCTCTAAATGGGAAAATGCCACTGAGAGTCCCACATTTGCAATTAAACACCTGCACACATTAAAAACCAGGGCAGAACAAAGCTGCCCAGAACTCAGATGCACCCACGCCTCAACTGCAGCAGAAACCAGCAGGTGGGAAGTTGGAGAAGCCATTTCTTCATCCACTCCTTTTGCAGAGCAGCTTTTCCATCACACTGTGCTCCAGCAAAGCTGGGGAACAGGGAAGGGAGGGACAGGGAAAGGAGCAGAGTCGTGATATGGGCTGGGCACAGAGGAAAGGGAGGGACAACCAGTATGGGGCCAGCAGACAGGGCTGAGGGGTTTCTGACACACACACATGGTGGGGCAGGTGCAGGGCAAGCGAGGGAACTCGATCCATCCCTGAAACCCAGCACCGAGCCACAGGAGGCCCCCAGCTCCAGAGCCATCGGCAGGGGAGGAACGGGACAACAGCCTGCAATTCCAGCAATTCCCTCTGCTTCTAAGGCATCAAAACAGCCAAAACAGTTACAAAGATGAGCACAGACAGTGAAAAATCAGTAGCAAGGTCAAAAGCTTCACTGATGAAAGTCAGAAAATAGAGTTTCCCAAGGAGCCAAGAGCCTGTAGTCAGCATATGGATGAAGGCAGGGCACTGGTGAGAGAGAGCCTTGGCCACCGTGTCCAGCCTGAGCATGGCACAGACAGCCATGGAGAAACAAGGAGCTGCTGCCAGGAACTGATGAAACATGAATCCCATGGGGGTGTTCAAAATGTCAGATAAGATGCATCATATTAATTCCCTCTGCTGACAGCCAGCCCCAGCTGGAGGGGGAGGCTCGGAGGCTGCAGGATTCAGAGAGCCAAGGATACCCAGCACCAGCTCTGCCACAGACGCTCTGAGTCAAGAGCAAAGCAGGAGGTGACACAGAGGGCTGGCTGGCAGGAGGGCTACCTCATGTTTTTGGTGAGAAAAAGGGAGATTCCGTGCAAAGGAAAAGCAAATTGTGTGTTCTTTTATAGGATGCCGAAAACTTCTGTGTGCTGGCAGCGACCCTCCTCAGATGGGGCTGTATTTCAGCTGTTACTACATTCAGTTTGTAAAATGCTCTGGGATGATAAAAATCACTCCAGAAACAGTTACTAAAACTGTTTCCAGGAAATAGATTCACGGAGTAGGAGAAAGCCTGGTGTTTTTACAAGACCTTCAACTAGAGAAAGACCAAAGTTAAGCAGGAAGTTTTGCTTCCTCGTCTTTTCAGCAATAAAAAGGAGCTGCACTGGGGTTTATTTGATTCTGCAACATACAAAACCACCACCAGTGTTTTCCTCAAGTAGCCTGACTTGAGATGGACAGATAACACCCCTCAAGTCACCTGGAGTTGAAGGTTTTCTGCCTCAGTCAAGCTCTGGATTTGTCTGCTCGAATTCTTGTTTTATCCCGTTGCTTTCCATGGATTATTGAATTGTCCAGAAGATGATCCCAGGATAACTAAATCCATGCTGCAAGAACAGAGATTTTATCCAGGAAAAGCACTGTGGGAGCATGATCTATCTTCCCATCCCCACTCCAGCCTCAGTGCTAGGAAGCATCGTGCTTGGAGTTGGATGAACCACAGGAAACACAAACAAATCATCCACTTGTGTCCAAGTGACTTTTTCCAAGGATCTGCCATGAAGTTTCAGGCTCGGTCACCCCTTCCCCACCCCTGGGTCAGAACTGATTGAATGCAGCCACCGAGTCAAACTCCAACACACTCATCTCCTTTGGCAGCCCTGCGGTTCCGCTGCGAGCTCCAAGCTTTTCCCCTCCTCTCCCTCTCCCTCCCCTTGTTCAATTATCTTGCTTCATCTTTATTCTGTTTCCAGGAACACTTAGCAACAGGCTCTTGCAATCAGCCACCGGCAGGCAGGATCTGAGGAGGAGACTGCAGTTGCGATGACCTTTCGCTACACTCATGCAAATTTTAAAGAAAGTATGTGAACAATTTGCCTTTTAAGTATCCTCTGCTTACATTCACAGGGAGTTAATTCTCCTTCTCTCCTTAGAGGCATCAGAAATACCAGATTTTCTGATTTTACACTAATGAGAACAAAACCTGCGGCTTAATTCCGGCTTACTTTGTGGGATTTTTTTTTTCCTGTATCTCACGGTGTGAGCAGAACCTGAACGGGTGAAAATTAACATGTGACACCTGGCCCAGACCTCAAGTCTGCTCAGACACCACGGGCTCCTGTCAGCAAAAGCCAAGTGTGCACTCAGGGTCCATCCCAGCAGCCAAACTGGTCCTGAGATGGACAAGATGCTGTTGCTGCTCTTGGTGAGCAGCTTTCACTGATCACCATCAGAGACTTTCATCCCAGGACAGCCCCAGGGTATGACAGGAGACAAACATTGCCTCAGCTTCCCAAGGAACCAGAATTAAAGCTCATCTGCCGAGGCAGCAGATAAAGAAAGGCTGGGACAGTGGTTCAGGACACTCATTCCCATGGGACTCCTGGAGCATTCCTGCCAAATCCAGGGACTTTGGCAAGTGGAATCCTCCAAAGCAGCACACACCGACCACCACAGGGCTCTGGGAGGGCAACACTGATGCTGGATGGATGGAAATGGGTAAATCACAAGCCTGGGCTTGGAAAACCACAGCAACAAACTCACAGCAGCCGTTTTTACAGCCACCCCAATGGGTGCTGGCAAAGGAGAACAGGCAGCAGCCTTGATTTTCATCAGATTTAAATCAAATCCCCAAAGCTTTCCAGCACTTTCCCTGTCACTCAGTAATTTTCTCACATACACAAACAAGTTTGGAGACAACCTAAAGCACACACCAGGACAGCCAGTGCAGCTTGCAGGGCACAGGAGCATTACAGCATTTAAGCACTTTCTCCTTGAAACAACTACTCTGTGTTTGGAATAAAAAAAAATTCCTGTATTTCTTGCAGTGGCTAGAAGCTGAAGGGAGGGAATGGGTGAATACCAGGTACCAAGGCAGGCAGCTCACCTCCTGCTTTCTGAGTGTGGTGTTCATAACCAGGGAAAGAATTTGCAGGGCTCTGATCTGGGAAACAAAACAAACAAAACCCCCTCACAGATCTTGGATACTTCAGATATTAAAAAGTATAATCTACTTTTTAAAAAAAAATTTCCTCTTTAAAAATGAGAAGTCTAAATAAGCACATCATTGATCTGATTGCTGAGAACAGCATCTGGAACATCAATCTCTGTCTGAGACTGCAGAAGCTGCAGGAGAGCTCAAAGCAGCCAAGGCTGCCCTTGAACCAGATGCTGCTCACTCTTACAGAAACGCCTGTGGATCTGTGTGAAAATGATTAAACAAAATTGCTCCCTCTTTTTTCAACTTCAGAACTCAAATCTGTTTTCTCTTAGAAGGCAGATGCTCATTACATATCCCACAGCACATCAAAGGGCAGGAAAAGAAGGAAGGCAGTCACCCTGCCATGCACCAATGCCCAGGGTCCTGCCTGACCAGCACCCACCACCTCCCCTCCCCAAAACCCTGGGCTTGGGGGACAGAGGGTAAAAATGCCTCTTCAAGCTTCAGTCCCCACTTAGTGACAGCATGAAAGATGCCAACCAGAGGCTGCCTGTTCCAACAGCAGCAAACAGCAGCCATGTGTTTTGTAAGGAATTCTATTGGGGCTTCAGAAACTCCAGCTACTGCAGCACCTCAGGGAGCCCCAAAACTTGGGTATTTCTCCAATATTCCTTCCCCAACAGTGCTTGAGCATTCAGAGCAAAACATGAGGGACCATCAGTCCTGTAACCCCCATCCAGATCCAACCAGCATCTTCATCAGATGCTTATTAACAAAATGAGAACATCAAGAGAGCACTGCAGAAGGTGCCAGGGGCCTCCCAATCACCCATGAGAGGCTTGGCAGGATGTGACCTTAGGGGCTGCAAACCACGTGCATTTAATGCCACACCTGATTCAAACCCCTGTGCTCAGAGGTGAAAGGCAAGTGAGCGATGGGAGGCCTCATTCCCAGAGCCCTTCTCATTTATTTCAGTTCAAAGACCTCAGAAAACTCAAGGCAATCACTCACCAGCTCGGATATTTAAGGAGGAGCGTGGGGAAGTGCGCCTGGGAAGCAGGAAACACAAAGCCAGCTTCATCCAAGATCCAAGAGAGAGGAGTCACAGCCAGGCTCTTACTTAACAGCTTCTTCCAGGCAACCCACTGCCTCATCCGTCTTAATCTTTGACCGCTGAGAGATGAAAACAATTTATCCTCATTCCCTGCTCTTACTGAGAGGTTACAAGAAATAAAACTAAACCAAAGATCAGTGTTATACCCTTTCTCAGACAAACTCTGCCTGACCTGGACTTTCTCAGCATCCTTTTATCTAGAGGAGTGTTTTGGCTAAAGCTTTGCAGAGGAAAGCCATGTGAGCGAGCCAGTTAAAAACCTGGTACTTTCATGTTTATACAGCCAGCTAAGCAGCACACTACAAAGGCTTTTATTCCAAGTCTCTCCTGACAAGCCAGCACTGATAAATTACATAATCTCCCAGGAATTATGATGCACAGGAAGAAAAAACTCCAATTCCCTAGGTAAGAACTAAGGGCTCAGAAACTGAGAACTGAAAGGAAAAGTCTGTACAAAAATCATCCCAAGATTAGGAGGCAACATTTTTGTACTTAAAGGAGACAGCAAAACCAGCTGTAGATGCACACTCCTTCCCCATGGCTACCAAGAACTCACTGGGTCCACAGCTGAAGACAGGTCTCTCTTCTCCCAAATATCCCTATTTCCAGAAAAAACAATCTGAAACAAAGCCCTGTGTTTGACAAGCAGTGCAAGTGGCTACAAGCACGAGAAGAGATGAGCTTCCCAGTCTGAGAGGTGCAACTGAGCAATGAATCATAGAACAGAATCATGGAATATCCTGAGCTGGAAGGGACCCACTAGGATCATCAAAGCTGCTGTCAGTGGGGTGCATCCAAGTACAGCCTGAGCTCCCAGGCTGTATCAGGCTTCACACACTGACCATGCACTGAGCTGTGTTGGTTTTACATGCTGTGTGTGCAAGAGCCAGGAAAAATCCATCTTCCATGTCATAACAAACCCTAAGGTAAACACCAAGGCAAGACCACGTGTATTATTCAGTTCAACAGGCACAGAAAGGAGAAGGCAGCCCTGGCCATGCATTTGCTCTTGGTTTTTGTTGCTTCTCAGTGAGCACACACAAAAATGGGCCACGTTAAGCCCTGCATGAAGCAGATGCTCCCTTCTCCAAGAACAAACCTGCTGCTCCTAATAAAAACCAAGAGTTTTGCAAAAGAAACCTGCACTTCACAATCTTTGCACCGCTCTCCCCCACCACTGGGTGAGAAAGGAACACACCTTGGCCCCTTGCAGACACAATGCCCTAGGGGTTGGGCAGCTGGGATAAACACCCAAACCCCAGGAATTCCCAAACTCTGAGAAACCAAACCAGAGCCAGCTGGTCTGTAACCCTACAGAAAAGTTTTGTCTTCAAGTTTATTGGTGTTTGCTCTGCACATTATAGACTACACATGTGGTTTTTTTAAGTGGTGGGCAAAGGAAGGGGTGTCTGAGGGTCCAGGTGCCCAGCCAGCCAGGAAGCAGCCAAAGGAAGAGATCCACCTGCACAGAACCTTCTACAACAGCTCTAGCACAGCTGGATTGGGTTTTCTGTGCTTTCTCCAGGAAGGCTGAGCAGCTCCTCCCTCCATGGGCAGAGCTGGAGCTTGACACATTAAATCCTGGGCACTTTGGATTTCTGACAACTTCTAAAGGATGAGAAAAGCCCTTCTGGGGTAAGTTCTTGCTGCTCAGTTTGCTGAAGGGCGTCAGGACAGCCTGAGCCAGCAGCTTTGCTGAACATTTCCAGACTCCATCTGGCAGCCTGGCACCCAGCCTGCTCCTCCTTTTCCATGCCAACAGGGACACCCGGATACGCAGGGCTCGCGCTGGTTACGGCACTTCCGAAGCCGAGGGGAAAGGATGAGCAACTTCTACAAGAAAGATGCTTCCACAGATTTGTACAAAATTAATGCTTTTCAACTCTGTGCTTGCTTAGGAAAGGAAAGGTTTAAAGCTCCAAAGCCAGCACGTTTGTAAAAATAAATAAACGAATAAATAAGCACCAGTCCCAGATTCTGTTCCGAATCCCAGGGAATCAGCAGGTGGCAGATGGTTAAAGCCAGAACAAGGATATCTCAGATCTGCAAGCTGAAATATCCCCCTCCATCCCCCCTGCAGATCTACAGGAGGGCCACTGGGAAGATTTAGCACCTGCAGCTTTGGGTTGTTGTGGTTACCTTTTAGCCTATTCAAAAGAATATTACAATGTATTCCCCAAGGGAGTCCATAAATAGCAAAGGATTCTGCTCTAATCCCCTATCTACTCCTTTCTGGATAATATGGCATTTGGACAAGCACTGCCAAAACACAGATTTATGGCAAAGCTGAGAGTTTGCATGGCCAACACATGCTCTAAAAACTCAGGATTCCAAGGAATAAGCAAAGCCTCTCCTAGGATATAGACAGCTCTTCAGTTATGGAAGCTTCATGCAGATACAAACCTGTTTGCAGGATTTCTGCTTCCCTCTCCCATACCAGGCAAAAGACAAGTTTATACTGATTTTCCCCACACCAAAATCATCTGTTCTCACTGGGTGTTCTTGCTGATACCACCAGCACACAGTCACTTCCCTTTTCTTTAGTAATACTTTATAACATCTATCAGCTATTACCCATCCAACCAGCTTCAGACTTCTTTTCTGACAGTGACCAACATCAAAGGGAAAAGAACTAAGAAAAACTGCAGACTAAAGGAACTATAAAAAGTACAGTTGATGAGTGCTACAGTTTTACTGCTTCACTGGAGACACCAGAGAGCTGTGTGTTCTTAGAAGTTCCCCAGTGAATGCTGTATTAAAAAAAATAAACCGAAAAAAACCAAATAACAGCAACTTTGCAGACAACTCAGTGCTACTGCAACTAGATTTTGTAATGGAAATGCTGAAAAGTACCTGGAAAACAGAGACAGTGTAACATACACGTGGCTGTGAGGGGCTGACCACAGCAGAACCAGCGGAGAAAGAAAATTCAGCACCAAGTGCAAGCAAATATATTTTGCCCACTAAAAAGTCAAGCCAGTGAAGACACATCCAGAGGCACCAGGCAGGATTGTTTCCTACTCCACACACCCTAGGTGTGATTTTGAATTACTCACTGCTGGGGCTGTCACACACCTCCCTTGGGTGCCTGCATCACAGCCCTATACAAAGGCACAGATGAACAGCCAGACACAGCAGCAGGGTCAGGGTACAAAAAAAAGAAAAAAGAAAGAAAAATGCAGTCATTTTTGACAAAGGGGAAGTGCTGCATCCCTGCCGAATCTCTGTGGTTGCCTACACACCCTTTGGATCCTGGCTACGTGCAAGCCAAACATAAAACCAGGGATATTTGTTCAAAACCCACAGGCGGACACTGTGATTCTATTGAAGAAAAAAAAATACAACTGGCATTCATTCTAAAAACTTCCCACCACTGGGACTGGGATTCAAAACCAGCACTGGGCAGCGAGGCCAAAACACACTGAGAGCAGACGCCTGCAAAAGATTCCAAGGGAAATTAGTTATGTGGGTTTTAACAAAAATAAAATTAAATCCAATGTTTACAAAGGGAAAAAAAAAAGGCAGCTTCTCTAGGAGACAGTGCTGCAAACACCCTTTGCAGAGAAGTCAAGACCTGTCTGAGGCTTCCTTGGATTCCTGTGCCAGTGAGGGAAAGGCAAAGGAAACGCTGAGCAGGCAGCAGCCGCCTCCCTCTGTGCTCGGGGCTGGCAGGGAAGGGAATGCCCTGCCCTCCTTCAGAGCCAGCTCCAGGGATGAGCACTGGCTCTGAGGAGAAAGGGAACTCCCCATCCATCCTCCTCTTCTGTCAGCCTCAGGGAGCTGTGGCCAGGGGAGGATGAACTCCTGGGATTTCATTGCTCTGCTTGTCCCGTCTCATCTCTCTCCAGGAAAAGACATGGTAGGCTAAAGCTGGACCAGCAAGTGGATTTACAGAAAGTCCCAGCTTCCCTTCTTGTGTGCTAAAGTCAGCCTAATTCTGTAAACTTTTCTTTTTCCCTTAAGTAATTTTTCTGCAGCTAGTCACACACAGCTTCTGCCAGGAATTTTTATAATTACTGAATTAGAGCAAGGCTTTGCCTGTGCACGCCTGACAACATCTGCTGATGGAAGCGGGCTCTGCTCAAACCCTTGCACAGCCCTGGAGCAGCAGGGCTGAACGCTGCCCTTCCTCCCAACAGCACCTCCCATGGGGATCACCTTGCTGCTCCTCCTGCAGACAGCTTTGCAGCTCCTAATCCACGTTTTGGGTGGAAGGAAATAAGCTGGAACAAAGTCCAAAGTAGGCTGGCTGCCTCTTGGCTCTCCAAGCCTCTTGCTGGAGCATCCCTGAGGCACATCCACAGCTATGTGCCTCTCCATCAGCTGCATAGCTGCAAAGCCATGGTGCGTCACATCTTCCTTGGACACAGACAAGGGGATAGAGTTCCACAAAACCACGGAAGAAAATCACTCCCTCCACCTCCTCCTTCAATGGACACCAGGAGTTATTCTGCAAGAGAGGCTCCAACACACAACACTGGTCCAGACTAAAGATTAAACACAACCCACGTTGAGATAAGCCAAAAGCAGACATCTGGCATTAGCAGCCTAAACTACACACTTCCTGGACGATCCAAAAACCTCCCACTTTATGCTACAGGTCAGAAATGTAAAGGAATTACCATCTTCAGGACTGAGCTGTTCAGCCTCCTCCTCGTTGCTGTAGAGTGATGCCTGTACCCTCCTGCTTCACCCAGTGCTGTAATTTATCCCATACTGCTCCCAGAGGGCTGCATTAAGAACACAGGACAGTTGCCAAGCCCTGAAAAGTGAGGATGTACTGGAAATATGCTGTCTCTGTAGCTTTAATCTGGTCCACTTGCAGGGGTCTTTACAGCATGGCCACATACCATGTGTGCACACAGTCCTGACGCAGTTAGAACCAGGAATAGATGCTCAACAAGAGAGGAATTACTCAGTTCTGGGTTTCAGCTGGTTGTGCATGCACAGCACTCGGCTCTCTTCACTTCACACTTTTCATGTGCTGCTCCAAGGCAAAAATGAAGGCGCTTTGCCGCTGCAGACTGGGATTCTTCTCAAAGGATTCTGAATTTATTTTCATAAAATCCTAGAGAGCTACGTTCACAACACCTCGGGTTTAGAGACGAAGAAAAGAGTTACAGAGAAGCTCTGGGCATCCAGTTCCAGCATCAGCCTCCAGCTCCCTTTTAAAAAAATAAATAGCACGGAGCAGCATTTTCAATGTTTGACGTACAACTTCCCATGAGATCATCTGCAGCAGGAGCACTCGGCACTCCTGCAACTCAACCCTCACCCTGGGGACCTGGGGAATCAAGTCCCTCGTTGTGCATGAAAAGCAATTTACCCAGCACCATCCTTGAGCCCTGCAGCAGCAGCAGAGCAGGAATTCCCATCTCCTTAACCAGCATTTTACCCTCTCTTTTTCCATCACTTGCCTCACTCCCTTGTCTCCAAGCCTGTGAAGGGCTGGGGTCCTACACATGGAAGCCCATCCTTCACTGGGCTGCCTCAGCTGCCCTCCAGGAGCAGCAAGGGCAGGGGTGCCATGGAAAAAACCCATATGTGATCCTTTAATTAGAAACAGCACCGTAATGTATACAGGGGGATGAATTAAGATTGCAGAAGAATACTGTAAATTGGATGCACATTTGGTGTTCCATTTTTTTTTTTTTTTTTCCCTCTCCCTTATTATTGGGCTTTGGCTGTGCTTCAGATTAAGCTCCTAATAAGGGCTGGAGTTGGATGAGATTGATTCTGGCCCATCAGATTGCAGCCTTCCAAGCCATTGAAATGAGATTCAAGCTGAACTTGAATTTTCAATAGTTCGGCCTAAAGGCGAGGGTGTTAACAACAGACCTGCCAACACCTTCTTGATGCAAAATGTCTGAAAACATGTCCACACATCAAATGCTGCTCAGGCTCTGCTAGACAAAAGCCACAAAGCCAGCATCTCAAATGCACTGCTGACTTGCTTGGCTGGTTCTCCTGCCAGTGAAGCTCGTACACCTTCTCTGAAAATCTACTGAACCTCTGTACTCTCTCTAGGAAAAGGGGTTTTCCCCCCAACAACCCAGCTGTTGTAGTTTTATTTATGGTAAGTCAAGGTGGGGCTAAGGAGACATCAGGTACATCAGGTGGACACACAGGAGGCACACACACACTAGTTAACCCAACACAGTCTACTTAAATTATACATCCCCAAAATTAAAGATACTCCAATGACATGCGCAGGCTTTAATCAAGACCTCTACCTCTATTTTTAAATGATGAAGTCTATTTTCTTGAGGACATGAATGCTTCAGCTTCCACGCCACCAAAATGATTTCCATTTCACATTTCCAGTATGGTTGGACTGATAAACATCCATGGCTACTTCGGCCAGTGCTGCAGGGAGCAGAGCAGCGAAGGGAAGGTGCTCCTCTCCCTTGATGAGAAACAATAAGAGAAAAGGAATGATGGGTTCTTGAACTGCATCCAAGGGAAAGTATGCCCTGCTGGAGTGCCTGGCAGGGCATCAACAGCAATTTCAGCTTTCAAAGAAATAATACTAAAGAAGGGGGTGGGAATATCGTGTAGGAGCTGAGGTGACACTAATCCCATGGACTGTTTTACAAACTGCCACTTCTCTCCAATGAAATTAAATCCTCTGCAGAAAAATCATCTGGCTCCAACATCTTTTGATAAGTAGAGCATAAACAGAATGAAGAAGAGCTCATAACTGAGCAGAAAATGGGTTCAGATAGGCTGCTACAGGCAGGAGAGTGCAGGGACAGCAGTCAGACCACTGGGATTTAGCATTTTTCTTTGGATGGTCACTGCAGGATCTTTGAACCCCACCAAGCCAACAAGGCTCTTCCAACACAGCTGGGATCCTCTTCTCACTGTGTGGGAAAGGAGAGCAGGGTGGGAGAAGAGCATGGCACCTCCTGCAAAAAGGTCTGGACTTGATTATCAACTTATTTTCCTTAGTAACATTTAGCTAAGCAAGCAGGGAAGAACCCTGTGGTGTCCTTTAGTGGCTCTTACCAGGGAAGCTGGAATGAGGCTGTTCATTCACCCAGGAGCTGAACAGGCTCAGCAGGGCAGCAGGAGCTGCTCACACCAATATCCATTTCTCTGTCAGGAGCTGCTTTCACCAGCACAAACAAGAAACACTGAAAATGTGTGAGTAAATGGCACTTTGAAATCAGGAGGTGTCTGGCAGCTCTGTGTCAGTGTGATGTACCCTCCAGGGCAATTACACACTGGTTCACATAGCTTGAAGCTCTGAACAAAGCAAATACTGTGAGGAATGGTGGAGAAAAAAAAAAAAAAACCACCACAAAATGGCATGAAAAGTGTTTGCTCAAGCTCATATCAGGCAGGACTTTTCTATCTCTGTGACACAAGGTCCAATCAGCTCAGCTACAAAAGAATTTTAACTTCTTTTTACAAGGTTCATGTTCTCAGCATCACTCTGGCCATGAACCCACAGCACCAACACTGATGCATCTTCAGCTACTGCAAGGATGATTGGAGTTATTTACCAGCTGAAGGAAAACACAGGTACAGCTTGTCTGCCCCTCATTTTTATGTCACTAAACAGCTGTAGGTGGACACAGGCAAAGCACTGAATTTTGCAGGAGCAGCTCAGGGCCAGGCAGAGTCTCATTGACTGCAGAGGGTCAGAGCCAACATTACATGGATCCTGATTCCTTTAAACTCAGCAAAGCCTCTCCAGAGCCAGCCTGTGCTCCTGCACAAGGCAGGAATTATCCTCAGGGCCAGCAAAGGCCGTGCAAAAAGCATACACAGAGCAGCAGAGGGAAGGCAAAATCTGTAGCTGTGCTAATTGCTGGAGTAATTACAAAGTAAAATACCAAACTAAATACCACAAGTCTGAGAATGAGCAAAGAACCCTTTTCCTTTCTGGGAGCTGCCTCACACAAATGACTTTCCCCACCAAGAACCACTTCCATGGGCCCAGACAGATGTTTGAGCAGATGACCAAAAAATGTCAGGTATTTTTCTTTTCAATACATTTCCATCCAGACAGGATGAAAAGCCCTTTCTCTTGAGCAATTGAGTTTTCCCCACAACAGACACGAGCTGGCATGTTCTGAGCATTTGGTATTTCAATCCCAATTAAGTAAAATAGTAATTGCTGCACCTAAGGGGTTCTCAGCTCCCTAAGAGGAAACACTTTATACATTTTCCTAAGTTTTACCACTACATACTTAAGACAGAGATTGAGGGATGAATCACAACTTCAAATTCTTCACTACTAAGCCTGGCAATCAACACTGCCACTTTCTGGCAAAGAAACCCTAAAAGCCTTCACCTGTGATGTCACCTGCCAACAGATTTGTGTTCCATGGGGTGCTCCTGTCCTGTGCTCCTTCACTGAGGAGGCAGCTGGGTAACAGGATTTGTTCTGGATAATCCCTGCTCCTGCTCTCAGGAGGGGAGGAAACAGATGAAGATGCACTCAGCCAGAGATGGCAGCCACCACTTTGAGGGAACTTATTATGCCCCAGCCACCTGCCAGGTGTAAATCCCATTTCCAGCCTCCAGCCTGGAGAAGGCAGCAGCGTGAAGACAGAAGGGAGGTGAGGGAATTCTGCACTTCCCTTTCCAGATCCCAAAGCTGTGTGTCCACAAGGCAGGAGGCATCAAGCCTGGCCTGTCACTGTGGGGGAGGCACACCTCTGGTGGAGGGGAGGTAACACAGCCCCACATACCCAGTTTTAGGGTAAGGACCATCTCCTTCCAATGCACTTCTCTGAACAGAGCCCAGCACAACAGAGCCTGAGCTGCCAGCAGGGCTCTAAGCTCTGCCTGGGGTTATTATTTTCATAATTAAAGGGATAGCCACAGACAGAGGTGGTATTTGGTGGGCTCTTAACCTAGAGACTTCCTGGGGTTTATGCAGATGACTCCACTTTTTCAGCAGCAAAGCCTGCAGCAAATCCCCGTGGGGACAAACATCAAA
Source organism: Aegithalos caudatus (assembly GCA_013389925.1). Lineage (NCBI taxonomy): Eukaryota > Metazoa > Chordata > Aves > Passeriformes > Aegithalidae > Aegithalos > Aegithalos caudatus. The sequence goes on along the minus strand of WEIU01020853.1, from coordinate 428,832 downwards.
CCAGGATCTGGATGTGGCTCAACACAAGGCCACTGCTCGGTCAGCCTGAGCCAAAGAACAACACAAAACAAAACATGCAGGGCTCACAGGGAGTTTAATTTTTAAAAACTGAGTAAACCTTGCAATTCAAATCTGGGCTGTCTGAAGCAAAGTGACTTTTCACGTGAGGCACCACTCCTTGCTCCAGCCTGGTCCTCACACCTCTCTCCCTCCATCCATCCACCTGCTTCTCCCACTCTCACCATCCCTCTCCAAAACATCTCCTCCCAGCCTACCACATCTTTCCACCTGAAGAGCCACTGGTCCCACACACACAGGGACATGCCTGCAGGGAAAGGCAGGGACAGCCACCTAACTCTTCTGCTTCACAACATGGCAATTAACTGGTTTAAAAACTGCCTCTCTAGGCAAAAACTCACCCTGGCAGCCACCAGCAAACATCTATTTTGTGCACCACCTCAGAGATAAACACCAATCGAGGCCCTGAATGCTCCTGTCACACACAATGATTAAACCATCAGTCGGGACACAGCGAATTAATGCAGACAGAGAGGGACAAAGGAATGAAATAGCTTCACTTGAATCCTCACAGCTTAACAAAAGCAAAACCAGGTCAGACCTATTGAGGAAAAAAAGCAAAAAGATAGAAGAAATCTCATTTAACAGTTGCTTTTCCCAGAGAGAAAAGCAGAAACCCAAGCATGCAGCAAAGCAGGATCAGGCTGGGATGAAGACAGGCACTGAGGGCATTGCTGTGCCACAGGCAGGAGCACACACGGGACACTCCTTTCTTAATCACCAAGAAAAAAACTCTGTAACAGAGGTGGTCTGAGTGTCTCTGAAGACAAGGAGAAGGCCAAATCCCTGGAACAGCAGCCCATAGCATTTTCCATTCCTTTAAGAAAGAAAGGAGTGGAAGCTGTGCCATACGTTAGCACTTAAGCAGTCCCTACCCTCAGTTTCCCACCATCTGTACTACTCTCTAAAACTCCCCATCTCATTTAATTTATTGCTGTGTGTCTCCACCAAAATCAAAGACCTCAATATCAGCAATCTTGGTGGGAGGCATCCAGCTGCTCCAGCTCGTTGTAGGAACAAACCCTATTTTGTGCAAAGTTGCATTGAGAAAGCCGGGCAGCAAATCTCCCTAGGAACAACTTCCCATGCTTTCAGATTAGCAGATCAAGCTGCAGGCATTAAGACCTTTCTCCTTGTCTATCTGTGAAATCCAGCACTTTAGGACACAAAAATGAGTCTTTTCTAACCCTGGAACGAAGCGATTTTGGAAGCACAGGGCACAGCAGCAGCGGGGGGCAATGGATGAGGGAAGCAGAGACAATCTCGGGGTCATGTTCATGAGCTGTGTGAGATGGGGCTTTTCCTGGGAGTGCTGGGACCTGGAAATCACAGCTATGGCAGCAGCACAGCCCCACTCTGGTCATTCATCCAGCCCCCTCTCACCTCTGCCTCCCTGTCCGTGGGGTGAAGCCAGCAGGATTTCCCTAAGCATGCAGCTATTTGCAAATTTCCAAGCAGAGATTACAGGGAAGAGCTCATTAGAAGCAGCCTGTAAGGTAACACACAGTGGGATCTCTGTTCTATGGCCACAAACCTGAATCAAAGAGGGAGCATCCTAAAAAATCAGCTTGTGGAGTCATCAGCCTCTCAGAAGCAAATAAGCACAGCTCCCTGCCCTCTTAAAACACCAGATATCAGCTGATAAAAGAGGAGCAATCCTGCAAACCAAACACCCAGGCTGTACTTGCAAGGCAGGATTTGTAGCCTGGTGCCCTTTGATTTGCTCTGAGAGAGACAGAACAGTAGTCAGAAAAACATGAAGGGGAAGAACATTTCTAATGTTCTGGTGACCTGTCTGATGCTGAAAATCCCACCAGACCCAAGGGTGTGCACAAGGACCAGGGTGCTGCTGCTGCTCAGACCCTGAGCTGCACTTGGAAGGGCAGACAGAGGGACAGAAGTCCCTCAGTGGGGCTGGGGACACCACAGACCCCAGCAGCTCTTGGACTCACTTGGTTCTCAGGGGCTGAAACAGTCACACAAAGGAAGTTTCATCTGCTTCACAGATCTGACAGCAGATCTGGAAATTGTCATCTCCTTCCCACGCCATCACACAGCTTGGTTCATTTGAAACCTGTTTTATCCTGGCTCAGTTCAGCTTGTGTTATTCCTGCACACAACAGCAGCAGCCAAGCAAAGAGTGGACAGGCTGGGACCCCCAGCAAGGGCCAGGCAAGTGGATGCTGAACTGCAAACACAAGGGCACAGCCCACAACCAAAACACTCCACACACATCTCCAGCCCAGCGTGCAACTTTTCAAGCAGCAGCGAGCACAAGGGGATAGAGCCGAGATCCCTGGCAACGCCACTAAAATCCCTGTGCTTCTCCTTTATTTTGGGAGAGGCAGAATAATCCTTTTGAACTACCCAAGTGGGGGAGAAGCAACATCTGTTCAGATTCAACAGCTTGGGTCTCACTGCTTCAGCTCCAGCTCTTTCCCAGTGGCTGGGGAAGGTCTCTAGCTTTTATTCAAAGGCACTGCCCTCACGCAGGGCCTTTCAGCAGAGGCTCGCAGAGCACCTCACAGACATTTAATTAAATCCTACAGCTTGCCCCGGTGAGGAAGGGATTATAAACAGGCCCCCAGCTCAAGCAGCAGCTCAGCAGCACAAGCATCTCTTCCTCTGGTATGGCCCAGGCTTTGGGCTCAGTTGCAGGAGTGCAGCAGTCCCAGCTCCAGCACACATCAAACTAAACACAGAGACTTTGAGCAGCCAGCAGAGCAGAGCAGAATGAGCAGGAGCATCCTAATGGGAGGGGTAGGGGCCTCTCTCCACTGACAGAGACACAGCGAGGAGATGGGTTTAGAGACAACAAATCCGTGTTTTGTTACCCCTCTGCAAATTAAACGTACATTTCCAAAGTATGGCATTCCTGGTGACCAAGTCATCTACCCAACAGCCCTGGGAGCTTTATAAAAAACACCTATTTTTCTTCCTTTTNCCATGCTTACCTATAGTGTGAGACTTTTGCTGGCTGAATTACATCTATTTAAACAAAACTAAGTTCAGACATCTGCCTTTGCACAGTGTCAGCTGCGAGAAATGAGCTAACATCCAGATGCAGTGGCATGTCAGGATTAGCCCAGGCTGGGGCAGGAATGCTTCCATGTATGGAAAAATATTGGAGCAGTGAAACCATAAGCTTGGAGCTGAGTGAAGTGAGAGGCCCTGTCAATGAAGTTGCAGGCTCAGGTTTAGAGGATTCAGCAGCTCAGATCTGCCATAAGATCCTCAGCGTGCATTACAATAAATTTCACACTTTTTCCAAAAGGGACTCCTACAGCAATGCTGAGAGTCACTGGAGTGAGATCCCACATCCCTGTGTTTGCTCTGGAAGCCAGGCTGGAACTGCTGGGTACTATTAATGCTCCCCACGCCAGGCACAGGATCAGGCATTGATGGAGGCATTTGGCTACTACAAGGCTGCTGCTTGCCCATCCTTGGGCTGCTGCCTTCTCTCCTGCCCAGCAGGATTTATCAAAGCCAGCTGGGAGCTGGAACAAAAGGTGAAGCAGTGGCAGTTCAAAAGCAAATGCTGAGCTGGATCAGCTTGGCTGGGGAAGTGGTGCCCGCTCCTGCCACTGTCATGGCAAGGACAGTGACTGCCAGGGCACGTGGAGAGAGCCTGGGCTGTGTCCCATCAGCCTGACACAAATCAAAGGGGCACATTTCTCAGCATCCTGAGCTAACACTAATGAAGTCATAGCTATGACTTCATCTCTCCAGTGGGAATCTCTTGGGAACGAGGGAGAAGTAGAATTTCTCTCTCCGGCTCGCTCGTGCAGTTGTGATTTGTTTCAGTCGCCTTATACTCTCTTCTGCAAACGTTACTTAATTCTCATCCAAAATGTTAAATCCTTGCCCTGAAACGTAAAATCACATTCCCTTCTCAGCTGTCAAAGCCCAGCCTTGCTGAGATCCCTCCTGGTGGGATCAGACCCCTTGTGCCAGCTGCCACCCACTCCCTGAGGTCTCAGCCCGCAGCTGAGGATGCCACCAGCTATTTTCTATACCTCAAACGTGCAACTAAAATCTGGTTACTCTTGCCAAATTCATTTTAAACGGGGACTTTTGCACCTTTTCTCCATTAAAATATTTTAAAGTCAGGCTGGATTTAGTCATAGTTGCAAAGACAGACGAAATGTAGCTGGAGGACCCTGGAGCTTTTGGGCTGGACAGGACAGATTCCAATGCTTGCAAAAACCACCCAGCAATGAATGTCTCACACCACCCTGCTGCTACAGTGCCTTGTCTGCCTGGAGATGCATCCAAGAATTGTCCCAGGGTATCCCTGCTGCTTTCCTCATCACAAGCCTTCAGCTGTGGTGAGGGTTTGCTCCCCTCCCGTGCACCATTCCTGGTCTCCACAGCTGGAACAGCACCTACCTCTAGGAATGCATCCTTTAGGAACCAGGATTTCTGTGGTGTTTGGGCTCTCCCCACACAGGCAGGGACCACCCTGCACCCCCACACTGCCCTGTGCCTCACTGAGGGCTCCCATCCCTTTGTTTTTAGGCCAGAGGGGCTTGCTGAGCCCCAGCATGGGTTTGATCAGATCACAGATGCTCAGCTACTGCCCTGATGCAACTGAGCAGTCACTCACTCACTCACTCACACTAAACAAAGACTGCAAATTCTTTACATATTAATTGTTGGTTGCAATTGTTCACAGTGCTGAAAGACAGACGTGAGAATATACAGACAGCATTCCTGCATCTTTTTAGTTCCACCCTTCCATTAGTTGTGTGTACTCTCTGCCAAATCAATAAGACACTGCATTTTCCTTGGAAAACTGAGATGATGAAAACGTGATCAGCTATGAGACCAGGCACATAATTCACTTTCCCACAAGAGAATTTAACAGGTCTATCTGCTTACTTGTCAACTCATCCCACTCCCAGTTTCTCTACTGACCCTGTCTTTAATTTACAACCTACAGATTTAACTCTGATTGTGGTTTTTTTACCTACAGAGCATCAGCTGAGAAGCAGCTGCTCTGCAGAGGGACACCAAGGCAGTGAGGGAGAAAGCCCTCCCCAGAACACCCCCAAGTTCCCATCTGGGCTCCTACCTCAAGAACAGAGAGGAATTAATGTGCTCAAAAAGCCCAAGCTGTAATGAATCCAAGCACCCTCCCCAGGCTGGCAGTACTCCCTCCTTTCCCAGCAGTTATTATCTGGAGATGGCACAAAGTGATCTGTCTACAAAAACATTTCAAACCTATCGTGCATTACGCTGTGATGTGCCATGGAACCAGTTTAGAGAGCACACGCAGCTATAAAGTCCTGATTATTCAGTATTCAACCCAGCCTGAAAGCTCAGGAGTCAGCTTGTTATTTGCTGAAAGCAGGGGGCCTGAAATTATCTGTGAATAGTTCAAAGCTGCAGTTAATTCAACATCTCGACTTTCAAAAGCATAAAAATCACAGATTCCTGGAGCGTGTAAGCTTTTCAAAAATTACAAACTACTAACTGTCAAATCAAAGCAGCAAATAGAAATCCACATGGCTGATAAGACAAATAGTTGCATTTTAAAGAGTAATTAAATATCACTTTGGAATATTTTGCTTGGAACTTGTTTCCCTGATAAAAAAAATGGGGAGGGGAAGGGGGAGGAAGCAATCCACACACACCAATGAGCTTCTCATCAAACAAATGTTCAGGCAAGCGCTGCTCAAATTTGTTTTGCTGAATTCAGAGTTCAGCCTGCTGTACCACAGCCTCCCATGCCCTCTTAGATCCCTACATTTCACATCAAACTCTAGCAATAAGGAGGAGGCAATCACTATGTTGAATCTGGATTGTTGGGGAGGAGGGTTGGGACAAGAATCCCTGTGGTGTGGTCACCAAAACTGCAATATTTTCTGATTTGACTTAGATTAAAACCATGCCCAAACTCCCATGCTGGGAGCATGGCTGGAAAAAAAACCAGGAATGCAAAACAGAGAGCTCTACCCAGATGCAATTCAGAAGTGAAACCTTACCCCAGTCCCACACTCATCCCACCAAGTGCTGCTTTGAAACACTAAAAGTTTATCCATGAGAAAGGATCAAAAAACTCCAAACCATCCTGAACTCTTCCAAAACCTGAACCTGCTAGCAATGAACTCACCAGGAATTTCACCCAAACTTTCTAGTACTAAGCAATACCTGGGGGCAACGATACAAAAGGATTGAATACTGAAGAAGGAGACAGCTACTGCACTTCAAACTAAAATGTTATTGAACCTCTTGAAGAATCCACAATCCAAAGGCCACGCAAACCTGATGTCAGTTTTTGGGATGGGATCTGTACAGAGCCCTGTTCAAGAATCAATCATGTGCTCAGCAAACTTCTTGTCCCCACCCTGGAGCCAGGAGGATTTGATAATGGAAAGATGCCCAAGGACTTTCAGAGCAGGTCCTAAAACGTGGGTAATTACCCACTGAAGGATGTAATAAACACCACAGCAGACTACACGTCAGCAAGACTTTTAAAATACTAATTCTCCCCCAGGGAAAGGGCTCAGGCAAGCAACAGTTTGGATATGGGGGGAAATCCAACCTTCACAGACGTCAGTGGTGTTTTTGCAATTCTTGCAGGACCAGGACACAGTCCCCAGACTTGCAGCCTACTGACACTTATGGGGATTTCACAGGATTAGGGTCTTGGCATGAGAGAGGACTACTAATTGTATAGAGGGTGACTGCAAGGCTGTGTAAAACACACACAGAAATAATTTGGAAAAAAAAGGCATCAACAACAACAAGAAGTCAAAATGTTTTGGCTTCGATGTCATCTGCACAATGTGGAAATACTGAATAGCTTATTCCTCACTCATAATTGGAGTTCACTGTTGAATGTCTCAAAAATCGCAGAGAAAAACGCTCCATTGTTCTGCACTTTCTTTTGTAAAGCTGTTACGTGTTCAGCCTCTAAAGAATGCATTTTTGGAGAAGAACTATGCACTGATTACTTTACAAAGTAAAGTTCCTTTGCTAGGTCCTGCAATCTGAGAGCAACAAATGAAATTGTCAACCGTGCATTTTTAAAGGAACGTTTTCATTTCAACATCTGGATTAAGATGCCACAATGAAAAACAGCACACAGGCTTCCCCCTGCTCCCTTCATACATCTCCCATTCTTACATTTCAGAACCAGCAAAGTTTCAAAGCAAACAAAGAATCAGTTGGTGCTGCTAATGCCTTGCTTCTTACTCAATAGCCTGATGTCATGAAAAGACCATATTTTTCAAATCTACAGCTCCGTAAGCCAAAGATTTCATATACATTCCCACCCCAGAAATATAAAGTCAGGAATACAGCTGAAAGTGATTACTTAGATATTTTTATATGATGAAATTCAAAAGCTGCTTCAAGTGATTTACAAAATCTTCTGTAAGACAAATCCCACATCTGTGCTGACCACTTGCCTCCCAGATCTCAGCAGATGGCAGTTTCAAACAGGAAAGTTCAGAGTCCCTGAAAATCAAGGTTTACCTTAAGCTGTAATCAAGGGTTTGAAGATTTTTCCTACACAAAAAAAAAAAAAAATTGTGGACAGTCTAATTTAATGACATTTCTATCTTCTCCCCACCATTTCTTGTACAAAGTCTACCTACAAAATTAGTACCTGGTGTCTTATTAGGAGAGGCTCCCATAGCAGATGATCTTTTCAGATAAAGGGAAAAGACTCTGTCCAAACCAAAGGGAATTTACCACTGTGAGCAAAGGGAGATCCTCAAATTGTTTTCAGATACTTGACTGGATAATCACAGAAGAACAATCAACATGTTTTACATTTATTTAAATCCAGAACAGAAGCATCTCAGCCTTCCCAAGAAGAATCTGTACAACACTCAACCAGATGCATAAATACAGCAGAAAAACAAAACACAAAAGAGGCAAAGCACAGCCCCAATGCCAGTGCAGCACTGTGTGGATGCACCAAGGAAACACCAGGAGAAAATTCCAGATTAAAAAGAATGAGGAAGATGACTGGGCCAAGAAAGTAACAAGTAAAAACAAAAGCAAAGGCAAATAAACAACAGTGAAAGATAAACTGCTGCTCTCTCACTGTAGAGCTTTTTCTCCTCCAGCACGCCCACTCTCCTTGCTCCCACCCCTATGTGGAACCATGTGAGAGGATCTACTCAGTGGAGAATATGGATGGTGTAACATTTTTAGCAGAGATGACCAAGATGTCCCACAGCAGGACAGCACTCCAACAAGCCTATGTGCCATAAGGCCTTGAAAATCCCCCAAATTCACCCCGAGTGTAGGTGGACTCTGCAGCAGGGATTGTCTGGAGCACCCCAGGAGAAGTCTGGGATCTTTCCGACAGCAGGAAGGGAGATACCTCATTGTGGGTGCTGGGGGACATCAGGGCATGTAGGCAGATGGGGGCTGTTTACACCACTGAGGTTCTCAGCAGCAATCAGGAATTAAAGCTGTTATTAAATCAGCCCTCCAGAACTCGAGCAGATGTCCATGCAAACAGACAACAGCGGGGTGATGTTAAACCAAAACCACGACACAGACAAAGACACAGAGCAACATCATCTCCCCATTGCTCTGCTCAGCCACGCCAGGCATTATCAGAACACAAATCAATTACCAAAAGCTACCTGTGGCTGCCCAAATCCGGGGCTGAACAACTTAACTGAGGGACGTGCACCACGAGTTAAAGGCCTCCAATCTCATTTTGGCACATTCTGGTTTTGTCCTTGAAGAAAACCCACCCAATAATAGGTCTGGCTGTGGCTCAGACAGAGGCATAATGCCATCCTCCTCATTAATCAAAGGCTTTCCCCACGGCCAGATGTTTGCTGACTTGTACTGCTTTCCTTTATTACTGGTTTGGAGGCAAAAATTGCTGTGTGCTGAAGTTACTCCAATTGAACTGGTTGTCCCTGGTAACTGCACCCCGGCATTATTGAGTTACCGAGGCATTCAACCAAGAGTGGCTGTTTGCTTTGACAATTCCATCTACTTTCCCCAATAACCATCAGAGTAAGATGCTAATTTAATTTTAGAACTGTGGGAATTGTACTGCAAACTCAGAAAGGAGCCTGGCTTTTAAGATCTGTCAATGTCTGGTGCCCAGGGTTTGGAAGAAGGAGAGATGTAGGAAAATGCAGAATACACCAGAGAAGATAGATGGACCTTAAAAGTAATATTTTTCAATAATACTGAGCAACAAAAGTGATGCTTTTATATAGGATAGGAAGCCATCATCTCTCCATAATGCTTTCATGTCCTCAGTAGATAAAGCAACCAACCCACAATGGGAAGAATGAGCCAGAAAGGACTTCTGGAAGTCTTTGAGCCTGGGCATCACCCACACTCGACCCTGCTGGGCAGAGCTTCTCCCAAACTGCAAGGATGAGGAGCTGAGAGCACAGGGACAGAGCTCCCAGTGTTCCCACCTCTCTTGCTGTCTCTACCCTGCATCTACAACATCCCTTTCTTCCCATAAATCTATATAATTCACCGGGGTTTAGGAGTATCCCTTAGTGCAAAGGAACCATAACTCAAAAGCACTGCCTACATTCCTCTAATGCTTTTGTTTTAAAACAAATTAAGCCCGAGGGGTACTGAACATATGCTCGACATCCCCAGCTCTTGCTGGCATGTTTTTGAAAAATAGAAAGTTTGTGCTTTTCTGGGGAGTCAGGTCATTAACCCGACTATTTAAAAAATCAGCCTATTATACAGGGAAACTTCCAACTGCCTGAGCTACAGGTTATAAATCTCCTGTTTAGAAATCTGATATCCTGACATAATTGCCCTTACAACTTACAAATAGGTTCTCTGTTATCCGTAGATTAAGCTTCCTCCAAAGCCACATCACATCTGCTTAGTTTTGAAAATATACAGCATGAGCTTCAATTACTTTACACTCCACACAAAAATAATCCTGAATTTAACTCAGGGCTTCTTGGAATAAGAGTTTAAGACCCCATAATCTTTTTATTTCATGTTTTCGTGCAATCTAATAGATGGAAGCATTGGCTAGCATGTAAAATTAATGCCACCTTCCACTTCTACGATTTCCCAACCATTTAACTACATTGCAGTGGAATTTTTAAAGCAAATACAGCAAGCAGAAGTCCCACCATCTAAATAATCTGAAACGTTCTGTAGGGAAATGGTCAGCTACTAATTGGAACCACAGTGTTTTCACATCCCTTTAGGAAGAGGGTTTGGTTTAAAAGAAACCTGAGTTAAACTCTAGTTTCTCTGAAGGAAGAAGCTTCTGTTGCAGCTCCTCTGATTAATGGAACTGCTCAGATCCCGACCACTTGGGTGAGCTCCCAGTTAGAAGTGTCTGGACTTCAAAGGGGCAAACTGGGGGCATTGGGCAGCATTATCATCCAGGTGCACAGCATCAAATACTGAGAGTCTTTGCAGAACTGGGGGCTTAGTGACAAAAAACTGCAGCAAACGAGGGAAAAAAAGGCAAATCCGTGTTTCAAAGCTACATCTCCTCTCAGCAGCGGGGACATCACACAGCACTGCCAGACAACAGCCAACTTTTCCTTAAACAATTCCTTTACCTAAGGAACAGAACAGGGCTCAGAGACCCATCCTGGAAGATGTCATCCCTCTCATCCCAACACAGCCTCGGGATGTCCAGACACGGGGGATGCCTGAGGGGGCTCAGCCACCCCTGGCCCTGCAGGTACCAGCATTATCCCAACCCCAACCAGAGCTGAGCCTGAGTCTGCCCGCTGCTTCCACACCCGCTGTCTAAAGCACTAGCCAGAAAGATGGTTAGAAATAGCACTGTGGGGCACCATCTTTTCAACTCTTACTCAATTGCTTCCACAGATTAGATTTGTAAAGAGGATTTTTCTCTCTCTCTCTTTAAGCGTTGCGAGCTCGTTGGGAAGTGGAGGCTCAGCCTGTGCCTTCCTTTTCCTCACAGCCTGCCCCGTCTGGGTCTCAGCGTGCTTTCTTGTCTATTATCTTTCAGATTAAACTCTACGGATGAGAGGCTGTAACTTGCAGAGCATCGAACACACCACACGAGAGGAACAAACCCCATCCCACAAACTGGCAGGGCAGCTTCGCCAGCAGCTCCCGGTGGAGCCGGGCTCACTCGCTCCTCAACCACCGCGTGTCCTCCCACGGCTGGCGGCGGCCAGGGCTCCTTTCTGTGCCCAAACCCACGCAGGAGCCCACGGGCACCGTGTCCGCTGCCCACGACAAGGTCTGGTTCCCTCGGGCGCCCACCTGAGCGGAGCCGTGCCCGTGTCTGGGCTCGGAGGAGCTGCTCCCCTCACACCTCACCTGCAGCCCCTCCGCGGGGCCCGGCGAGGCCAGCGGCTCCTGCCGCCCGCACGGACCACGATGCCCAGCCCAGGGCTCCCCTCC
>WEIU01020853.1:380943-392495 GCA_013389925.1 Aegithalos caudatus | reverse complement strand
TTTTTTTTTTTTTTGTCTTCTACCTCTTCGGTACGTTGTGTGCCTTGGAAGAAATGAAATTGCAGCAAAGAAAAGTTCAGCAGCAGGACTGCAGGGAGCCAGCAGCAGGTCCAAGGGCTGGCTGCCCATCACCCCTCCAGCCTGGGGCACAACACCTGGAAAAGCACAGAAACAGGGATGGGCTCAAAGAGAGTCAAAGGAGACTCAAAGGAACGGGGTGATGAAGGCTGAGGGCAGGTGGGGCTCAGGGCACAGAGCTGGGAGCACACACCCCCAGGGACAGCAGACACCCAAAGCTCACCTTTGCCACCACAGCTTTCACAGCCGCCAGCAGGGCCGAGATGAACTGCCCCACTCTGCTCCTGTTACACTGCCTCAGCAGGAAGAGCTTGGCCAAATGCATCATCTCCATGCTGCCAGGTGGGTACCTGAGCTTGTTCACAGCCTCCCAGCTCAGGTCCTTGATCAGGCAGGAGCGGCGGTGCGAGAAGGTCTCAAAGCTGTACCTGCCCAGGTAGGCGCCCATCCCGCTGTGCCCTGAGGGACACAGACAGGCAGGTGACACCAGCCACAGGGACACCTGCACCTCTAACTCAGTCTGGCAGCCCCCCAAGACACAGGGAAAGCTTGGTCATGCTGCTTCTCAGGGCAGAGGAGCAAGGAGCAGCTTTTTTAACTTTGCAGAAATCAGCGAGGGCCTGCTCACTGCCTTGAAGGTGCTGCTTGTGTGAGCCCACCCTTAAAATGTCAGTGACACCAATTCTCTCCTTCCAGGGCCAGCCTTGCTTTCCCCACAAAATTCTCATAGGGGTTGGGGGCAGGAGGAGCTGGGATGGTATTTTCAAGGAGTGGGACATGAGGAGGACACTTAGCAACAGCCAAGACCTCAGCCCTCTGCCCACACCTGGGTGGTCTCTGCCTCAGGAACCTGACAGTGGAAACTCAGCAAGGCCATGGACAAATTCATCCCCCAGCCCAGGGGAACCAGAGCTCACTCGTGTGCCAGGGGGTTTCCTCTCACTCTCTCCTGGCTCACTCTAACAACCAAAACACCAATGAGCCTTTTTACAAAGCAACCCACTCCAGAAAATGACATTAACGGGAAAAGGCAGCTGGAAGTTCCTGAATTGCCAAACGGGCAGGACAGCTCCTGAGTCAGAGGCTGCTGATTGAATGCAGGTGTGTGGGCTGGAGCAGGACTCACCCACACCGCCGAAGGGCAGATCTGGGACCACGGAGTGCATGAGGACATCGTTGGCTGTCATGCCACCACTGGAGGTCTCTGCTATCACCCGTCTGATCAGCTACCCACAAAGGGAGAGGGCACAGAACAATTCAGGATGTACAACAGCATGTACCAGAGCAGGGAGGGCTCGAGGTGATGCTTCCACCCCCCTTTGGGGGGCACAGGCTGTGCCTTGTTCCAGGAGAGGCCAGTTTACACCACTTAAACACAGGATCTGCCCAGCTGGAACAGCCTCAAAATGAAAAGGCTTCATGTCAGCCCAAGGTGCTCCTCAGCCCTCCCACCCAAACTACCTGGGGGTGTTGTTACAGGGCAAAGCCCTGACCTGAATTCCTGAGCTGGCACAACAGAGCCTGGAAATGGGAGCAGGAAGCAGCACCCACCTGTGTGGGTGGAGATGGACAAATCTAGAGCCCTTCAGCAGGAGAATGGGAGCCTCCAGCAGCTCTGGGGACTCTTATGGCTCCCAAACGCTGCAATTTACATGGAAAAGGAACTGACAGACAGCTTGCAGCTGTGTCTGGGATCAGCCATGTTCAGGATCCAGCTGAGATGCTTCCCTGAGGGAGCACAGCCCAGACCCACCTGCTTGTTGTTGGAGAAGACATAGAGGGCAAGGGGCTTCTCCCGAAGGTTGATGAACTCAATGGCTTCCTCCACGCTCTTCACAGTCACAATGGGCAGCACTGGGCCAAAGATTTCCTCCTCCATCACCTTTGACTCCGGGGAAACATCCGTGAGGATGGTTGGGGCTGCAGCAAAGGGGAGAACAGCGTGAGCAGGACACAGGCCTGGCCCAGCACAGGACCTTGGTCTGCTCAACGTGAGCCAGGCAAGGCCCAGACACAGGGACCCCAAAAAGCACCCACTGCTACCTCCCCACCTATGAAGCAGGAGGCCTCATCAGTCTCTCCCCCAAGGGCAATCTTCTGTCCTTCCAGCAGGCTCTTGACCCTCTTGAAATGTCGCTGGTTGACGATCCTTCCATAGTCCGGGGATGACTTCACATCTTCCCCATAGAATTCCTGACAAAGGGAACAGCAGAAACAAAAGTGCTCAGCTTCCAACAGCTCCAGGAAATCACAGCTGGGACAATCCCCATGGCACAAGGGACTCCTCCCTCACCTTCAGAGTCTCCTTGATGTTCTCCACCACCCTGCCCTGGATGGATGGGTGGCACAGGATGTAGTCTGGGGCGATGCAGGTCTGCCCACAGTTCATGTACTTGCCCCACGTTATCCTCCTGTGATCAGGGAGAAAGGGACGTGGCTTCTCCATGGGCTGTTCCCCAGCCCTCAGCCCAGCTGGCAGCACCTGAGCTGGGGGTGCTGGCTCACACATGTCCCCCTGCCCCATGAGGGTTTTGCCCCAGTGCTGAGGCCCCCTCAAGGCTGCAAGAACCTGACCTGCAGGCGACAGCCAGGTCACAATCCGTGTCGATGTAGCAGGGGCTCTTTCCCCCCAGCTCCAGGGTGACAGGGGTCAGGTGCTTGGCAGCTGCTGCCATCACAATTTTGCCCACTGCAGTGTTGCCAGTGTAGAGGATGTGATCAAATCTCTGGGTCAGCAGGTCGGTTGTCTCAGGAACTCCTCCAGTGACCACGGTGTACAGATCCTGCAGGGCAGGGGTGTCAGGGTCACCCCAACCCAGCACATCAGTGTGACACAGGAAAACCTGGGGACCAACACGGGGACACACTCACCTTGTCCAGGTACTGCGGGAGGAGCTCAGCCACCAGCCGAGCCGTGTTCTCGCTGACCTCCGACGGCTTCACCACCACGGCATTGCCTGCAGGGCACACCCAGCACGGACACTGAGCCCTCACATCCCTCCCCAGCCCCCAGACACGGCCCCCCCAAGGCTGGGGCCCTGCTGGATCCCCACCTGCTGCGATGGCCCCGATCAGGGGCTGCATGACCAGAAGAAAAGGGTAATTCCAGGCTCCGATGACCAGCACCACACCCAGGGGCTCATAGTGGATGTAGGCCTTGTCCCTCAGGGTCAGCAGGTCCTTTTTGACAGGGTGAGGGGCTGCCCAGGATGGCAGCTTCTCCACAGCCTGGACCAGCTCCCTCAGCACTCCCAGGAGCTCATGGCTGTAGGCGTTGGGCCCACTCTGTAACAACAGGGAGCTTGTGGAAGGGATGGCAGAGGCACCCACCTCCCACAGCCACTGTGGCACCCTGGCAAGTCAGAGTCATCCAGTGCCACGGTGGGGAACAGGACAAAAACCATTTGTCACTGCAGAGGCAGCCCTTGGCCTTCCTGCTGTGCTCAGGGTCACCCACTGCCCATGCACAGCAACAGGGAGAGACCCCCTGACAACACAGACCTTGTTCAGATCCGCCTTGAGGGCTGCCAGGATCTCCTTCTCCTTCTCCTGCACCATCCTCTCCAGGGCCTTCAGCTGCTGGATCCTGAACTGCAGCGGGCGGCTCCGGCCCGAGCTGAAGGCGGCCCTGGCCCGTCCCACGATCTGCTGCATCTTCTCCATGGCTGCTCAGCGCTGAGGGGACACGGTGACACCCAGCTCACCCTGCGGACCTGCTCAGCCCTGGCCACTCCACAGCGAGCTGTCCCAGCCCCAGCAAGGCTGGCAGATGTTGTCCTTCTTGGAGAGGAGCTCCCAGTCTCGAGCTGAGTGCTCAGGGCTCACAGCATCCATGCCCTGTTCCACCTGCACTGGGCACCTCTCGGAGCAATCTGGGGTTTGCTGATGGATTCTGTTCTGAGGGTGCTTTCTCCAAGCCTCAAACCCACCAGCCATGCCACCCTCTGCTCACCCCAAGGAGCCAAAACACAGAGATGATGGCCTGGGTGGGCAGCCAGCTGGGAGCAGAGCTGCGTGCCCGGGGCTGCCCTGCACCCATCTTCCCCACAACCCTGAGGCCCTCATGTCTTCACAGGAACATGTCAAAACACTGCAGAGGTTTCACCCTGCTTCCCAGGAGCTGCATGTCACTCTTTAGTCAGGACCAGAGATCAGGATCAGAGATCTCCCTGCCCAACCAATCCTGACACCAAGATCCCCTTACAACGACCAAATCCTGCCCCTCTCCCAACCCACTGCCACAGCTGCGTGACACAGCCCAAGAAAGCAAGTGACTCATTAAAAAAAGAAGGGGAAAAAAAAGAGCAAATTACCTTCAGAGGAGCTTCTCTCTCCACCAGCCTCCTGTGGTGAGTGCAAGCAGGCACAAGCCCTTCCCCTGCCATGGTCGGGGGCGATCCCTCCTCCCACTGGGTTGCCCAGCCCCAGGGCTCTTGCTGGGTATGAAATGCCCTTTGCCCCACTCCATCCTGGGCTCTGGAGCCCTGCATGGTGCTCCCAGCCAGGGCAGTGACTCAGGCCCGTGTGGGATGGCAGAGGACACGTGGCTTTGCCCACGCCGGCTGCACCAGGCCCATGTGCCACACTCAGACTCTAAAAAACCCCAACCAGGCAGGTGGCAGGAATTCCAGGCGTGGATTTGAATGGGGGAAAACAGGTTCAGCTCCTCTGCTGGCTCACCTCATTCCCTGCCTGGCTTCAGGAGCATTTTCAGTGTCCAACAGAGCTCCCTTCCCTGTTCCCAGGGACACCTCACAACACAGTTGTGCCATTCAGCCAAGCCATGGCCAGAGCTGGGATCAGCAGGGCAGGATTCCTCAGGAGACTGCAAGGACTTACCACACTTGGTTTATTATTTAAATTCTCAGTGTTTATTTAGTGGCTTGCAAAATGTCTCATCAAAAAGGCTTAGTACATGGATTTTCACCAGACATGAAGAAATTGCACTTATTGCACAGTAAATATAATTTTCTACTCTATATTAATTGCATTTATTAACAAATTTTAAATTTGCTTTAACATTAATAGTTCTAGGGCTCTTTCACCTTCAATTCCTTCAGCATCCTTCCCCCAAGCTGGAACAGCCCCACATTATGCCCCAGTGCAAGATTACAGCATCCTGAGAAGCTCAAACACAAAGGAGCACACAAACACTCTTCCAGTAATTGTTTTCCCTTGGAGGAATCGGACCAGGAACAGCTTTGTACTGGCTTTGGCTGGGATGAAGTTAATTTTCGTGGTAGACACTAAGTTTCTTTTGTAGAAGGATGGTGCTGTTTTGGATTTGTGACATTGGGAGTTACTGTGTTTGTGTTCCCAAGTCACCAGTAGGTGTGATGATGCCCTGCTCTCCTGGGGATGGCTGAACACCTGCCTCATGAGGGGAATTAATGAACAAATTCCTTAATTTGCTTTGATCTGCCTGCAAGCCCAGTTTTCACTTCACCTATTAAACTATTTTTATCTCAACATACAAGTTTTCTCACTTTCTTCCAAATCTCTTCCCCATCCCACAGGGAAAAGCAAGTGGCTGTGTGGGGCTGGGCCAATCCACAAGGTATTTGTCATTCCCACTTCTCTGAACAGGTCTGAAAGTTCTTTTGCTCCAGCATGAGACTCTCATAAGCACAAAACAGGCAGTGCAGGCATCACCTCTGCAATTTTCCAACTGCTAAATAACTGTTCAAGGCACATGACAGAACACAGAGCACAGCAAGCAGCCCATGACCAGCTGTGGATGATCCTGGTTTGCAGAGATGTGAGAATGTTACATTAAACTGAATGGCAAGGGGAAACCTCACTGGGTTTACTCAGAGCCATCACTTTTGGCCAAATGCATCAGGCAGCACAGCCTGTCTCAGGCTGGTCACCAAGAGGGTGGGTGTACAGACCATTCCCAAACCTGCAGGGAAAACACTGCCAACCCAAGGATTGCTGAAACTCCAGCTCCTGTTGGTCACTGAAAGGTGAGTGGTTTGGTGCAGGACACTTGTGTGTCCCTGGAAGCTCTGCATGGCACGGGGTGGAGGTAAGGACTGGAATTTCTTGCTCTGCAGTCCTCCTTTGGAGAGTTTGTCCCCACTGGTCCCTCTGTTCCAGCATGGCTTTTAAGTAAACAGGAATCTGAGCCTTCTTGTAGTTAGTGCCTCTCTAAGGCTACTCTGTGTGCTCGCCAGCTCACTGAAATCACCCAGAACAAAAGAAAATAATGACTCCCCAGCTTAAGGAAACAGACACAAAGCGAGCACCCGGAGTATGACTGGTGCCTTCTCCTCTCTTCATCAGTTAAACACCTGTGAAAGCAAAACACAACACCAACATCCCGTGAAGGATCTGCTGAGACAAAACCAACTCCCTTTCTAGAAAAGCCTGAAGCAAAGCCCCTTCAGTCAGGGGATCCCCAACATGCAGCTCTCCTGCCTCCTGCCCCTCAGCATGCACTGCTTATCTCAGATGCCAGGGAAGCATCGTGCTCTGGCTCAGCCCCACATCCGCTCCTCTACAAAGCTTTTCCCAGTCTCAAACTAGGGCTACACACAGGAGAAGAAAAAGGCTCCTACCTCACTGTGACAGCCACAGCAGTGCTCTGAAACCTGCTCCTCCTTACCACCCACTGGGCCAGCCCAGCCTCTGCACAGCCAGCACAACCATGAGGGCTTTTCTCTTCAGCACAGACTGGTGTTTCTGAGAAACCCAAATGATTTCAAGATGCCGTGAGTTTCCCCCCCTCTCATTCCCCTACACAAGGCCTGCCTCCCTGGCCTGAGCCAGTTCTTGGCTCTTACATCTCCTCCTGGATTAAGTGGGCAGGTTATTTGCCCTGGGATGTTGGGCTCCTGAGTGTTTCCTTGCAGCAGCAATTACACAGACTGAGGGGCAGAGTCCTGATCCACCCTGCCACCTCCTGTGCCCTCAGGAGCTGCTCCCTTAAGGTCCCTAAACCCCAGGGAGCAGTCAGTGAAGGCACATGTAGTGTCTGACATGGACAACAGTGATCACACTCAGAGATTCAGATCTTGCTCCTCCACCTCAGGAGGCATCCTGAACCTCCTGCAAGCCTCTGCCTCCTGCAGAGAGGAGAGGACATCCCACCCTTCCGCACTACCCAGCTGCAAACAAGGGAGGAAATGGGAATAATGGAGCTGAGGTCAGACAGGGGCTGCAATGAGCGAGGAGGAGGAACAAGAGCTCGTGGCTGACCCCAGCTTTGGGACACAGCCTCCCTCCCCAGGGTGCCATGGCACACACTGCAGCTCTCTGGGCTGTGGGGCAGCTCAAACGCTGCTGAAGGAAGCCCTGGAATGGAAACCACTCCTAACCAGTCCAAAACTACCAACCTCTGCCTCTGGAGGGAGCATCCCACGGGTGTCACCTACCAGGGAAGAGCAACAAGGAGTACAGCAGCCTGCGAGATCTCTCCAGGAATATTCCTATTCTACAGACTGCTTGCAAGAGTGAGAAGGGAAGAATTTAAGGTGGGACAGATATCATAAATCTCAAGACAGAAAAAGAGGTCAGGCTTTATCAAAGGGCTGCAGTTGCAAAGAACAGATATCAGGTCAATTGCACATGCACTGCTACAGAGAGCAAAGACTCAAAACTCACCTTAATCATCACTGCTGCCAAAACCCCCAGCATGCCCAGGACAAAGAGCCCAATCTGGGCACTGTTAAACCGCTTCAGGAGGAAGAACTTGACCCAGTCCACCTTCTTCTGGCTGGCAGGTGGGTACCTCATTTTGTTGGTGCCCTCCATCTTCAGGTCCTTGATGAGGCAGGAGCGGCGGTGGGAGAAGGTCTCGAAGCTGTGCTTGCCGTGGTAGGCGCCCATCCCGCTGTGCCCTGAGGGACACAGACAGGCAGCTCACTCCTCAGGCTCAGCCAGACAAAGCTCTGCCCACCTGAGAACAACTGACCCTGCCCCTGAACCATTTCTGTCTCTACATCTGTATTCCTCCAACCCTCTTCTTCCTCACCTCATTCCCACCACTCTGATTGCAGCTGGTGGTTTTAGTGCACCTTTCCCATCAGGCTGCTCTAAATGCTTCAGTCTTTCCAAAAATACACCCAAAGGTTTTTCCCTCCTGTCCTAATGCCCTCCCAGAACTTATCATTATTACCAAGACCTGCTGCACAGAGATTCTTGGGCTGTAGGAGGGGCAGGGATACCCAGACACAAACCATGAGTTGTTGTTCCCTGGGACACACTGTGCAGTTAAGTCCCAACTCTTAAGGAGCTCCAGTAACTTACCAACACCACCAAAAGGCAAAGATGGGAGGAAGAAATGCATAATGACATCATTTCCAGTCACTCCACCACTGGTGGTTTCTGAGATGACTCTCTTGATTAGCTAGAAAAAGAAAACACAAAATGTCCCCAACATGTCGCCAAAAAAAAGATTAAAAAGGCTCAAAGAAGAAACCAGACCACGTAACTGAGGACACTGGGAAGGGAGCTACATGTCAACAATGCTCATCTCCTCTGGCACAGCCCAGACCCACCTGCTTGTTGTTGGAGAAGACATAGAGGGCAAGGGGCTTCTCCCGAAGGTTGATGAACTCAATGGCTTCCTCCACGCTCTTCACAGTCACAATGGGCAGCACTGGGCCAAAGATTTCCTCCTCCATCACCTTTGACTCCGGGGAAACATCCGTGAGGATGGTTGGGGCTGCAGCAAAGGGGAGAACAGCGTGAGCAGGACACAGGCCTGGCCCAGCACAGGACCTTGGTCTGCTCAACGTGAGCCAGGCAAGGCCCAGACACACGGACCCCAAAAAGCACCCACTGCCACCTCCCCACCTATGAAGCAGGAGGCCTCATCAGTCTCTCCCCCAAGGGCAATCTTCTGTCCTTCCAGCAGGCTCTTAACCCTCTTGAAGTGTCGCTGGTTGACGATCCTTTCATAGTCTGGAGACGACTTCACATCTTCCCCATAGAATTCCTGACAAAGGGAACAGCAGAAACAAAAGTGCTCAGCTTCCAACAGCTCCAGGAAATCACAGCTGGGACAATCCCCATGGCACAAGGGACTCCTCCCTCACCTTCAGAGTCTCCTTGATGTTCTCCACCACCCTGCCCTGGATGGATGGGTGGCACAGGATGTAGTCTGGGGCGATGCAGGTCTGCCCACAGTTCATGTACTTGCCCCACGTTATCCTCCTGTGATCAGGGAGAAAGGGACGTGGCTTCTCCATGGGCTGTTCCCCAGCCCTCAGCCCAGCTGGCAGCACCTGAGCTGGGGGTGCTGGCTCACACATGTCCCCCTGCCCCATGAGGGTTTTGCCCCAGTGCTGAGGCCCCCTCAAGGCTGCAAGAACCTGACCTGCAGGCGACAGCCAGGTCACAATCCGTGTCGATGTAGCAGGGGCTCTTTCCCCCCAGCTCCAGGGTGACAGGGGTCAGGTGCTTGGCAGCTGCTGCCATCACAATTTTGCCCACTGCAGTGTTGCCAGTGTAGAGGATGTGATCAAATCTCTGGGTCAGCAGGTCAGTTGTCTCAGGAACTCCTCCAGTGACCACAGGGTACAGATCCTGCAGGGCAAGCAAAGCCTGAGAGTTACCTTGATTCAAAGCCCTTACATCAAGGCAGCATCCTTGCATTGGGCAGAGGGCAGAATTATTTGTGGCCTACTTCATGACACCAACAAAATAAAGTGGTATGAGTGATACCCTTCATTCCCCTGAAATGAAGTTTCATTTCCCACTTTGTGCTACATGAATTAAAAGTAAATGGGGGCTGAGGCCAGGGCTGAGTCTGACTGTGGAGCTGCTCCCACACTGTAAGAATCAGGGCACATATGACTGCCAGGCTCTCCCACAGGCTGCCTCCTCCCTCTGCTCCTGCCTCCCACCTAGAGAAGGCACAAACTCCCTGGAGGAAACTCCACAGGGCCCTGTGCAGTGACAGCAACACTCTATTCTCTGTGACACAGTGCAAGGGATGACAGAACTGCCAGGCAAGAGGAGGAGACACAACACCTCCTCCTACGAGTGCAGTTCAGCAGGACATGAAAACCCAGGATATATTGCCATGGAACATACAGTGCCCAATTCTCAGGAAGAACCAGGCACAGCCACCATCCTACACAACCTGTGCAGGCCTGAGGGCATCCCCAGCACAGCTCCAAAAGAGCAGCTCCTGCAGTGAGAAGCACATACACACCTCTCCATATGGTCAGGGGTGTCAAGAAGGCTGTCACACTGCAGCAGCGTTATCTAAGCTCATACAGAAACACAGGGACAGTTTGTCAATGTACCTTTGGACTCTTAACAGTAACCAAACCATTCCTGTGCCTCCTGTTTATGCTCCTTTGAAGGGAGCAGGCAATGGATTTGGCTCAAACCTGCAGGAGCCCTTTGGAAGCAGGACAGACCAAGACAGTGATGTCAGGCACGGGGACACACTCACCTTGTCCAGGTACTGCGGGAGGAGCTCAGCCACCAGCCGAGCCGTGTTCTCGCTGACCTCCGACGGCTTCACCACCACGGCATTGCCTGCAGGGCACACCCAGCACGGACACTGAGCCCTCACATCCCTCCCCAGCCCCCAGACACGGCCCCCCCAAGGCTGGGGCCCTGCTGGATCCCCACCTGCTGCGATGGCCCCGATCAGGGGCTGCATGACCAGAAGAAAAGGGTAATTCCAGGCTCCGATGACCAGCACCACGCCCAGGGGCTCGTAGTGGATGTAGGCCTCGTCCCTCAGGGTCATCAGGTTCTTCTTCACGGGCTGAGGGGCTGCCCAGGATGGCAGCTTCTCCATGGTCAGGGCCAGCTCCCCCAGCACGCCCAGAATTTCATGGCTGTAGGCGTTGTATCCACACTGAAACAACAGGGAGCTTGGGAAGGGATGGCAGAGGCACCCACCTCCCACAGCCACCATCACAGCCCTGCTGCTTCCAAGTGTCTGTCACTGGCAGTGACAAAAGATCCCTGGCCAAAGGTGGCCAATCTGGGTATGTGAGGCAGAACCCAAAACCTGACAGCCAGGACTGCCTCTGCAGCCTAAACTTAGACTAAACTCCTCAGAAATGGTGGCTGCAGACCTTTGCAGGCCACAGTGGAAGCCAGAACCAAGGGGGACGAGAGCAAAAGCCACTGAGCACAGCAAAAACAGCCCGTGGCCTTCCCACTTTCCCTTCAGGGCCGACCACTGTCCGTGCACAGCTGATGGGAGAAACTCCCGACCCAGACCTTGTTCAGATCCGCCTTGAGGGCTGCCAGGATCTCCTTCTCCTTCTCCTGCACCATCCTCTCCAGGGCCTTCAGCTGCTGGATCCTGAACTGCAGCGGGCGGCTCCGGCCCGAGCTGAAGGCGGCCCTGGCCCGTCCCACGATCTGCTGCATCTTCTCCATGGCTGCTCAGCGCTGAGGGGACACGGTGACACCCAGCTCACCGCGGGCCCTCCCTCCCTTCGCCGCCCAGCCCGGCTTGTCCCCAGCCCCCCCGGAGGCGCTGCCCCCCTCCCGCCGCA
>WEIU01020853.1:357536-380725 GCA_013389925.1 Aegithalos caudatus | reverse complement strand
CCGCCCCGCCGCCCACCGGGGTCGCGATCGCCGCCGCCGCCGCTTCCTCTTTCCGCTCACATGACGGAAGCGGAACGGGCGAGGCCGCGGGGCCGCCGCTCCCCCTCTCCGCCCGGCTGGGCTCGGTGGGAGAGAGGAGAAGGGGAAAGCGGAGCGGGGTGAAGGACGTGTCCCCGCGGGTACCGCCGCTACCTTGGCCGCCGCGCTCGCTCGGGGATTCTCCTGCCGTGCTCGCAGCGCTGCGAGGCTGCCGCAGTCCTCCGTGGGTCTGGCACTGCCGGGCCGGTTGTGAAACGCTGCCGGGGCGTGGGGCCGAGGGCAGAGTCTGTGGGCGGAGGGCAGAGTCCCTGCGGAGCCTTATCGGGGCAGGGAGCGAACGGGGCAGCGGCGCCCTGCCTGCCCTGCCTGCCGCGGAGGGAGAGCGGAGCTGTTTTTGGGGGAGGCAGGGTGAGCCCGACAAGACGGCCAAATTAACCTTGATACACTCGTGGCGTGGGAAGCGAGCCAAAAAATTTTCTTTTTAAAAAATATCAACCGCAGAGAAAGGAGCTCAGGCAAGGCTAGGCACGTTCTCGTTAAAAATAGACCTGTCACAACTTGTTCTAGGAAAAGCACGGGTATTAAAGACTGCACGCAGGTTGTTACAAGCTGCCTCTCGTGACACAATTTACCCAGGGCCTTTACTGCTAAAGCTCCTGGGCTGCAGCTGCATCCCATCAAATCCGTGCCTGCCACACCTCCGCACACAGGGCTGGCACCTGGGCGTTCCTGCCCAGGTGATGGGGGCTCCTGGCATGGAGCACCCCTTCTCCTGCAGAGTTTAATCCCATTTTCCCACATCAGCACTGCCCTCCGAAGCTGGGAATGCCCTTTGGCTTCAGATGTGCAGGACCACAATTCCCCACAAACACCAAGCTGGGCTTCTGTGGTCAGTTGGCTCCACTAACACCTCCTGGGCTGTGGCTCAGCAGGAACATTTCACAAGCTGTTGCACCAATTTTAGCAGTAAACACCCCGCTCTGGAGAAGAATGACACCAGCAACTGCTAAAACTTGTCTGCAGGAGGCAACATGAGAAGGAAAAACAAGCTGGGCTTGACAGGGCCCTTCCTGGTGGTGTATGGAGAAGAGCTGGGTTTGCATTGAAGAAACATGGGCACAGAAGCAGGCATGTTCCTCAAAGGACCATTGCCTGATGCAAATTCTCCCCCTTATCCTGTCAGGCACAGCAGGTTGGAGCTCTGTGCAGGCCCAAGGGAATTTGGATGAGGGATTAATGGTGCTGCAATCAGAGTAAAAGCCTGAGCTCTCAGCACGGAGCATTACATTGTGCCTGGGGAAATGGTGCTGCAAGGCACCCACCCAGGCTGGCAGCAGGAGCAGGGAGGTGGATGGATTCTCCAGAGCCTGTAAAATTCTCACCCATCAGCCCAGAGGGTTTTCATGTCACAACAGAGCTGCCTGCACTTGGCAGCACTCACTGGAAGCAAATGTCCCAGCTCCCAGTTATCCCAGTGCTCAGCAGGGATAAACCTCTGCAGGGAGAGAGTCCCTTTGGTCCCTGTCAGGGATGTCTTTTGGCCAGTTAGGGACAGGAAACAAGGCTGAGGGCTTTTTTAGCATTGCAGAGTCTCAGCTGGGTGAGACACGTGGATTTCAGGGAAGTGTGGGATCTCGAGTGAGACAGGAATACCCCGTGCTCCCCACGCCTGGGAGCTGGCAGTGTTTTCTATTTTAATTCAATCACTAAGAAACAATAAAGGGAGCTATTTATGGGAGAGCAGAGGAACTCCAGAGGAACTGGGAGGTGAGCAGTGCTGGAGTGGGGGGGCTCTAATCTATAGTTAGAGCAGCAAGAGGTGTTTGAGAAACTGAGCTCAAGATTCCCCTCACTCCTTCTTGGAGTCAATTAACAGCAATGAGACAAGCTCCTGCCCTGGGGACCAGCCCTTTGTGCTGATGCTCACTCTGCTTCCAAAAGCACCCAGCAGAGCCTTGGGAAGGGGGACTTTGATTTGGAAGATAAAACTATGCAGTATTTGGTTTCAAGAGTCCACCAAATAACACAGCTGATCAATAAATGTCCTTTTAGCTCGCACACCACACTCACTGAACTTCAACTTTTCAGCTACAATCCTCAGTCTCTGCTTAAATATCTGCCTAGTCTCAAATTCCAAGTGTTTTCTGGAAGTCACATAGCCCAGCCAGATCCAAAACCCAAACAGCACTCGACCACAAAAGCGGGTACAGAAGATGAACAACAGGGAGAGGTTTTTAAGGAACCTACAGGAATCAATGCAGCTCAGTTCATTTATGGCATCACTTGTTTTGAAAGCTGTGGCTGATCTCACATTCCAAGAAGGAGATACTGTGTCACACAGAGCCCTGGTCTGTGGGCTGCATTGTGGACAGAGTTCAGGCCATGGAAAATGTGCAAGGGACACAAAGAAACAATGGGAATGATTGGCACAAGGACTGCAACAAGACTCAACAGCCCCACTGGCACTCGGCTTTCAGGCCGCGAGGAGGGGGGAGCCTGGCCTGCACAAAAGCCTATTGAAAAGGTGTTTGCTCCAGGAGCAGTGCCAAGGTTTCCTTCAGCTGGGCTCCAGCTGACTTGGAGACCTCAGGAGAGGGGTTACCCTGATGGAATTCACTCCTCTGCAAAGAGGAGGAGCTGTGGGAAAAGCCACAGCCAGGGCCGTGGCTCAGATCAAATGGGGAAGTTCAGGATAAAAAGAGATTTGCTTAAAGACTTAAAAGGCATCCTGGACAGTCAAAAAAGATGGTAGCAAGCAGAGCTTAGAGAAGACAAAAAAAAAAAAAAATCAAAATCAAAGGATCAAAATTTAAATTTAAAAAAACCCTAAAACAGAAGAGGAAGCAGGGATCAAACAGCAGGTGGGTCACAAGTCAGGTCACAAGCCAGCCTATCTGAATTTCAAAGCCTCAACAAGCTTTGGAAGCAGCAGGATCCAGCTTTCCCTGCTCCAGATAAAAAGCAAGTTTCCCTTTTTGGTGTAGCTGGGCACAGAGCACTGGGACAGGGGTGAATGACAAGTTATTGCCCCTGAACCCTGAGGTGATGTGGTAATACAAGATAACAGAACTATGCAAAACCCAGGCAGTCCCAGGAACACCTCCCTCCTCGAAATGCTCCTTGGAGTAACTTGTAGCATCTTAGCTGCAAATTAAATTAACAGGATTTCCTCCTCTGTGTCAGAGGAAGGGCTGTGAGTTCAACTTCTTGCTTATGAAAAGCAGCAAATGTCAGAATCAAAATGTATTTTAGATTCTTCAGCTGACATTTTGTAAAATGGACAGAGCAGAGCAAGTGCAGAACACTCAAGGAGATGCTGGAGAGCTGAGCTAGAAAAGCACATCAAATCTTTCCTTTCAGGTTCTATCTTTCAAAGGCTGGGGAAAAAAAAAAGTATTTGGTAGAAACAAGCACCTGCTGTTCAGCACAGAGAGCCAAAGACAGAGGACAGCTTCAGGATCTTTGTGGAATGAGTTTATGCAGAAAGACAGGCCATGAACATTGGTCTCCTCCTCCTGAAAACAGCCAGCAAGAATAGCCCTTTTCTTCTCCTCCTGTTTGTGCAGCTGTAGCCTTGCTGGCAAGAGGGGAAGGAGAATGAGCTTGAATCCTGAAAGGAAAGAAAGAAAACCAACAAAACCCAGTGAGTTCCTGAGAAAAGCAGCCTATCTCCTAGACTTGTGCATTAAGGCTGTTGCTTTGTTCCTAGATCCAGGCTCAGACATGTCATTAGCATTCCCAGCTCACTCCTTCCTCATCCTCTTTATGTGCCACTCACAAGTGGAGGGGTTTTTAATGATAAATTGGGGAAAACTTGATAGTACAACTCAAAATACTTGATAGTACAACTCAAAAAATACATTATCCACACAGCAGCTACCAGTGTACCTCAGCTGGGCAGAGGGTACAGGCTGTGAGGTGAACAAAGCCCATTTTTTTGTCAACTTTGAGTAGAAATTGTAACTTCCTGCCAGCTTTTGTCTATTAGCTCTGTATCTGCTGCTCTGGCAGCCCAGACAGCTCCCCTTTGCTAAAGGCAACAAATAAGCACCTTGTTGAAAAATCATACAGCTGTTATCCAGGATCCTACTTAGCATTTTTGTTTTCCAATCCAAGTTAAAAAAAAAAAGAAAAAAAGAAAAAAAGCAGCAGGGTAAATTGTCTTCCTAAAGCCAGGGAAAAACAAACTCAAGGACACTTTGTGCCAGAGCTGTCCAGAGATAAAGAACTCAAGGATGCTGCCCCATCCTGCCCTGCTGAGGGGAACATTCAGCAACTTCTTTATCCAGGCCAAGTAGAGAATTTCTCCTAAATTTAACACCTGTGGTCACAGAGACACAGGAACTCAGCTGTACCATAGAAATACTTCTAGTGTCAGTATTTATTTTTACCTTAATATACATTTATACAGGCCATAATAAAAAGGCTATTACGCAACAGTTCAGTGAGTTATTACCTAGTTCCAAGAATAATGCATGCAATTACAAAGGAGAGGTAGAAACACCGTATTAAAGACCTAAAAATACAAACATTATATAAACAAACACTTTCAAATTAACTGTTGGAATTTCATACAGATAAATAAGGTAAAAAGTACATTACTCTGTCAAAGTAAAGGAAACACATGGTTATCCCAACACTGAAACAATATTTTGATGTGTAAGCCCTGTACAACTTTGTCAAATAGTTCAGACCACTGTGTTTAAGAGGATTAAAATGATTTTGTCCTGGAGAATGGTTTATTCAAGTATTCAAGCAGTTGAGTAACAAAAAAAGTCCCAAAAATAAAGTATAGGAACCATTTCCAGAGAAGCTGATCTGCCTAAATACTTTGCAAATCGCTGTCCTGATGATCTCATGGGATGCTTGAAATGACAATGCCTATAAGGCTAAATGAAGCTTCCCACCTCTCCCCCAAAATGCACACAAAATAATCCTGATTTTTCACACACTCTATATGTAGATATTCTACATCATTTTTATCAGCATCTCAAACCACAACATTATTTTCTGGTTTGTTNTTCTTTTTTTTGTTTTTTTTTTTTTTTTTTTTTTTTTTTACACTTTTTTTTTTTTTTTTGCATGGTTCTTTGCAGAACCTTTCAGTTTACAGTATTTATTGTAATACTGCCCAAGAAACAAACTACAGAGAACTGTCATTACACCCCTAAAGACTGCAGGCATTAATGCACATATTGCATGCACAACAAAAGATGCAACCAAATCTATAGAAAAAGCAAACAACCAGCAACTCATCATTGCTATTACTGAGAAAGTCCAGAGCAGTAGTTACTCAAGTATTAGACAAATAGGTATAAAATGGAAAGGTTCACATGAATACAAGTTTTTACACAGTTTGTTTGAAAGTCTTCTAGAAGCTACATTTGAAATTCTGAAAAGAATTTTATGTACACTGAAATGAAATTCAGCCAAGTCCATTGTGCCTTCTTTCTCTAGATTTTTTTTTTAATACAGTTCTTCAAAAATGAATATACAGTTGCTTTAGTAAATTAGTGCAAAACAAAATATTTTGGAAGAAGATCATCAAATTGTATCCACATCAGCTGAAAACCCTCTGGGGATTTTGCACAGATGGAGAGAATTTCTTCTATCCCCCCTTTTCCCCTGGGGTAAGAGTGTGTTTGCCATCCCTTCATCTGACAACCTGAGCCATGTGTACAATACATGAGCTCCCAGACAAGGCAGCTGAGCCTCAAAAAGCTTCAAGCAGCACTTGCACATGGTTAGGGTTTCCCAAATTCACTCAGCCACATTTTACTGAACAGCTTTAAAAACTCTTGAGGGAATCTTCTGAGGGAAATGTCTTTTTTTTTTTTTTTGTACCT
Organism: Aegithalos caudatus; assembly: GCA_013389925.1. Classification (NCBI taxonomy): domain Eukaryota; kingdom Metazoa; phylum Chordata; class Aves; order Passeriformes; family Aegithalidae; genus Aegithalos; species Aegithalos caudatus. The sequence goes on along the minus strand of WEIU01020853.1, from coordinate 374,840 downwards.
GATGCAGAAGGATCCTCTCTCTAAAAACCTCACGAGGAAAAAAACAACAAACCCTGATCATTCAAGTTCAAAGCACACATACAAGGATCAGTTTGAAATGTGAAGAGAGATTCTTTTAAATTCTGTTGCTAGGAAGGAAAAGGAGCTGCTGGATCGGTAAGGCAAGTGTACTTTTGGAATTTCTCCTCTTTGAATATGCTGCTGTTTCTTTGGTAGTCACCACAGAAATGTAAGAATCATCTTCCACATGGGGCAGAACAAGGACAACAATGAAGCTGTAGTGAAAAAAAGTGCAGTATCACTGATGTGGTCCCTTATGTTCACACCATCTGGTCCTCAGGATATTCCTACTGCTCATACACAGCCACTGTGCTGTAGCAGAGTGCAGAAAGCCTTCGCTCGATGCTGGATTTATCTGCAGAGAGAGGAACAAGGCAGGTGATCACCAGAGCTATTTTATAACAGGTTAATTCCATGTAATTCTCATTGTTCAGCTGAACTTACACTTGTGGACGTTTTCTATATCTGCAGGGTCTTGCAGTATTTTAGTCAGTCCCTCCAGCAGCAGGGCTGCCTTGTGGTATCGATATGTGATATCTTCAGTCTGCTGGAACATCTCATCCAGAGCTGCTGACTGCACCTGCAATCAGCCAGGACATTCAGTTTTAGAAACTCCAGCAAAGTAGCAAAATGAAAAATTCAGGATTGATCACCTGAAAGTGTCATTAAGAAACTATTTTTCAGCTTTGATTTAGCTGGTGTGTTGTTGTAACTAAGACAACAAAATGAAGGTGGAATTAGATGATCTTTAAGGTCCCTTTTAAACCATTCTGTGATTCTGAGAGAGCATAGCACCTGTGCTAACTGAGAATATTCTGCATAAAAGAAATCTATAAAAGCACTTTTTGATATGAATAAATACCCTCATTCTTACACCTGTATTCTCTTGTAAAGAAATAAAAGAACTGTGTACACACCACTTTCCTTTGTGGTCACTGAAAATATCAATTCTATTTTCTGCTTATGTAGAAGAGATATGTGAGAGAAGGCAGCAATTCCTATAGTTCAGGAAGAGGAGGGACTCACCATTTCCACAGCACAGCTGTAGATGAGTTTCTCTGCAGTTACACTGTTGATTTCATCAATGAACCTTTGCTTGTCCGAAAAGAAACGATTCAACTTTTCTGTCAGTTTTTTGCACATCCCAATGCAGAATTTGTATCTCTCATTGAGGCTTTTCACAACTGGGAGAAAGGTAAGAAGAAATAAAAAAAAAAAACTACAACCCACACAATAACTTAACCTTTGCAACTTAACCTTTGCAAAGCTTTGCAAAGTAAACTTGTTTGAACTTGCATTTTAGTGCTTATTTACTCTACCATTTCTATGACTTGAGTATCTATCAAATCATTTCCATTTCCAGTTAATGAATACCCATTTCCTAACTGTTTCTGGCTGTTTACTATCAGAATTGTGCAATTGTACATATCTACAGTTCTCCTGCAGAGAAGAATAAACAAAACAGATGTTGCAACAACTTAAGCTTTCTGAGTGATGTATCAGCAAAGAAAATTCCCAAGCAAAGCAAATTAGATGATGCTGCATCTACCTTGCTTAACAGCAGTGGATGGGTTCAGCTTCCCAGATTTGACCTGTGCTTTGGCAAGATGCAGAGAAGATGCCAGTAACTGGGCAGCTTTCATATACAACACCAGCTGCTCCACTTGTCTAGAGAGAAGAGGGGAAAAAAAAGTAATTTATTCATCAAAATACCTTTTTTGAATTCATTCAAGCCAGGGGCAGACACCACTTTTTAATCACAACACCCCACAGGATGCAGCAACAGCAGAAAAGGAAGACAGATGTTTAAAATGCAGCTCCACCCCTCCCTTCCCTTCACAAACACTCTGTCATGGGGTGAGGGGACATCTGCTCATTTAGGAGCTGCAGCAGCAGAGACAAACTGCTTTAAATGCAGACATTTGAAAAAGGAGCACTTATTTGTGGGGACTCTCTGCCCGAGGTCAGCGTCTCACCACAAGTGACTGGGTGTACTTTTCATTTCCTATCCCCCTGGAATTCTCAGTTGTGAGAAGAAAACACTTTCAGGGGTTTTCTGTTGGTTTTTTTATTACTTCAGGAAGAAGGCAGGAAGTAGAACTGCCCTTTCCCACCACTTCAAATTTCTCCTATTTCTCCTTGCTTTTGATTTTGTATTAGGGCTGATTGACTGTTTTTTCCAGTGAAACCAAATTTGGATATTTCTCCCCTCCCAACCTCCACCTTCAGTCAACAGGAAGAGATGAGGGCTCAGATCTGCCAGAAGCTGGTGCACAAGTTTCCATGCTCAGAAATGCTCTGCTGCACCTCAACACTTTCCCCAGAAAAGTGGCAGACCAGAAAAAAAAATCTCATCTTTGCTCTTTGATCTGTCTTCAGCTGTTAAAAAAAATAATTCCCACAAAGATTCCCTACAGGAAAATAATCCCTCCCAGCAAAAAGGGCAGAGTTGCAATAGATTTTTGATGTGCTGGATTTTCTTTATTTCTCTCTTTGCATGCTCACCCCCAGTCTTTGCTGAGCTGGCTGATCTGATCCACAACGATGCTCTCCTGGATCTGGTACAGTGACACAGCAGAAGTGCACAGGTCTGGGTTTCCTCCTCTCACTGCTGTCAGATCCAGAACACACTCTGTAAATGTCAGCATCATGTTTAGGTGACGCAGTGTGTCTGTGTGCTCTCTCTGTCAGGGGGAAAGATGACAGCAGTTTAACCACTCTAAGCCATCAGCCACATTTAAAACTCTTGTTCATCATTTCAGGGTTTCTTGGTATGTCAGTTCTGTGGTAGAGGCAGCATTAGGGATGACAGAACCAAATGGACCCCAACAGATCTGAACCTGTTCTCTTCTTTGTTCATGAATTCAAGATATTGTAGCTTATACTTTAGATTCTTTCATCAAAGCCAAAGGAATTGGCACATTGAGTTCTGTGTTGAAACCTGAGGGACTAAAGGAATCACAAGTGGGACAAATTACTTATTATCAGCCACAGAAAAGTATGCTTGGCACTTGTGAGGCAAGTGAGGAGCCAGAAGGAATATTTGGCTTTTGTTATGTAATAGACTTAATACCTACAAAATAACTGATCTGCCTCACTCTAATTCACACTTGGTTCTGGAATTGAATTGTGTTAAAAGGTGGCTGTTATCAAAGTTTACACTTAAACTTCAACTGGAGTGAACAACTCACTCTGCTGTTAGTAAAACACACTGTACACATGCAAAGTTTCTCCTCAAAAAGCCTTCAAAACTAATCAAACATGTCTCAGCAATATTTGTAATATTTTCATTAATAATATAGGTCTAAATACATTTTAAACTCTACCTGTGGCAAGAATACAGTGTACTGGTAAGCATTCATGTTACAAGAGATATTCAGTAGGCACCCAAACACCTTCAACCAAAATGTGAATGAGAAACCAGAACAGCAATCTGTCTTGAGAAATGTACACTCCAAGAATAGCATTCTGGTGAAAGACCACCCCAATTTGTGTTTTTAAAGTGTTACTCCCCCACATATTTTTAAAAAATATAGGACAGTCTTCCCACAAGTGGGATTGAACGTCATTCCCTGACTGAAGAAGCACTGAAATGCCCAGAGGGGCTTTGCTACTGTCAGCACCCACATCCATTGGCATTAAACAGAGGCCTCTCTGGGAGGCTCTGGGGGACAAAAGCAGTCATGTTCCTTTGGTTACCTATTCAAACATGTGAAATGCCAGCAGTAACTACCAAAGGGAAACTGGCAAATACTGATACAGCAATATTTTCAAGATCTTAAACGAAAAACCCAACACATGAGACAGCTCAGAGGAAACTACAAAACACAGGAGCAATCCTGCTTTTACCACATCTGTTTCAGCAACATCACACATCAGAAAACATGAAATGATTGTTTCCATACCTCCATTAAAGTTTCCTCAGGCAATTCAGGAGCTTCAAAAGTGATAAATCCCTCTAGGCTGGGAGGGGAAGTGCCATAAGGGATGTACTTGAGGCTGGGAGCCGCCTCGGCCCCCGGAGGGGAGGAGCCCATGTAAATACCAGGAGGAGAGCCCATATAAACACGGCCACTCGTGGAGCACAGGGACCCTCCAGAGCTGTTTGATCCCACTGCAAGGAAAACAACACACACATTGAGTCTGAGTCAGCACTGGGGCACATGAGGAACCAGCACAGAGCCCCCCATGGGACCCTCCTCACTGCTCCTTGCGTGGCTCTGCAGAGAGAGCAAAGGCTCTTCTGTGACAACAGAGACAACTCCTAACAGATTCATGGCTGACAAGGAATTCAGGTTGTGCTGTGGTTCACACTGCTCACCTGAAGCCCTTAACCTTGAGGTCTTTGATATCTGACAGCACAGCTGACTCTGGCCAAAATGCAGGCACCCTTGGTGTGCTGTTTCTGGGACAATGAGCAGCAGCAGGCAAAAATCAGAATTCTGACTTTTCCTCCCCACCTTTGCCATAGAGATCACACTCCAGTGAGGGAGTAAAGCTGTGTACACAGGAGGTTACTCACTGCTGGACTGTAAATCTGTGCCTCTGACCCTCTTTAGGGGGAAAAGGCAGAAACCATCTCACTTTAATCTCTACTTTCCAGAGCACTTTTACTGTAGGCCCTGTGCAAGGCAGCAAGCAGGGCCCAGAAGTGGACAAACCCAAGTGCTGCCTTTGAGAAATGTCCCCACAACTGCCAGGGAAGTCTTACCTGAGGTGGTTCTGGTTCTGAGGACCATGTGGGTGCAGGTGGGAGGGGTGGCACTGCTTGGAGGGGAGCCCACAGTGAACATGACAGCCCGAGAACTTGCCCCACTTGCCATGGATGGAGTTGCCATTGCAATTCCATAGGCTCCTGCTGGAGCTGGGAGAGAACATTTCAGCAAGTTAGTCCCTATTCCATATAATCACCCCAAGAAGTAATTATATGCAGCAAACTGGAGCACTGCAACACAACGTGCTCTGATGCAGATCCAAGCCCTGGACTAGTTAGAGGTTCTCACAGGAAACAAAAGAAGCTGAGTGGACAGTCTTGGTGAGACAAAAACAGTCAAGGTGCAGCTTTTTACTTTCAGTATCTCAGTGTTCTGCTCTCACCCAGAAAAGAGCAACAGAGACTCCCCTGAGAGCCTGGAGATGTCAGTTTTGCAGCAAAAAATACAGCAGACAAATTCTAAAGGCAGATCATGACAGGTCTGGAGGCTAAAGACCAGCTCTGTCTGCAGAACTCCTTCCATCTGCTCAGAAGGGAGAACTGCTGGTGGCAAGGGACAAGCTCAGGGAGGAGGAGGAGGAAAACCAACCCAGAATTACATAAATTGGCTTTCATATGAAAACAAGGTGGAATTAGAAAATAAAAAGCCACAAATGCTAAATTAAAAATAAAACCAAACCAGAAAATCCCAAACCCCTCCAGCCAGCATAGGCAGTGAAGATATTTCTGTGTTTAACACAGAAATAAGTATTTTCCTGTCTGTTATTTTTAAAGCTATGCTGAAGAAATGGAACAGATCCCCTTAAACACTAAAAAAAAGCCTTCTGTGCTGAGGCTAAAAATTGTCAGAACTAATTCTCCAAGTTGGAAGCAGAACTGTGATCCAGCTGGCATTCCATAAAAACCCAGGCATAGGAAAACAGCTTGGATGTATCACTCTGATCCTTACCTGTATCCATTGGCCTCTCTGTGTTGAGACTGTCTGTACTGCCTTGGTATAACTGGCCCCCAAGGTTGGTCTTTACTTGTTGATCTGACAGCTTCCCAGTACTAACAGATCTGGACAGGAAAAGACAGGAATTCCCCCCCAAAAAAGGTTATTCAGGAATATCATCCAACTTGCAACTAAGGATAACTAAGATTCTTGGTATTTATCAAGAAAATTTTCAACAAAAGTAGAGAAAGTATCGAAATCTTGCTTGTTATCATGGATCTTCTAAAACAGAGCAAACCATAAAAATAAAGAGACTTTTTTCCCTTGAAAACTTTATATTGCAAATTTTGTCAGAGAGATTTTCAAGCAAAAACTGAACAGGCTTTACAGAGGCAATGCAATTCCAGATTCAGTTAATCAAAACAAAGGGGAACCAGACAGAAACACAAAGTGCTCCAGGAAGTCTCTGCTATATTTATAGCCAGTACAAAATGTTTCTGTTGCACACACCAAACCTCAGCATCCCCTCAAAGCTTTTTCACCCTCTGAGAACTGCTGTCTGCAGTTCTGCTGCCCAGCTGCCTCCCCCAAGGATGCAAAGTTTCTCCTAAAGCACATGGGAGAACCCCAAGTTATCATATAAACAGAGGGCTTTGAGGAAATATCTCTTATCAACACCTCACCTACTCAAAGATGCCCTTCCTCTTTCAAAATTAGGCCTGAAATTTGATGAAATGTCCTGGTAGTGCCTACCTGCCAAAGGTGGCTTTGCTGTGCTGCTCTCCTGCCTGTTTGTCAGCTGCCTGGCTGCAGTGGAAGTGTGTGAAGTCCCTTGGGTCACTGATATCTTTAGGCTGCAGCGGGGTTTCAGCCAAGCCCTGGCGATTTGCCAGGGCCAGCAAGTTGGAGGACGCTTGAGTTTTAGGTATTTTGAAAGGAGCTGTTGCCTTTAAAAATCAAGAGCAAAAACAGACAAAAAAAATCATATTAGAACCCCAAAATATCCTTGGTTTCAGGCACTGTTACTGAGAATTGCAAAATTTAACAAACCTTAGTGGGAGAGCCGATGATTGTTGGCAGTGGGGTTTTGAAGAGCCAGTCTGAGCTCCTGGGTGAGGATCCCATGTGCTTGGTAGGAGATGTTCCCAAGCTTCCTGGCCTGCTTGGCTGTGGGGAATGACTGTATCCATAGCCAGCATAGGATGGGCAAACTGGGTCTGAATGCTGCTTTCTGAGTTTCTGCTTGTTTTGGTAGATATCTGTCAGAGTAGGAGCACTCTGCAACCTCGCTCCCATCAAAAGTGACTGTGGAGACTGAGATGGTGGAATAGGAGAACCTGTGGAAATGACAAATAAGGTAAAATTCTACTTGCAGTGCTTGCAAAGTGTATTGATGAAGCCCAAAATTCCAGAGAACAACATTAAACTGCAAATATTGAGATGTGTTTGATCATTAGCTCACTAGATAGCAAGGAGAATGGATTTAGCCCGTGGATTATTTGAGCTATTGCTACACCACACTGATGAGACCTCCAAGCTGCCAAATAGGCACAATTTCAGGCTGACAGCTGTCCTGGCAGCTGCAGTACATCTGGCAACCTGCACCAAGACAAATAAAGTGGTTGGATTCAGCAGGAATGGCATAACCAGCATTGAAATTCCAAGCTGAATAGAGGTTTTCAAGGCCTGGAATGATATTCTTGCAAACAAGAGTGTGAATGAGACATCACATGTTAACGACTTGTTTTGTGTGTAATGACTTCATTTGCAGACACAAAGGCAGCTCATGTTCCTGCAAGAAAACTAGGTACTAAAAAGGACCACATTATTCAGATGGAGCAGTTTGGGGACATTACTTTGAGCAGTTGTTTACTTTTAAGTCTGTCAGACTGAATTTTTTTTCAGAAGCTGACAGAGGAAGTCCACACTTAGGTATGAGCGCAGTTTCTCCTAAAGTAAATGGGAGAGCTCTAAGTTTTCATTTAAACAGAGGGCTTTGGGGAAATAACTCTTATAAACACCTCACCTACCCAAAGATGCCCTTCCTCTTTCAAAATTAGGCCTGAAATTTGATGAAGTGTTCTGTTCCTGGCGTATATTTTTATGTCTCAGGATAGGGAACTGTGCAAAGTTACCAACAGTACATCAGACTTCAGCTTTATGGTCACAGCTTCCCAGATATACCTGTCTGTAACCTCCAAGAACTGACACTGAAGTGAGAAGGGAGTTAAAAAAAGAGAGAGAAAAACTGTACCATACAAGTAGAGAAGGTTTTTAAAAGCTGGCCACAAAAATCTTCTGAGAGAGGCTTCATTTCATAAATACCTGCTCAAAAAAACCACCCCCCACATCTTGCAGTTTGCTCAGTGAAGTGCCCAGCTGTTACAACACATCTTTCAGCCTTCTTAAGCCCATGGTTTTGCTAGTTGGATTTTGAATATGAGCTACTTCATCTTGATTTCATTCCACTCCATTAGGCAGTATGTTTCAGAACAGCCTGTCTGCCTGCAGCTCTAGCAGAGGGATCAAGTCTATTTCTCATTAACTTTCCAGCCAAGACTTTGCTTGCCAGGAATCCTCTGCTTGTCTGTCTCACAGCACTGGGCAGTCTTCACCTGTCCTTTTAGAATCAGTCTGAAATCTCACTGGTTACTGTTCCAGTATTGTTGCCACCCCAGGGAAGGCTTCTGAATTAAAAGTGTGTCCTCTGCTGCCACTGGCAGCAAGAACAGCTCAATTAGTTCAGAAGCTGCATTACGAAAGACATCTTCAGTCCTTAGAAAAATCTCAGCTCAGATGACCTCACCTCACCCAGAGCAAAGAACTGCTTCCCATACCCATTTAAATGCTGAGAAACAGACTTGCTGCAATTTGTGGTATTGTACAAACAGAAAGACTGCTGCAGTCATCTCAAATTAAGAAGTGAAACCAAGGAGGAAAATAATGCAGAAAACATATGAAGAAATCAAACATTAAAACTCCTGCCAGCCATAAAAACAGTGCTGTGGTGTGTTACAAGTCAGTTTGATACTGGCAAAAGGCACTAAATCAACAGCCTGACAAAGCTCTATCCAAAGAAAAGTTGCAACAAGAAAAGCAAACAGTGCTTAGTATTCTTTTTACACACACCCCTTTTCACTTTTTAAGATACCACTTCATATCTAAGAATTCACTCATACCTTTTGTTCAGCCAGCCAATGGCACAGCAATTACAAAGGTAATTTTTGAGACACATCACAGAACTTATTTCATATGGATGAAATCATTCCCAGACATGGCTACTCCAAGAAGTGAAGGCTCTATCATGCCCAGATGGCTTTGGACAAGTGTTAAATAGGAGAAAAACTCACACTGCAGTTTCAATACCACATCTCAGAAAGTCAAAATAAGAAGTGTAACTAATATTTTAGCTAGAGAAGAAAATTCACCCAAAATGTGCACAGAGCAGAAGAATGAACTGCTGAATTGCATATTTTTATACCCAATCCTTCTGGCATTACAGTGCAATTCCATCTTTAACAGTCTCAGAACATCTTCAAGTCCTATTTCTTCCTGATCTTTTTTATTTTTTTTCCCCTGCTGGCATGCCATAATAATTTATGACTTGCAAAGCTTGCTGACTGCTTAGCAACAGTAACATCAGATCCCAGCCGATTTCCCAAGGGAATGACGAAAACGTGTTGCAGGCTGTGCACTGGCAGCTCTGCCTCCCTTTTCTGAGAACTGGCATGACAGAGCTGGTCTATCAAAAGCAGATTCTGAGAAGCATCTTACTACCATTCATTATAAACCAGCCCTGGTTCAAGACAGGCTCCATCAGAGTTGTTGTTCCATCTTGAGAACAAGAAATTTCAGTCACTGTCTCATTGTGTAGGGAATTAGTTCTGGGCAAAGACCACAAATGGGCTGTTTCCATCAGAACTCAGTGTTTTCCTATTAACCCATTCTAACATGTGCTGGCTCTCCTACCCCTTCACAAAATGCTCTAGAAGCTCTATCAAAATAATGCTGATTGCAATGTCCAAAGTCACTCACCTGAGAAGTTTCTACTCCTTGATTCATGTCCTTGGAGTTGTCCACAACAGCAGTGCCCAAGCTGCTCAGGTATGGTTCCAACTATGCAAACAAAACCAAAATGTGCATTTACACTTTTTACTTCACTTAAAAAAGATAAAGCAAGTGAAAACCTAGTTAAGTTTCCTTCTCTGAGCCATTCAACAGAAACTATTTCTGCACACTTGGCCTGGCTGGGCAGGTTGTGATTTAAGACTCACTTCAAAGAAGAATTTTCCTAATTGCTAAGCATTTCTGTGCTTACCTAGAGGTGAAGGAGAGTAAGGTCTGGAAGATCCTGTGGACAACCTGCGCCCAACAGCCTGGGCAGTGTCAGCTGGCACTGGAGAGCACGAGCCCATCTTCATGAACCCCATGGGGCTGGTGTTGGAGCGTCTCACAACCCCGGCTCTGGCAAGGGAAAACCGTGGTCACACTCACTCTGTGCTCACTGGTTCCCTGGGATAAGCTTCAGAATCCTCCCCGAGGAGTCTGAGCAGTTAAAGGAAACACTGGTGTTTCAAGGGAAAGCTAGGAATTTAAGCTAAGCTTTCCATACTGGCAATAATCAAGATTTAATTCCCTTTGTTAATGCAGATTATTTTAAACTTTGAATGCCGTAACAGTCTTAAGTGGAGAACATTCAAACAGACTTCCCTTAGTACACCCTAATCTTCATAAAACTTGATCATCTTTTTTTTTTTTATTTCACAACCAAGTATTGCTGTAAATGCCCATTTTTTAATCAGCAAAGATTCTGACAAAATTTTAATATTGGGTCTGGAATACGGATCAGATAATTGAAAGCAGATTATTTAAGGGAAAGTCATTTCCCTGAATGTAGCAACTAAAATCAAGTCAGGAATCCTGGAAAAAATACGCAAGAAACCCTGGGTTTTGTTTTTGTAAAGATCTCCAGAGTTCTGAGTAGTCTATTTATGAGTCTTTGACCTTCACCAGCCTGATCCTGTAGACCACAAGGCAGAGAATAAGCCTGGCTCACTAGAGCTTTGTAATGAGACAAGCTGGTTAATTAGCATGCCAAAAATTGTTTCCTTGATATTCTACAGAACAAAGCATTCATCTCATCACTACATGTGTGAAAACAAACCATAACTTATTACTGACATTTCAGTTCATGATGTAATGCCATGCAATAGACAAAGAGCAGTAAAAAAGCAAGAGTTCATATTTTTACCTTCTTGGGTTTCATTTTGAGTGAAAGAACAAGCTCATTTTGTTTTCATGAAATATTTCAAGTGCCCATCCAACAATCTTGAGATTGTGAAGGGCTTTTATTTGTTATCATTGAAACGTCGCTTTAGCGTGGAAAAAAAAATTACATCAGCAAGAAAGCAGGGACATCTGCCAGGATACAAACACCAAGCAGACCCAGGAGAAAGGAGTGAAAAAGCTCAGCCTCACCTGGGTGATCCGTGGGGGTTTGACACGGGGCTGGCAGTGGAGAGGTTCTGCTCGATGCGCTGGTAATTCCGCAGCTGCGTGGGAACCGGGATCGGCGCCGTCTCGCTGCGGGGGGACACGGAAGGCTGACAGTGCCTGAAGTTGGAAGATGTGGAGACAGGAGATGAATACAGGTAGGCAGGTTTCACTCTCTCTGAGTTGTACTGTAGGAATTTGGAGAAAATCTAGGAAACAGGCAAATAAACTTCTGTGCTCCTTGGGTGCGCTGTGATCTCGGCTTGTGCTAAGCCAGTACTGCACGGAGGAGGATCAGGAACTGCTCAGGACTCCTTGCCTTCCCTGCAGTGGCTGGGATCACATGGAGCTGGGAGTCAGCCCTTGGTCACACATCACTGAGATCTCCAGATCCCTCTGACTCCCTGCCAAGCCGCCTGCTGTGTTTACCACACTTGAAAATAACGTTCTAGGAAAACCCAGAGCGCCAGGGACAGGAAGTTCAGAGCGGGGCTGGAATGTGGACAAAAGCCACCGAAGCGCAGGCAGAGATATCCCCAGAGACACTGTGAACTTGCAGGAGGAAAACATGTTATGTAATGCAATAACCAACCCCTGAGAGGAGCAGCCAAACCACACACCTGAACATTAATCCACAGATTCCAACTGCACATTGCCCAAGTTCAGCTGCAGTGTCAGTGACCTGCCTCTGCCTCAGCGTGGCTCCTGATAAGGGACCCAAACCACTGCATGTGATCAGTAACCAACACTTTTAAAGGAAAACAGAATTCAACAGAAAGAATTTCAAACAAATGAGCTGTTTGGAAGATAAGAGTTTTATTATCTGGTCCTTTATTGACCATGTCCTTAAAGAAAGATTACAAATTCTTAGAAGAAATGTGAAAAAAAAATCTCTAGAAGACAGGCATTTACAAGACTCACTGCCTGGCTCCAGCTGAACAGAAATCTGGGGTTTTATACTGTAATTGTCCTTTTCTCTTTCCTACCACTTAGAATGAAATATTACTTCCTAATAGGCACAGAACTTCCTTAGCAAAAGCAAGTAAGTTTGTCCTGCTGTTGCCACCCAGATTCTGGATCCCATAGAGTAATTTGGAAGTTGGCTGTGGGCACACAATCAGCAGAAAAGTCTGAAAACTTCCAGGCAAGGAGGACTCCCAAGTGGAAACCACAGGAAGGCTGTGGGCAGCCTGCCATGAGTACACAGCACACTCAGGGAGCCTCTCCCCAGGAGAGGGAAGCAGATGTTACTTAAACTGTGGCAGTAACACTCAGGAGACCATGAAGGCACTTCAACTTTTCAAGAACTCAGCATGGAAAGTGTCTTTCCCTGCTCTCACACAGCCTTGCAGGGAAGGCCAGGCAATCTCCTGAGCTAACAGGAGGCAGCAGTGCTGTGTGAGTGGGGTGCAGGGGCACAGCCCCATCAGGGCTCTCCAGCTCAATCCCCAGGCTGAGCTCTGGCCAGGCACCCTCCAGTCTGATGTGGTTTGTTACCAGAGGAAATGCAGTACAGATGTGAGCAGAGCTGCATGCAAATCTTGTTTCTCTGAGATCCAGAGGATAACCCTGGTAATAAACCACAGGAGAGTGAACCACCTCGACCTCATCTGCCCACTCTGGCTGGAGACTGTCTGTGAAGACACACAAGACTAAGCAGTGTAACTATGGGCACAATTAATTCAGTTTCATCAGCTAATCAGATTCTGTTTCACAGGGCATAACCTTTTGTAAAACACACAAAAAAAAAAAACCAAAAAACAAAACAACCCTAAAAGAAACAACCCACAAATAATGAAAGAATACTTACCAGGAAATAAAAAACCAAACCCCAAAACCAGCATCTTGTAGAATACCAGACACACACTCTGCTTTCTTCAGACCATGCCTCATTCAGCCCAAAAGCAGTTACTGAATTAACTCAGCCAGTAATTAAATCAAACTGTTATAGTACAAAGAGTGTGAACAGTAGGCACCTGTTTCTAACCACATGACCATTTAGCTCTTAGTAGTATACAGATAACACAACTGGCATATTTTCATAAAACTTCTAACTCTACAAACTCTGCCTGACACAACTTAAAAAAGGAAAGAACAGTGTATTTATACCACACTGTACATGGCCAATACAGAGCAGATGGATCTCTACAGGCAAACCATCCCTATTATCTGCTCTTAAACATAAAACATGAGGCTAAAAGCTGTATCGACAGCCCCTGTCAGCAGATTTCACCAACTGCACAAAGATCAGCACAAAGTAACAAACTTTTCTTGTGACAAGCATTTCTAAACAAATAATGCTGACATGCAGCCCTCCAGCACTGGCACAAGCCAAAAATGCACCCAGCATAATAGCTTTATTCCCCAGTTAGCCACTCATCCTCTTTCTGTTTGTACTGCAAACATCATGAAATTCATCATTTGAATGAGTTCTGCTTAGATATTCCATGAGTAGTTAAACACCATAATTAAGCTTTACATTTTCCAATGTAACAACAGGAAAGATTTCAGGCCCCACTGATGAGAATCAGTTCTATTTTAAACCAGCAGAAACTGAAGCCTACAGCCATGTGGAAGAAAGGGGACTAATTACCAGTCCTGCTGGTGGAAAACCTGCAATACATGTTTAGCTCCTTCATGTGACTTTGGCATCTTGTGAGACACCACCAAGAAATTCACAATAATCACTTGCACAAAAGCCACACCCAGTGACCAGACAAACCAAGCCAGCCACGAGACACAAATCCACAGCAATCTGGGATTTCAAAGTTCCTCTTCTCTCACAACCACTTCTTAAAATGTATCTGCATTCAACATCTTGACTCACTATATGAAGGCTGTGCTGTGCTTACCAACACCAAGTCAGTTATGTCCCTAAATTTCTGCTTTTAAACAGTTCAAAATTTAAACTGACAAAGAATGCTCTCACCTCCTTAAAGAAATCTTTTGGGGATGCACCTGAAAAGGCATGAAGGGTAGAGAGCCTGGAGAAAAGAGGTCTGGCTTCTATTTTAGTCCAGTTTCACAGTTAAAAAAAAAAAAAAAAGCCCAAACCATAAAACAGCAGAGAAAACCACACCTGTTGGCTGTACCAGAAGCAGCACTTCGAGAAGAGGCTGAGGATGGTTTCTGTACAGTTCCTGAGCTTCCAGAAATAGTTAATGGTGACTGCCTGTGAAAACAAAACCACTGTCAAAAGACAGGTCCTCACACAAGAGAAACTCTCTACTTGGCAGCAGAACTCACTGAATTCAAGCTGTTTAGATACTCAAATTCAATTCTTGTTAACCTTTCAGAAAACCCACAGAGCTACGACAACCCAGTGCCAAAAGCCCAGAGCCCCCTTCTGCAGCTGCAGCATCAGTTTTAGAAGAAGAGGTTTCTTTTGGAAGAAGCTCAGCACACCTACCCTCCACACATCAAGAACTCGCTGGAAGCCCGCCTGCCAGCTGCTCCCAAAGGCATATCATCTGCAGCAGGGAACACAGGGAAAACCCACGTCAGCAAGCAGAATCATACAAAAATTATATTTTCAATATTGCTGTTGTGGAAAAAAAACACTTCTGTGAACATACTAAAAGGTTTTGTGTAGGAGAATATTGCAAATGTGACCCCCAATAAAAATGGAACTGGGGAAGGGAGTTCTTTACCAAGTTGTTTTGCTGTTTGTTTGAGGGTTGTTGTCATATTAATAATAATAATTTTGAAATAAACTCCATTGTTTAGGAGTATAAGGTATCAGCACTGGGATGTTTACAACAGTGCATGGTAGAAACCCTTCAGGCAGTCATGTAGTCAAATATTTACCATAAGTTGATGGCATCATCCAGAAATCAGCTGACTGGGGAATTCAGGTTGGGACCATGTCATAAATGTGCTACATCCAACTTTTTCTTTGTATAAACCCAGGCTGATGTTTTACCCTTCATGTTAGAAGTGGTTTATGTTCTTACCTACACCTTTTATGGAAAGCTCTACAGCATGAGCTATAAATGTTCAGTGAGTCTGAAGGAAACAAAGTGCCTGCTTCCACAAAGAATTCCAGGAGAATCCTTGGGTCTTTTATCAGCAGTTGTTTACAACTGAATCTCTTCTTCTACTGCCAAGCCCCACCATTTTCCATGGCTTTTAACCACCCCTATTGCATATCTGGCTGCTCAACTGAAGATAAAAATGTCCCAGATGGATGTGCAGTACCAAAAATTTCCTTCCAAAAAGGAATCAAACTACATAAATTAATTTCAGTTTGAATTCAGACACATTTAGAGCAAAGAGAGCCAAAGAACAACAGGAGGTAGAAACGTGTTATGAATGAAAATTGGGTTGAGATGTAAAAATAAGAAAGGTTCTTACATGAATGGTCTGAAGAGATATTGTGTGGGACAAGAACAAAGTCATCTGTGTCACAAGAGGAGTTCTTGCTACTGGTACTGACAGAGTCTTTAGAGACTTGAAGATAGTTAGGAGGACCCAGTGGAGGGGAAGACAAATTCTCTTCCTGAATGTGCTGCATGTCTGGCAGAGACTGGAGGGGGGTGGTGGGAAAATGAAAGAAAAAAAAAAATCTGTAAATCCAATGATTCAGAAAGTAGAAATGCTTTTGAACTATGACATTTCAAATACTGGATAACTCTGTTAGTGCCTGTTTAGACAGTTCTATGCTGATTAGGCTGTGAGTTTAAACAATTGTGATTTATTCAATCATTCCTGGTGATACAGATGTACCTGTTCCAAATGTCACATAAAATTAAAGTCACTGGTTTGTAATAAAGGGCCTTAGCCAAAAGGGCCAATTCAGAATTTATCTGTAACATCCATTACATTGCATACCATACCAGAATATCTAAAGATTTGCTGCTCTAGCATTTGATATTTGTATGTATTTTTTTACCTTAACCAAAAAGAACAACAAAAATCCCACAAGATACAAAACAAGGAGCATGAGAGCACCAAAGTGTTAAAGGTATTTAAGGAAAAAACAGGGGTGTTCCTTGCTCTTTGCTCCTAAACATGACAGTTTACAGTGTTCAAGTATTAAAAGATTTTAAAAATTCATGAATTCTTGGCTAAACATTACAGATAATATTTTCTCAGAGGTTGTTGTGTAACACAGGACTTACTGGAGGAGAAGCAAAGCGACAAGGAGAGCTACCACAGGAACTGCCAGAGACTGAGCCTGGGTATGTGGGCACTGGTACAGGACAAGCTAGGAGAGAAAAACCCAGAGGGAAAAAAAAAAAAAAAAGGACTAAGACTTCAAAAGGCTGAATTTCAAACAAATTTCCTCATTGCTTCTCATTCATAAGCCCTTACACAGCTTATAAGAACAGCACATCCTCAATCACACGAGGGTATTTAAGTTCAGTGCAAACGTCAAAAGAACAAGTAAATAAGTATCACATTTCAGTCTGGCACAATACAAGAAAGGATTCAACACTCATAATAGAGCACAAACAACAGGCAGGCTGAGGAAAATGTCTCATAAACACTTGGTGTGATATTTGGCAGATCTTTCTCCCTCCCATCCCGCAACATTCATCATTCACACAAATAAGTGAAAAAAAAAAAAAAACAACAAACCCAACCAATTAACTTACATTTTTTCACTGTTGAAACGTGATCCAGGAAAGGGTGGTTGAAAAATGCTTCTGTAGGACAAGAAACAACCACCATTGTGAGTAGATGTACAAATGACAGAATTTACAGACTGTGTTGCAGATGGTGATAAATGGTTGCCTTCCCAGAATCAACACTGCAGAGCCAGAGGGTGAAGATCTTATAAAAGATTAAAGCTTTCTATGGTATGTGCTGCTATAGTTTGGAAAGGAAACAAGAATCAATTGAATAACTTCAAACATCACTCAGCAAGGCAAATCAGACTGAATCACTAGAAGACATCTTGTGACTGCACTTAAACCATGTACACAAGAAACCTCCTAAACTGCTGAGCAAATTCTGTTCTCTGTGGTAGTAATCCAGTTTTAGTCTGCTCTTCAAAACAGTGAGCATATTTCACATCAGACACTGAAAGTATTTTCAGCTCTGCCTTTCCCAAGTATTGACATTTATTTTAGAAGTCATTAATGCTACACCTTAGGTGGCA
>WEIU01020853.1:340500-357494 GCA_013389925.1 Aegithalos caudatus | reverse complement strand
AAAAAATCAAGAGCAGAGCCATTCTCCTTTCCACTTCCCAAGAGCAAGTTGTTGTTGTGCAGCCAGTTCATGGCATAAAGCAGAATTAGACACCATTTCTTTAACAATTTCAGAGAACTTGCTGTTGTTACATTAGAAATACTTTGCTTTTGTTGTAAATGGATATGCTGAGGCAATTTTAATTGAGCATAACCAGTTGGCCACCAGGTTACATGGAAAGTTTTGTCCTGCAAGGAGCAGCGTTCAGCTGGTTCAGGGAATTTCAGGGTTGGTGGGAGCCAGCTGCTGAGCTGGGTGAACTTTAATGTCCTAACACTGGAGGAAAAACAATGCTGTGCCTCAGACATAAGCAAATAACAAGAAGGAAAAAAAAAGAGAGAAGGAATCTGTGGCCTGCAGTATCTCCCTTCCTTCAGCAACACTTTTCCCCATGACCCGATAAGGGAAGGAATCCAGCTGCAATGCCTGAACAATGTAATTATTAACTTGAACACAGGGATCAGGTGCTCTCCAGCTTTTGTACAACACCTGCTGTTCTACTTTATATTGCTGGAAGATCAACAACGTTTCCAGGGCTATTTTTACCTTCACAACAGGCGACTGGGCTGTGTTATAAACTCTCCCTTTTCCCTCCCTTTGCTAAGCACATTCCAGAGCAGCCCCTTTGAGGCCCTTGAAGTGGCTCAGCCAAGGAAAACATGACTTTCATCACTGCCATTCTGCTTTCTATTTTTCTTTCGAAGCACAAACGCTCCTCTCCCACCACCACAAGTGATACAGTGAATTTCCCATGTTTGAAGAAACTGTGGGGATCAGCACACCCAGAGTGCAGAGTGGAATCAATTACTCACAGTCCATGTTTGTGATGTATTATTTCTCCCACAGGTAGAGATTTATATACAGACCTGTCAACATAATTTGTAGCATTCTACACAATTATGGAGACCTTTTTCTGGATCTGAACTAAAATTTTAATATTAACATTTCCTGGCAGCTATAAGAAAACTGCATTAACAAGTAGTGCTATAAAATTTAAATAAGCAGCATGAATATCATAACATACAAGATGTAGCTAAGAAGAATTAATCAAGATGTAACTTTTCAATAGTGTGTTTCCAAAGTGGGTTCTTCCAGTAGATGGAGATCAGAAATGTTTGCTCCCAGTCTGATGCCAAAACAAAGTTAAAGTAACAGAAATAAGACTTCAACATGAAATTTAAGGTATAGCAGTAAACCCTTGAAGGAAAGGGCACAACTGAAAGAATTAAACTGATTTATATTTCACTACTCAAAAACAAAGTCACGATTTACGTGCATCACTTGATACTGACAGCAGTTACCGGTGATTTGTTTTAGTTACTCTGCCTTCTTTATGAAAACAGAGAAGAAAAAAAAACACTTCACTTCTCATGTAATTGGCTGTGGACAAAAGGTCAAGATAATTATTCTGGTCACATGAACACAACTAACAAGGAAAGTCAAAAGAGCAAGAGGAAAAAAGAAATACATACCAAAGTCCATTCTATCCTTTTGGTTTCTCTGAAGCAAACCCAACAGCAGGTCAGCCAGGTAAGCTGATGTTTCCCTAGGAATGCTGCACACAAGAGGAAGTAAAACATGCATTAAATGTAATGCATGCATTGAATAATGCATAGCACATTGAATTTCAGGGAATCAGCATTCTGCCACGTCCCTAAGTCATCACTATCTGTGCTTTACAGCCTCAGTACATTTAGTTTCAGCTAGGTACAATGAAGGCAAGATGCAACGTGATTCACTGGTATCACGCTACATCCTTGCAAAGATAGCAACAGCAAATATTTTTATGAATCCCAGGTAATCCCCAAGATGAAAAAGTGTTCAATCAACAAGTGTAAGTGACAGGAAAGGCCATGGTGACATACCTAGGAATCAAATTCCTGTTCTTTTCATAAAACATTCTCAAATCTTGAGGACTATTGGCCTGTCAAATAAAAATGTACATGAATTAAAGCTCGGTTTCACAGAGGAAATAGCTTTTGTACAGAAGCACACATACACAAAAAGGAGACTTTTGCATATGGGCATTAAAGGAGAAAACCAAGCAGAGCAGTGACTTCAGTACTGAGGATCCTTATTTATGTATTTCCTCTGGATTGAACACACTCATCATGCAGACTAAGCATAAACAACTTCTCCCTTGGTATTCTCAACCCTTTGCAGCACCAACACTCTCACACATCACTTGCTTCTGCTTTCCTGACTAGAATCAAGAGCCCCAGGAATGTCCTTCAGACTGAGAAAAGGGAAAAGGAAAGAAAATTTTACCTGAAAAGGTGGTTTTCCAACAAGACACTGATAAATCACAGTTCCTATGCTCCACAGGTCTGCTTTAGCATCATAGTGTTGAGACATAATCACTTCAGGGGCCTGGAAAGAACAGCAAAGTCTCAGAAAGAAAACAAAAAAGGAAAGCCACAGCAATATCAATCTACTGTCAGAGCAGTATTAACAGAGACCACTTTACTGTAATAGAAAATTAACATTTTCATGTGCATCACATGGGTTGAGAGGTACCAGCTCCACCTAAAATGAAAGCTGTGCTTCAAAACCACAAAAAACCCCACACCCTAGAAATGCTGATGTTCTGAAGAAAGCATCCAGCATTTGGCATGTTTGGGAAGAAAAGGGAAGTGTTATTTACTTGGCTTCTGCAGTTCT
This sequence comes from Aegithalos caudatus, assembly GCA_013389925.1. Lineage (NCBI taxonomy): Eukaryota > Metazoa > Chordata > Aves > Passeriformes > Aegithalidae > Aegithalos > Aegithalos caudatus. Next base: position 354,794 of record WEIU01020853.1, on the reverse strand, counting down.
TCTCATGGACAAAGAACCACTAAGAAATATTTGATGTCTCTCTGATTTTAACAATCATGATCTCCAAATCCCAAGGAGAAAAAAAAAAAGGTAGTAAAAGTATGGAAAGGGGAACTGCACTCTGTCCCTGATCCCTGTAAAGCAACATGAGGCATTCGCCAATCTGCAAGCAGTCAATTATTTTGTTCTGGCAGAAGAATGTTTGAGATAAGCAAGATAATGTGAAATATCCCTTACCATGTACATGGGGGAACCACACAGGGTTGCAGCCATCATGTTGCTGTGCAGATAACGAGCAAAGCCAAAGTCAGCTGTGCAAAGAACAACCTTGGTCAATGAAGAGAAGGATCATTTTCACATTTTTAACAGTCTAAAAATCACCTGTCTCTGACTGAAATCTGCTACATTTAACAGTGAGATTAAAGAAAGGGCAGATTTAATATCTAGCCAGTTACATGGAATAGTAGAATCTTTGTCATGTTGAAAGAATAATCCATTATCTTTCAAATGAGCAAGGCAAGAAGCAGCAGTGACATCATTTGCACAAACTGCTGCTCAGGCACCTCCCCAGCTGCAGAACAGCCTGTCTGGCATCAGCAGGAAAGGATTAAAGTCACTGGCTAAATATAAATGGCTCATTAAGAATGATGAATATACAATCTGCCTGCAGTGAAATCACATCAGGTACAAGTTGAAGAAGTCAAGTTTCAGGTGCCTGAATTTTCCATGCAGGCAAAAGCATCTGAACCTATCAAGTAAGGACAGCAAGGGAAGAAGTTTTGTCTTCCCTGGGCAGTTTTTGAACAAAAGCACAGGAAAGAGTTTGTTAAAAACAAGGGAGTTTTGAATAGATACTTATCAGACAACAAGGAGTGATTGAAACTCCTGAAGTGGCCTCTGCAGAGGAGTTTGGTAGTATCCTGAATATTTGACATCTCTCCCCTGTTACAAGGCCAAACCTCCCTTCTGCCATGCCAAAAATAGGTCATAACCTTCATTTCTAAACCTCTCAAATAACCCTTAGGAGGACCTAGCACTAAAAATGAAAACAGCTGGAACTGCAATTGGAGTCTTGCATACACAGAGTTTTGAAATGGGTTAAAGGCTACTTCAAGCTTCAGAAGTTAGATTTATGCCTAACTAAAATAGTTTAGTACTACAAACATCAGCTAAATAGATTTGTCCTGCAGATTTAATCAAAAGAAATCTTTATGGTTCAATCTTTTATTATCCTGAGAACGCAGCACAGCACGAAGCTCATCATTCTCAACGTGCTGTCTGATTTGCATCCATGGAATACATTCCATATCCAGCACTTGAACTGGAGACACATTTCTGAGGAGGGGGAACAACCCCACAGTGCTGCTTTCCCCTTGGCAGCAGGGAAGTTTCACCTATTTTGATGCGGATGCCGCTGACGCTGGATTTGCGGCGGCTGGCGTAGGACAGCAGAATGTTCTGGGGTTTCAGGTCCCTGTGGATGATGCCTTTGCTGTGCAGGATCCTCATGGCTGCTGCAATCTGCTGCAGGAACACTCGGATGGTGTCCTCACTCAGAGTCCCCTTAGCTGGTAGTGACACACAAAAGGGCAGGGGGGAGAATAAATATCAGTATCTTTAGGTAAAAGCGATAAACTTCACGGTGTTCGGATGAAAACACAGTGAGTTATAATCCAATCGTCATGAATCACAATCAGAATTATCCAGTCTCCAGTAGTTTGTTTTTTTTTCCAAATGTAAATATTCTCAACAATATGGACACCAGCATAGTTTTAGAGCAGCTCCAGAACTCTGTATCTTGTTTTTCCAGTAGTTTATTCAACTTGGGAGCATCATAATTGTAAAACTTCTCAATCGTCATTAAATCCTCAACTGACTAAAAAGGCAAAGGAGGCAAGAAAATAGAACTTCACATGAAGTGCATCCAAAAATCATGTTAAAAGCTGAAGCCATAAAATTTGTTCTTTAAAGAAATGATTATGGGGATGCTGAGAACCACTCTGCTCGGAAATTTCATCCATGGTAAAACTTACTTTGAAAGGGAAAAAAAAAACGAGATGTACTTTTGAAAGTCTCTTCTGAAGGTGTTATCTCATTCTGCAGCCCAAAAAAGCTCTGAACACAGGAGCTGGATTTCACTGAGTCTTTCCAAAGGTTTTAATGGCAAGTGAATTAGGCTTTTAATACACACAGTTACCATAACAATAGCTGTGCACAGAAATGATTCCTTCAACACACTGAGCTACAAGGGCAAGTAGAATATTTTAATCATGAAAAATATGAAGATTAACATCTCTGCTCAAAATTTTGGTTGGAATAAGAATCCATTTGCCATGATTCTGTAAATTCTGTCCTCATTTTGGGCAAAGCCATGGAAAATCTCTCCTAAGCCAGCATTGCCTCTTTCTTCAGAGCATTATTATATAAGTAAATAAGTGAATTTTAAGTTCCCATTTCAGAAAAGAGAAACAGGTGGAATCAAAACACTGGGAACAGCCCTCAAAATGCAGCTTTAGAAATAGAAACCCACACATTTTTTCAGCATGCTACTTATGGTTAACTACAGCTTCTCCCTCATTGACAAATAAGGGAATATTACATTCAGCTGTGGGGGAAAAAAAGCATTTTCTGTCTGTGTATTATCACTTTCACCCTCATTCACCCATATTTAAAGCACAAGCAAAAAACCCTCATAGAAATGCCAATGGATGTCAGGAATACAGAATACAAAACAAAATAATGGGAAACACAGTAATCAATTACCTTGTAAGTAATCTGCCAAGTCCCCACCATTGCAGTACTGTTAAAAACAAAGGGGTTTATTCAAAATACAAGCACTGAAACACCTGCTACATCATTTCTACTTTGTAATCTTATAAGGAAAATTAGATCCCTTCCAGCTGTTTGCCTTGAAATTGTTTTGTTAATTATTTGTAATTAATAATTTGAGGTGTCACACTTCATCAATACTTACAGTATCATAACATGAAACTGAATGATTTATTAAACAAACAGTGCTGATAAATTTAGTGGGGCATAGGAAATTCACCATTTACTTTTCAAAATTTGTTTTAGCAAGCCATGGTTAGTTTGCAGCTGTACAAAAGAACAGTTTTGTCTAAAAGCCTTTAAAATCAACCAGAAACATACATGTTAACACATACCTCCATGACCAAAAAGACAGAATTGGGCATTTCCTAAAAGAGGAGAAGAAAATTGATTTAAGAATGTGAGAAGACAAAGTCTGTACCTGCATTAAATAAATGTAATGTGGGATTTTTCAATCACTGAGACACCTTAATGTAAAGTCACTGTTTCAGAGCACAGAAAAGTGTAAATTCTCCACTATGAGATATTTTACATTTAAAAAAAAAAAATTCATATGCAAAAGCATAAAACCACCAGGCAATACTTCCATGAAGTGTCTTCCTGAGAAGCAGATCCATGCTCCTCATGGCAGAGCTGGGAGCTGTGTCCATCCTCCTCAGATTTTCCAGAGCACTGACCTCCCATGACCCATCTGCAACCTGAATTCCCTCTCTTGTAATTGGGGAAAAGTTCCTGAAAGACAGGTTGCCTAACTTCTACTGTAAATTATCTACACACCCCATAAATCCAGTTAAAAAAAAAAAAATAAATAGGTCTGTGCTAAAACCTGACTGTAACAAAAACATTAATCCTTTCTCCAAATATTTATTTTGAGTGAGGGAAGAAAGGCCTGACCTGTCTGTGCTAATAATCAACATTGTTTTCTAAAGTCTCCTGCATAAGACAGTTCTGTTTGGCCTACAAAGTTGAAGATGCTGAGAGTTTTTAGAAAGTATTTTTTCCCCTCTGAGCTGATTTAAGATTGAAAGCAAGACCACAAAGAGAACTGGAAGGAACTAAAGGAAGTGTACAGTAAACAGGATGATGCTTTTAGTTACACTGTGTGTTACCTCCCTTTCCCTTTAAAAATAAACTTAAACAAGGGCTGACAGATTGAGGGAAAATATGGGTTGTTTTAAGACAGCTGAAAGAAAAAAGTGAGATGGCACCAGACAAGGCCAGGCACATGCCCCAGTGGGAAGTGGGACTGCAGACAGTCTGACTAAATTCTGCTAAACTGTGTGACAAGAAAGTCAAAAGGGACATTGCAGAGCAAAACAAACACTGTGAACTCAGCCACCTTTCTCTGTGCTTGCACTGAAACTTCAGCACATGTTCAATTTGACCACTCTGGCAAGAACTGCCACCAGGGTGCCATTGTCAAGGCCTCACTAACAGCTTATGTTAGAAAGCTTGAAAAAGAGAAATAAAAGCAAAAATGAGCCCATGGGCCCAGGCTAGAGAAACCAAAGAGCCCAAATACCACACACAGCACAGAGCTCAGGGATGGCACAACCCATCAAAGCCAACCCATCCACACAACTACAGATAATGGTAATAATTACAGTTCAAGATGAACTAGCTGGTTTAAGGTTAATTCAAGACTCTATTAGCCTGCTTCACTTTTGGGAAGCATTTAGTCACTCATGTCTGTATTACAGAAATACATTTGAGGTTCTTTCCAGCCCAAAACATCAAGCACATTTTGCAGATTTGTTTACATTTGGAAATTAGCTTCAAAGAAAGCAAGTTTCTAGGAGCATGAGTCAAATCTGTTGGGAACTGCAGGCAAACTCCAACCAATACAGAATATTAAAGCAGCAGCAGATCACATTTCAGGAAGTCCCAATTGTTCAATGTTTCTTCAATTACTGTGACCAACATGAACCATAATTTACATTCCTATAAACACCTCAAAACCTCAATGCATACAGAAAAAATAAAAAACTAAACAAACAACAACCCAGTAGTAATTACTTGCTTTGCAAATTACTGAAAATACATAATTGTTCCTTTCTGCATTGTTCCTTTGCAACACCACCTTCCAAGACAGCAGCTGTCTTTTAGGAATCCCAAACTCTGAGATCCCACTTTATCAAGTTGAAAATTCTGCCAGCTGAGGATCACTTCACCTGAAGCACCACTGTGAGGTGGAGAAGAAGAACCCAGCTCAGAAGCACGGGGAGTCCATTCTGCAGTGACAAGGAAGCAGCTCAGCTCCTGCATTTCCAGCCCAGCATTGCAATCCCATGAATCACAAAGATGTTCCATGGCCTCAGAGCCTCCATGGCACAAAAGCAGCAGCTTATGGCAGCATGTAATGCTCAGCTCATGACAGACATTTATTTATTCATCACAGAAATAAGAGGATGTGTTTGCTGGATTCCCTTGGAAACAAAGTGCTCTCAAATGAACTGCTCTCCTCAGGAACTTGGAGCTGAGCATTTGCCCTCTTGTACCAGCCCTTACCTGTTCAGAAAGTCATTTCTGCAGACCATACTGCATTGCCCTCAAATGAATTACTCATCTTTTTTTTTTTAAGTTGATATTCTTGATGAAAAAATAACAAATCAAATAAAGTCACAGTAAGAAGTAGAGCATGCATCCTTAATGTAGCTTAGAAAATCCTTTTTTTAATAAATCAGCAGGGCAGATTAGAGATTCCACAGAGACATTATCCCAGACTCAAAAGTTCTCACCAATTCACATTGAGGAAGTAATAGTTTGCACAGAACTGATACCAACCTCACCAGCCACAACTTGTCCCAACTCGAACTCATAACCAAACACTTTTCAATATCCCACCAACACAAGCTTTAGTTCAAAACAGCTGAACTCGTTCAACCCTTCAGAGTTGCTCAAATTTTGCCTTACAGTTCTTGGCCAGCCTGACTGGGAATGTGATCTCCATTTTGGGAATACATTCAGAATAGACAAGCCAGTGCTGGAGACACATTTTGCCCTTCTGAATTATTTTGCTGAACAATAAAGCTCTCCCTATCAACATTCCCCAGACTTGTGATTTCTGTTGACTTGCTAAGCAGAGCTAAGTGCTCAAAATGGAAAGATTAGAAAACCAGCATGTTTCAGATCTAACATTCAGGAATAAAGCTGATCCAGCAAGTTATTTTAAACTGCCTCTTGAAACAGATAACAAAGCTTTCAACAATTTGCATTGATGTACAGATCACAAAATGAGTGCAGCTGGAGCTGTTCTGACCTACACTTCTACCTAGATAAATAAGCAAAACAAATATCTGCTGTGTTGCAACAATTGCCAGTTTTGTCCAGCAACCCTTGTTTGGCTGCTGAAAGTTTTCTTGACAAAAACCTACTCTTGCACTTTTTTATTCTGAATCTAAGTTTGACTTGCAAGCAAAGGTTAATAAGAAACCAACTTACAATTCTAAAAGGTAAACAGATAAACCTAATAGAAAGAGGTTAAGAGGCAATGTATTTGCCAAAACTTGCTATGTTTTAATCCAAGGCTTCCACCAGTTGTCTTGGGAGATGCAAAGTCCCAACTTGAATCTCAGCCTCAGCACAGTAGTTCCATTTAAAAAAAACATTAATAATTGAAAAAGAAGTCAAAACATCCATGGTTACTTCCAAGAGCTGTTGCTAGATCTCTGGAGAACTGGCAGAAACATCCCCTAGATTTCATTTTGGTTCTCAAGTCCCCCTTTAGAACAAGCTGAAGGTCTGCAAGGAGCTCAGTGAGCTCCCAAAGCAGAACTGTGGCAAACACTCTCTTTTTGCTTTGAGTCTGTAGATTTTATTTCATTGCAGTTCATGATGAGAGTCCCCAAAGCAGGAGAGTTAACCTGACAGCTTGTGCACTGCTGTTATCTGATTAATTTTCTGCTATGTTCATTTATGCTATATTGGATATAATTTTTTGGCCAGGAATCCACTTTTTTTTTAGCTTTAAATACACTTGGCAAAAATTCTAATAATGTACTGGAAAAGGCCAGGTCCAGATCTTTTAAAGGCTGTTTCTCTCTGTATTACAGACATTCTTGGTTTGCTTTGTGAGTGCAACCAGCAGCAACTTCTGTGTTCAGCTCCTATCACCTAAAGGACTGAACATTTTGTTAATTCTGACAAAATGCTGTATCTCAGACTAAATGTCACTTGACATGTGCCTGTAGGATTCAAACAGGGTGCATGCTGCCAATTATTCACATAAAAGAGCAATCAGCCACGGAGAAATGCACCACAAGAACTGGATCATCTATTTGCTGTTAGTGAAATGCCATATTTAACCAATATATGGGAGGTGGGGAAAGGGAGCACCAAGGAAAGGCACAGCTGCTCTCAGCACACTTGTGTACTAAAAAATCATGTGGAACAGTTCTGAAATTCAAATTACAGCACCCAGGCACAGCAGGTAAGCAAAAGACTGCGTAGTAATTCCTCTGAAACAGTTCTGAAACTCAAATTACAGGATCTAGGCACAGCAGGTAAGCTGAGGCCTGTGTACTAACTCCAACTCTTTGGTTCTGTGGGCCACAACAAATTCAAATCCTGGCTGTCCCCAACCTCCAGCATCTACCCTGGCATCATTCCTGCACTGTCATAACCAACCTTGCAGCTGGCAAAAGCTGCCAGGTAGGGTTTCAAAACCTTTACAGTTGCTACAGGGCAGGATTTTTCTTTTTTATCTGAACAGCATGTTCTCAGGTGATTACCTCCACACAGACACAGAAGATGGATATTGACAAACACAAAGGCTCTAAGTAAGGAGCTGAGGGGACAAAAATAAAGATATTGAGACACCCCCTGCTCTGCTGGGAGCGTGGAGGCAATGAAAGCTGTGAGACAACAAGATCAGGAGCACACACAGGATGCCTGGAGCAAATATCTCAAGAAACACATGCAACAGCACCAGAACAACTGGAGTCCTTGGATAAACTAGAGGTATTTAATTCCTGCTGCTAAAACAACAGCTCTCCCCTCAGCACCCCTAGGAAGAGCTCCTGGGCTCTGTGTACAAGCAAAGCTGAGCTGGAGGTCCCAGAGGAATCTCTGGCTCCATTCCCACTGGCTTTCCCTGCTTCCAAGGACAGCAGAAGCAGCTGCAGGTTTTTTGTCTGTACCAACAAGCTAAGACAAGAAACAATTTTTTATCCAGATACTGTTTCTCCAGTAACAGTCTAGAAATTAGTTCTCCCTAAACTACTGTTCAAATTGCAAACTTCAGACTCCATACAGTGAGGACATTAATTCACTCTCCTAAAATGCTATCTCCAAGATACATTACAGACTTTCATTCTGAGGGCTGACATTCTAGAGAGGTTTTGAATTAAATTATTTGCTAAAACAGGCACTGTCTAGCACTGTGTAAGAGATTAGTTCTACTCAGCAAACACTTGGGATCATGAACTGTACAAAACTGTAAATTCATGCCCTAAATATAGAACATTCCAAATAACTTACTGATACCTTCATACTTCAGTGGAATACTTTATCCAAGGATCTCAGTGTATTTTACCCTGCTAAGTTAGAGGCTATTTTAGACTCCTTTTGCTTTTGAGAAACAGTGGCTCCACTTCCCCAATTAATAGCATCCAAGATTGATTTTCTTTTGCAGGATGAATGACATCCCACAGCACCACCACAGGGAAAGAGTTGCATCTTTAAACCATTTCAGAGATTTGGGAGGTTTTTTATTCTTGAATGACAGACAATGAAACACTTAGATAAGTGAAAAATGTCTCTCTTGCTACCCAGCTATTGTATTTGAGTTTTTTAAAGCATTTAACACAAAAAAAAATCATTTTACCTTTAGAGGTGAGTTACTTTCCAGAGCCCTACTGCTGAAAAACATTTGTCTCTCACAGATGGAGGGTTTTTATTTAAACATCTCTCCAAGTTCCCCTGAGCCTCAGCTGAGGTGTGTGCAGCTCCCCAGCCCTGTGAGGTGGCACCAAAGGCAGTGGAGTTGCTCTGCTTACATAAAATGCTTATCTGCAGCTCCAACCTGCCAGAGCTGCACGTCCACCTCACAGAAATCAAGGGCAATTATCCTGCTGGCTGCAGAACAAAACGTTTTTTATGCCCCCATTAACACACGCCAGTTCATCGGGGTGTGGCTCCAGATGAATGGGCACTTCTAGTAATTGAACTGCAGACACACTAATAACATATCCAAGTGGTATTCACAGGAGATGAGGGATCAGCAGTGGAGGAGGTCTGAAAATGTTCATGCACAATCAGCAGAACGGCCCACATGTTCTTCTTGGATTTAATTAAAACCTTTGTGATGTGTCTGTCTTTATTATGCTGACTTGTGTGAGTGGTCATGCAACAGGAACACAACCATAAATGAAGAGACATGAAGGAGAAGGAATTGAACTACTTCCTCAAAATCTATCCAAATTAAGCTTTTTGCAAGATATGAAATAATAACTACATTCATTCTTAAAAGATACATTCTAAACTGCTATGCAGGGATGCAGCTTTAATCTCAAAATACTGCCACTAATTTAATAGGAGATGTGAAAATATTTATCCTTGATCACAATTTACACTTTTTTCACTTAGTTGTGCCACTTTCACTGCACACCATCTTTTCTATACAAAAACTCAGAGCAACAATCAGCTCTAAGCTTATCCAGCTACATGATCTGTCAAACTGCATTTGAAACAGGAGCATTTTCTTATTTCAAACTGTCTAAGGTTAAGAAAAGCTTCATCCCAACAGAACTACAAAAATAAAACAGACTCCCATTCACACTGAGAACTTCCTACTGTGACACAGACTCCACTGGCTCCAGCACTGAGGGAAAAAAAAAAATAGCTCCTGTAAACTTAGAAATAGCTTGAAATCCTAAAGTCTTATCTGCTGGACTGTATCCCTGTGTTCACAATACCCTGGCAAACAAAAAGGGCAGCACATGCTAGAACATGAAATGCTAAAGAAAATTAGTAGGTGTAACAGCCTACTAGACATGTGAATGCCTTGCATAGTGTTCATTCTTGCTGGGCTATAAATTAATGTAATCACAGAAGTTAATGATGTCTGCCACTTCACAAACACAGCAGAAAGGGAAAAGCTGATTTGTGCAAGTGGCACACTCTTTATACCAAGTCTTGCAAAGCAATTCCTTCTGTAGGAGCAGCGTCCTGCTGCCAAGCTTTGTGTTTGCTGTGAATGTATTTGAAATGTATCAAGGTACAGGACACAGGTTTGCCCTTCTCTTTGCTTTAAGTGCTCATTTTATTTAAACACAATAGCTGGTGACAAGCAGCAACCTCCCCTTCTCAAGTGGAGCAGCACTGATCATTCAAGAAGTCCTGTCACTCTTTACTGGGGCAGAACAGGAAAGCCTAAAAGTTACATTTCTAAAAACCTTTTAGGTAAAGAAACCATAGACAATGGTAGGACTCTGGAGTCTTGAGCATAAATTAAAAGAACAAGAGTCTCCAAAACACAAATGTTAAATAATCCAAGTACCTAACTAGTCCAGTACCCCCAAGCTGAGCTGCAGAGCTGACTAAGGAACCTTCACATATAAACAACTGTAAATGATAAATCTAAAATTCAGCAGCTTACTCATACACCAACACCCTCAGTCAACAATTCCAGTTGCTTTTGAGATGTCTGGACATACTAAATTTAGGATGCTGAGAGATTATTTCCACTTAGCAATACTCAGGAAAACCTGGTCTGCTCAAGAAGCACCACAGACAATACTTTCCCTCTCAGAGCAGATAATATCACTCAAAATGAAGGATTTTGAAGTCAAGATCCAGGAAAAACAGAGTCTATAGACTGAACCTAGAAGTTCTGATGCACAGTCAGTGGCTACATGAACATCACAGCTCTGTACAAAAAGTCACTTGTGTGCTACAGACCTAGAAAACCTGAGCTTACATAATTTATGTCAAATTAACACAGATTTCTACAGCAAAAGGTCCACATCCACACAAACTAAAAGCTTTTAGCATGTGAATGTGTAAATACAGGAAAGACTGAATGTCACAATCTCTATTTCGTGTTGCTTTGACTATGCAATGCCCCAAAGGTGCTTCTCAGTAATTTTTTTTCATCAGTGGAACTCTATTTAAAATAAAATCAGAAGTGAGCCCAGGAGATAAATGTATAGTTCTTATTCAAGCAGAACAAATGGCTGCATGAGCTACCTCATGTCTTATTTAGCTTTGCTCAACACTGGCAGGCCTTAGGATACAAAAATGCAGAATACACTGCCCTGGACAGGCTGCAGAGGAATTCCTCCACCTCAGCAGGCAGGACCCTGGCAATAAAGAGAGGAGGCAAATCTGAAACAATTTGAATTGAAAATATCCAATTGTCTGCTTGGCTTTTTTGCACTGTATCCTGTCCTTCTGAACACACAGGCAACAGATACATGTGACTGTGGTTTTCTGCTTCCTTCAGTTCCTCCTCACTGTGACCAGGGCTGAACTCCACATTTCTCTGCCACACAGATCCCCAAGATGCTGCCCTTTTGTTAAATTCCAAACTGATGACAGCAACAAAGGAGATTTAATTCAAAATAAACTCAGAATAAATCCATCCAAAATCTTCTACTTGGCATACATGATATATATTCATTATATTTACATAAATTAATTTTAATGAAAAAAAAATCAAAATATATTTTACCTGGACATCATAAAGAGCTACAATGTTCTCGTGCTGGAGTTCCTGTAAAACAAAATATTTGTATTATGGAAAAAGGTTATTACTATTGCTACTACTTTTATTATTATTAATTGAATTTGGTGATAATGCTGATTTGGTGATAATCAAAGTGAATCTTTTAAAGATGATCAGCTGGAATTTAGAGGAGATCCCAGCTGTTTGGACAATATTTACAGGATAAGGAAGTTAGGCAATATCTTGAGAGGTCATAAAAACATTTGGTTCCAGAACTTAATGTGACTTGTTACAGAAAGTACCAGAGCACAAGATCCTCTAATGAGCACTGAAAGCTGACAAGATTTAATTTTCTACTCTTACACAATTTCTTGCCTAGTGAAGTAATCAACTAGACCATGTTCAAATCAACCTGACTTTTACGATACAAAGAAAAACAAAGCAAATAACATGAACTAGAACTCATGGGACAGCTCATTAATTATTTGTACCTGCTCAAAAAACTTTTGTTTGTTAAGTACTTGCAGCACATTAACATACCCAACACGAATTCTTGTATTTAATAAATAAATGAGAATAAATTATGCAGATAATAGTATATAAAGTAGTGATGTATCTCAAGAAACTCAGAAACATGGGAAGAAAGCAGCACTCATTTTTACTGTGTGAAATGAGATGTGGAATTCAGAGAGCAGGGAATGCTCCATGAGCATCCAAGGAGATGCTTCCATAAAATAACACTGAAAAAGTGAACGATGCCCCATTACATTTCCTCTGTCAGAGCCACACTCCACGTTTTCAGGCAATTATCACAAGTCAGAAGTGGGCAGTGCTTCAGGAATTAAAGTCAGCTCATTGATTTCAGCTTTCAGGGCAGCTCTGAGCAAAAAAAGTTGAAGAAAGATCCAAATCTGATGCTTCATTCTCAGCTATGACCCGCTGGGAAAAGGACAAAGTCTTCCACAGGTGCAATAAGCAAAGCACAGAGGCTGATCACAGAATAATTTGCTACTTTTAACTGCAAAAGCATGTTCACAACCTGTTCTGAGACATTTCCAGAACTAAAGATGTATTTTTTTTCTGGTTTTTCTTAGTATTTTGATTTCTGGATCCCTAACAAAGAAACAGCACAACAGCAATTACTGTGATACCACACATGACCTGGAATGAACTAGGTCAGAAGTCTCTTTTCCTTTTCAAGCAAAGCAGCTTTAAAAATCACTGCAAATTAACATACCTTTAAGATTTTAATTTCTTTTCCGAGCAGGATTTGTGACTTTGACAAGTTCTTTTTGTTAATACTCTTTATGGCTACTTCCCAATCAGTTTTCTGGAAGCGAACAAAAAAAAAGTATTGTCAGTTTACTTTTTTTAAACAAACAAAAACTTTATCCTCTAACAACTATCTAGGAAAACACTAAAAAAAAAGTTGCAAGATCACCCCTCTTTTACCCACCAGTTATTACCACATCACGTGACACCATCAAGAACTATTTAATTCCACAATAGCTTAGACAGCTATTAAAATCCAGCTTCGGCTACACTGCATTTTAATGGATTCCAAAGCATTTAAAACAAACAAACAAAGAAAAAAACCGACAAATAATCATATACCATTTATTTTTTTATAGCAGTGCTATGTATCTGCTTCTTTAGACCTCTCACAATGACCAAGTTACTTTTACTGTCCTTTAAGGACATTTTCAGTTTTTTTATACTCTGCAGATGAAAAGTGCACAAACCCCCCTCTGTTTTAAGCAAGCTTATATAGTGTCTATTTATATATTATCCAAAAATAATCTATTTATTTGTGAGGTGGGAGCACCTTCATTGGCCTTTAAAGTTTCCGTTCCCTTTCTCCCTATTTTTTTTTTCTTTTTTTTTCTTTTTTAACCCCCAAATCACTGCACCGCGTCTCTCCGAGCTGTGAGCGCTGCTCTAATCCTCCAAAACGCTAAATCTGAAGGGCTGTTTTCTGGAAAGCAAAGCTTTTTAGGCACCCAGAATAAACTCACAGCATCAAGAAACCATAACGTAACTATGAATATCCGGGGCGATTAGCAAGTCACGCCAGGAAACCAGACACCTCTGAATTTAAGAAATCTTCAGCCAATCCCAAAGGAGACAATTTTCCATTAGATCCCTCGTTATCCAGCGAGATAAACATGACCCTCCCGACAAACAAAGGGCTCAGCCTCCCCTCCAGCTGCAACTCTCCCCTCGCCGCTATGGCAGGGAGCTGCCCACAGCGGGGAGGAGCGGTGGGACCGCGGGCAGGCCGGTGGGGTTGAGGGAAAGGAAAAAATAAAGGGTTTATAGATGCAGGAGCCGGATCCCGGCTCAGGGCCGCGGGGCAGCCGCGGGCCTCAGCCCAGCCCGCACCTCCCTTCGGCTCTTTTTTTTTTCTCCCCGAACACCCAAACCACGTCAAAACTCCCCAGAGGACACAACCCCCCCACCACCACCGCAGCTGTCACCCACCCGAGGGGCTCCTGTCGGCCCCGGGTTGTGTAACCAGCCCCGCTCCGGCTGCGGGCGAAGCCCGTCGCTATTTACCTTGCGGTGGCGACCTTTGAAGACCACAGCAAAGGCTCCGTGTCCTATCAGGTCCTTCTTGCTGTACTCAAAGTCCCCCACCACCTCCATCATCCCTCAGCGGGGGGCATGAAGCCCCCGGGAAGGACTGAAGGGAAAACAAAGGGGTTCTTCCTCTAGCTACAGCCGCCTCACGGCAGCCGGCGGCGGGGTGGGAGCCTGCCCCGGTCCTGGCTGCCCCCGGCGGCGGGGGCAGCTCCTCTCA
>WEIU01020853.1:308907-340159 GCA_013389925.1 Aegithalos caudatus | reverse complement strand
AACCCGGCGGTCCCTCCGCCGCCAGCGCCTCAGAGCGGGGCCAGTGCCCCGAGCGCTCCCCGGCCCCGCACCCGTCCCGGCAGGGCTCCCGGGGCACGGGCGGTTCGTCCCCTCAGAGAGGACGGTGACCCTGGGCCCACCCTTGCCCTCATCCCGGAGTCGGAGCAGAGAGGCCAAACTCAGCCCGCCACACCCGGCCATCACTTCAGCCCTTCCCTCGGCCGCCTCAGGCGCACCCGCCTGTGAGGGCAACGCTGAGGGGCCAGCAGGGGAAGAGGGAGGACAGGAGTTGCACAGGACAAGAGTTGGGACGGTCAGCAGCCAGGGTGGGAAGGCAGGTACCGTATCATCCCAGGTTTCCAAGGCAGTGGCACTGCTTACATAGCACCTCCAGGTGACACAGCCCTGTCCCTACTCCAGGTCACACACTCTCAGCCCTGTCCCTGCTCCAGTAGTGAGCAAGACCTTCCCTCAAACCTGGAACAAGGAATTTCAATGAATGGAGGGGCAATGAAAGGACAGGCATACAAAGTGTGGTGAGCCAGAAACACTTCGAGGTGTTTGCTCCCTTTATAAGAACAACGCCTGTAATTTACAGCCCCTCCCTCCCAGCACTTTTAGACCAGCCTGGGGCTGTTTACAGGACGTACAAACATTAAAAACAAAACAAAACCAACCAACCACCGAACAACAATCACATGGAGCCTTTGACCTTCACCTCCAGGTTTACATAATTATGCTCCTTTTCTCTGCGTTCCATTCCTCACTGCTCTCTTCCCTCCTTCTCCACCTGTTCTCCATCACACCCCTCCACATCCCAGTTTCAGACCCTTTCAGGCTTCCCCAATATCCCCAGTGGATGCAGGGTGTGACCCCTCTGCCACAGCTGTGCCTTCCCTGGTATCACACAGGCTCTGCTGTCAGTGTCACCAGAATAAAATAGAGACTGAGCAAAGAGTTGTGCAGTTGGGCCTCTCCCCATTCCTCACTTATCTCTCTTGGCTTTCCAGCACTCAAAACCAGGCACTACTGGAACCCTGTGCCATGTCAGGACCTCCTCAGCTAAAGACTTCTCCACAGACAACACACTTAGATTAAAAAAATAGCCAGCAAGAGATGCTTAAGGAAAGATTGACAGCTTTATGAAGGACATTTTAAGCTATCAGAGGAATCCTAAGATATCTGAGAACCAAGGGGCTTTAAAACCCCTCAAAACTGATTCCCTCCCCACTATAGGTGAAATTTTGAGCTCCCACCCAAAATCCACCCATAGCACTACCCTAACAAATAACACAAAAAAAGTGGAGTTGACCAATAATTTCAACAGCTCAGAACATCCCTGTGCAAAGAATAAATGAGATGCAAAAATATTCCAAGTTAATCATAAATTAGTGTTGGTAGTAACAGGCACTTTGTGATATGCTTCACAGTGCCCCTTTAAACCAGGAAAAAGCCCACGAGCCTCCATGTGTTAAATATTCTGATTCATAAAAATAATTCCCCTCAGAACTGGTGGTTTATTGCCATCCACCAATTCTCACTTCAGTATTAATCCTCTCAGCATCAGTGCGTATCCTCACCCCAAAATCAATGTCACAAGCTACATTTTAGGGAAGCTAAAAAAAAAAAAAATCATTCAGAAGATGCCTTTTGAGCAGATAAAAGTCACAACAGCCATTACTAAGCCACCCATTCTGCATCACACTTGCGAACCGAGACACATTTCCCGGCACATTTCCCTTCGGCAGCAGCACTGCCTGATGTCCTTTTGTCCCCGGACCGGGGCTGGAGCCCTGGAGCAGGTTTGTTTCAGCACAGCAAGGACACACAGCCAGGAGCGGCGGCGAGGTTTGACCGGAATAACTAAACACCCTGCGCTGGGATGTGAGCGGCACCCGAGGGCTCCGGCAGCGCTCGCTGCAGCCTGCGGGATTTGCATGCGGGGTCACTCCTCCCAGCTGGGTCCTTGACTGGCGGCTGCGGGAGGTTCTGGGTGGCGGTAATTCCAGCATCCACACCACAAAGAACCTATAAACAGCGCCTTCACTTGATTTTGCTGCTGGAAGAGTTCAGAGGCAGAACGGACGGGATTCACCTTTCTCCAAGGGAGCCTCGGTGCTGGGGATGTTGGGAGAGCGATGCAGGATAACCCCACGGGGCTCGTGTTGCTCCTACACGCGGATATCCAGCATTTAGCTCTGTATCCTGCAGCACCCGAGGGGATGCTCTGCTCTAACCATGCAGCAGGACCCTGCCTGCCTGACCTTCAAAAACACGGAGCTCTGTGTCCTGAGTGGGATCGTTTTTAACATCACGCTCTGCAGGAGCTGCAGCCCACTGAGAGAGACCACCAGCAACCCACAGTTCTGCAACCACCATTCACAGAGTGAAGAAATCAGAACAGCAGTACTGGAGATGGCTCTGGGGCTCCTTCCTCAGACAAATTTCAAATTCCTTTGCCTCAGACAAATTAGTCCCTCAGCTGTGAGCCAGGACTTCTGATCACAAGATAAACACATCTAGGAAGGAATTAGCAACTTGTCTGAGTGCAGAGAAGGATGCTTTCATCTGGTAGCAGCTCCACAGAACACAGACATTACTGCCCTGAGTTTTCTTAACACCTTTCATCCTCAAACACACTAATGGACTTTAACACAAAGTCCTTCTCTGCCACACCACCTAAATGCAGCCCTGAGGTAGAAACATCACCTGAACAGTGCCTGGGCTGACCCAAAAAAAAAGCTGAACAAGGCTGCTTTGCCTACTTTTCATGCAGAACAATGAATGAAGTTCATTTTCTTCCTATTCATTGAAAGATTTTTCTTGTCTCTCTCTCTCTCTCTCTCTCCCCCCAGGCTATAAACTTGCACATGGAAATTAAATTACAGATCTGGGAAAATATTCAAGAGATCATCTGAGTCGAACAGGAAAGGAACATGTGGCTCCAAGGATCCAGGGAACACAACACACTTGCATGGATAAGCAGGACACAGCCCCAAGAAGACTTTTCACATGGATTTTAAGGACTCATCTAAATCAGCTCACAAAGGTAGGAATCTGACAGCATCCTGCTCACCTCAGAGCTATCAACATCACTCCAGGTGTTCTTACCATATCCTTCCCTCCATCAGGCTTTCATTAGACAGGTGAACCTTCCTCAGAGGACTGGCACACTTCCCAGTCCTTATCACTGTCCTCCCATTGGGATTTGTAACAAAATTAATGGTGGCCTCAGCTGAGCTTTGAAAGGAGAAAGTGTCAGAGGGCTCTGCAGGACAGTTTCTGGCTATGCTTAAAATTATTCTTGTATTACCAGTGAAAAACAATGCCCTTGTGCTAAGCAAACCTGTGTAGGATGCTAAATGAGTAACTCAGGAGGAACTGGACTGAAACATGGAAGCAGATCCCAGGATTCCCATCAAAGAGCACTGGAAAAGCTCAGGCATTGCTATAGGTTTTCTGTAAGGTTGGTGCTGCTGATCCCAGAAAAGCAATCAGAAAGCTCCAGCCTACCTCCCAATTTGTCCTTTAACACAAAGTAACATCTTCCCCATTAATAACGCCATTCAAGCCCAAATTTGCATCTGCAATTGCCCAAATTAGCTAATTAAAGCTCCCCTCCCCAGCGCCGCGGAGCGAGGGAGGTCACGCGCTCGCTGCGGCTCCTGCCAGGAGCCAGCTCTGGAGGGAAGGGCAGCAGCTCTTCCTTCCCCGGTGCCTGAGCAGGCAGGAGACTGCAGCCAGACCCGGGAAATGCCGCATTCAAATAAAACTGGGAGGGAGGAGTGTTAGGGAATTGCTTAGGAATACAGCTGGAGCGAGGCCAGCACTTAGTATGCATGGAGGCTGGTGCTGTAAGAATGGTAAAAATAGCAACAGATGCTTAGATAAGGAAATACAATTTGGTTTACATGCAAAGCCATCACAGAGCGTGGTTCAAAAATCTACCCGCTATCAGATCACAGGAAGATTAAGGCTGAAAGCTTAATTTGGTGTAAACTTAGTTGGCAAGGCCCTCTCTTTCTTCAAGAGGTCCCACTTCCTTTTGGAAAACCTTTCTGCTCCAGCATGAGGAAGGTGGGTTGTAATCAGGCTTTATGTCACAGAAGCAGAGTCTGAAAGGAGGGCAGGAGCACGGTCAGAGGGCACAGTGATTGCTTTGGTTTGGAAATCAGTGGGCAAGGTACACTGATATTTTAGGTACACCTACACACATGCACAGCCAAGCCAAGTTCCCACAGGCAGGATTGCTTCCCTGAGCTCTGATAGATCCCTGCCTCCAGCACAGACCACACAGATTGACAGGGCACAGTGACCCTGAGCAGCACTCCAGGGCAGGAAGCAGAAAATGATGATTCTTGACTCAGGAAGAGCCACTTGCAACCAGGAGCTGCTGCTTGCAGCAGGTCAGACTTGTGGACAGAGAGCTGAACTCCCAAGGGTGGGTCATTTCCTTTAGCACAAGCACCCCAAAAAACCTGGAAACCAGGCAGGCTTCTTGGCTGTTATCAGTGACCTGCTCCTCCTCTTCCCAAGGGCAGACTTATCAGCTGGTTTTAAACCACCCTGTCCCACATTTACCTCAGTGAATTACAGAAGGTTTTGTTTATGCAGATGGATGCAACATGGCCTTCACTGTCAGCAAGAACCAGCTGGAGGAAGCACCCTAATGAAAGAGCAGGTATGGATACTGAGCTCTTCCCAAAAGATCCCATAGATCCCTGCTGACTTGGCTGGCAGGAGATACCAACAGCAACCACAATTTGCCTTCTCAGTCATAGTCAAGACTTAACAGTTTGTTCCAGCCATTGGCTCACCTGAACACCTGCAGACAAGCAAAAGGCCATTACTGCACAATCTTAATCCTCCAAAACAATCCTGCCAGCAGGGTTAAAGTCCTAAAATGCATCTTCTGCACCTGGGAAACATCTGAGACCCAAACTCCTGCTCTGAGTTGTAGTAATCACTACATATGAGGGCTGTGGAGAATGTTTTGACCTTCATGCCAACCTGCTGCAACTAAATCTGACAGTGTAATTTCTGCTCCTTATTCATCACATCTTGATTTTCTCTGTTTCATAAGCATCCTGGAAATAAACACTTAGTCCAGGTCTATTCATCTCATGATGCCTGGAAACCTGAATTGACTGATAAAAAGGCTCATAAGCAAACTTACAAATACCCAGCTGACAGTGTGAATCCCTCTCACCCACTGGGCAAGTAAATGCACTTGAGAAATTCCTGAAGGAGCCAGCTCTGTGCAATGGAAGTATTGCCATTTTTTGTGTCGGCCCCAGCCCTGCTGTCAGCACGTATCCAGGGCAAGGGACAAGTGCCACACAAAATTCCTGCTCCATTCTCCCCCTTCCCCACCCTATCCTTCCTTCCCTGCAAGCCAGTGGTGCATGGGAAATGGACAGAGCCTCATTTCCCTATTCCCAAGAGCTGATGAAACCTGAAAACTCAGCACAGCTCCAGCAGTCATTTGAAGTCCATGCCTGTTGCACCCCAAACAGATTAGCAAAGGCATTATCTGCTGTGGATGCAGAGGATCACTGGCAGATAACACAGCCCACAGGGAAATGGGGCTGTGTGGAAAGGCAAAACCTCACTGGAATAATGAGAAGCCCCAAGTCCTCATTCTTAGCAGATCATTGTCCCAGACATGCAGCCAAGCACAATTCTGCAATGTAATGATGTGCTGAATTTTCCCACTTTTCTCTCTCTGAAGGCCACACAAGGACAACCCTCTCTGTTCCCACTAAAACCCTCTTCTCCACAGGATTCTTCACAGAGCAAGAAAGGGCACGAGCAGCCTCCACCCTTTGCTTGCCCCTTTCAGGACAATTGCTACTGTGAGGCTGAAATTCCAATAAGAAGCCAGTTGAGATGGAGGCAGATGAGATATCCCTCCTGTGATGTTCAGAGGAAATCATCCTGCAATGCACAGCTCTTAATCAGAACTAAAATTAAAATTTCCTTAAATAAATATAAGGAAAGAGTCCATGAGGGAGAGTTGCCAACGGGAACACGGAGCCGTGTTTGTGTCAATCTCTTCATCCATCACCTTGGAGATCTCCAGGGCTGTGCTGAGGGCAGGACCAGCAGCTCCATGTCACTGTTCCTATTGACGCCATCTGGAAAGGGAAAGAGCTGCTGTGTCCCTGTGCTGGGACAGCTCTGCCACAGGGCCCAGCAGGCACCACACAAGAGCAGCACCACGGGGACCTGGGGTCACCAGCCACAGTCAAATGGTAACCAGCTCCCAGGAATTTGTCTGCATAATTGGGAGAGGGAAGAAGGTCAGAAAGGAAGACCTGACCAGCTGGTGCAACTGTTCCTTCCCCTCTCCAGGAGTCAAAATATCAGAGTCAAATTTCATCCTGACTGCTTGGCTGGAGGGGCTCTGCTTTCTAGTTATCTCCCAGCAACAGTGCCTGCCCTGAGAGAGGTCAGGTCTCCAAGCTGGAATTTGACCCAGTGCTGTGCTCTCTGCAAGGGGATCATGCCCTAACCACACAGGTCTCTGCAAGGGCACTGTGGCTCTGTGGGACACATGGAGTAGCTACAACATCCTCATGGACACAAACAGGTTACTCACATCCGCAGACACTTGTCCTTCCCTCCACTCGCCACCCTCTGTCCGTCCGGGCTCCAATCCGCTGCGTACACCTGGCGTGACAGAAATCAGTCACCTCTGCTGGGAGGAGGGCTCACTCCAGCCTCCCAAACACCTCAGCTCCACCAGGAAGCTCACCTCATCGGCATGGCCAGGCAGATCAATGGCCAGTTTCTTTGTTTTGGCATCCCAGACCTTGAGGGTGCTGTCGCTGCTGCCGCTCACCAGCAAGCGGCTGTCGGCTGACCAGGCGATCTGGTACACGGCCGAGACGTGGCCCCTCAGCGACGTCAGGTACCTGGGGACAAGGACAGGCTGGTAGAGCAGCAGGCTTATTCCAAACTTGCCCTTGCCTTCATGTTTCTCCTCCACCAGCAGTCACAGGATGCCCTGCACACCCTGGGCAGTCAATTGCCAGATAAGAGTCCATCCAAAAACCCTCCCAAGTGGGCTCAGAAGCTTCTAGATGATGCCTCTTCATCTCACCCCCTCTGCAAGGAACCCTTAAGCACAGCAGGCAACAGTTCAGCCTCACTGCACAGGTGTCTTTCCCATTCTGGCTGAGCATCCCAGATTTAGAAGGACATTTAAAACTGCTGACATGAAAGCCAAGCTCATGAGCATTAAGGTTGGTTTGCAAGGGAGGACTGCTGCCTCCAAGAGCTCACCAGTACTGCAGCTGAAAGTTAGAAGCTGGATTACAGGAGCATCCAAATACCAACAGCACTACTTGTAACTACAAGAATTTGCATCATCCAGAACAAGCTGTTCTCTGGCACAAGAACTGTTTAAACTGGGTCAGTCTCCAGTTCCCAACACACATCTTCAGGAGATCAGTGGAGTGGAACATCCCATCCCACCACAGCTGCGCCTGCCCCGCAGAACCAACCCTGCAGCAACAGGGTGTGCACACAGGTGCCAGGCAGTGCTGTGACTGAGTCACAGTGGGGCTGCACGCACAGAGACAAGCACAGACACCCTGACACAAGAAAAGCCAGACAAGAGACTTCCCAAGGGTAGAAAAAGGCAGAAGCAGCAGAGTGACTTTGAATGAGTTGAGGCTGCAGAGATGCTGAACACACCAGGGAGCTGCTGGCAATGAACTGGGGCCCAGCCCTGTGTGCCCTGGGCATTACACACAGACTCCACACCAGCACCACCTCTAACAGAACAAACCAACTCACTTTCCTGTCCTGCCATCCCAGAGCTTTATGGACTTGTCAAAAGAAGCACTAGCTATTATCCGTGTGTCTGGGGAGAAGAGGACTTGGTTAATCAATGCCTGGTGGCCTGTCATTCTCTCCAGTGGCTTCTTGTCTTCTGCTGGTCTCCAAAGAAACAGGGTGAAATCATCTGACCCCGAGACGAGTCTTTCTGGTTCCTGGCCCTGAAAAAGGGATGAAAGAGCCCAAGTTTTGTACAAGCCAGGTGTGGAGAGCCTGGAAACACACCAGTGTTGGTGTTCACTGCTTTCAGTGACAGTGTTAGAAGTGACAGCAAGGACAAGAGGGACTTACCCGGACTTGGTTGTACCTCTGCAGTGCCCTTTCTTTCAGTTCTGACACTGAAAAAGGGAAAAGGAGGGTGAAAGAGAGATCTGCAATCCTTAGATGAAAAGAAACTTTATAACCTTGTCATGCCAATTCCAATCCAGGTTCAGCAGGAGCATTTGTGACTGCTCAATTTGCCAAAGGCAATTTGGGAGCAGAAGCCCTAGAAAACAGAGCGACCTCCCCATCCCCAAACTGCTCCACCCTGGCATGGGCAAGAAAAATCTTGACTTCCAGCATGACCAGTCCTCCCCCAGCCTCCAACGTGGGTGCTGCACTCACAGGAGCCCCTGACATCCTGGGGGTTGATGGTGGCCTCGGCGGGCTCGAAGGCGCCGGTGCGGAGAACGTAGTCGGTGCTCAGGGCCATGGTGTTCACCCAGTGAGCGTGGCCCTGCAGGGTGCGGCACAGGACCCCCTGGGGACAAAGCCACCCTCAGACAGGGACAGGACACAGCCAGGCTGCACAGCACCCACCACACCCACCGGGCTGCAGGGACCGACCCCAAACTTTCCAAACCTGCTTGTCCCAGCTGCAGGCAGCCTAAGCAGGGAAGACACAACACTGTTGAGCTTCAGGAACTTGTACAACACCCATCAGCTCAGGATTCCCTTGTACAACACCCATCAGCTCAGGTTGCTCCAGGGATGTTTCTAGCTTTCAGCCCCATTTAATGCTTAAAGATGAAAACATCAACACAACAGCTACCCCTTGCAAATGGTGTCAAGAAGATACAGCAGCTCTGTTTTTAAGCTGTGCCAGGAAGAGCAGACAAAACTACCCCACAGTGTGCCCAGCCCCCTTAGCCAGCAGCCCAAGAGCAGTCCCTCACTTACATCCTGGCTCCTCCAGACTTTGATGGTCCTGTCCTGGGAGGAGGAGTAGAGCAAGCCATCGCCCCCCCACTTCACACAGGTCACCGACTGCGTGTGGCTCGTGAGGATTTTGTCACACCTGCCCATCAGCGTGTCCCAGATGCGGATGCTGCCGTCCTTGGAGGCACTGGCCAGGTAACGGCACTCGGGGTTTCTGGGCAAAGAGATCAAATCCATTTGTGCAGCTCCCCTGAGCTCCTTCCCCACCAGCCCTAGAGGATTCAAGGGTCCAGCAGGCAATAAAATGCAACTTTCTTTTAGCTTAAAATCAGAGAGAGGCCAGACAGGCAGAGTGCTGACCTACAGAGAACAAGGTCTCACAAGGCAGGGGAGAGGCAGAAAAATGCTTCCTCCAAACCAACTCCTGGGCTGCACATTGGAGAAATCAATCCAGGGTAAACCTGGCAGCTGAGGCCTTGGCAATGACCTTGTTTCCACAGCTTTAACCCACTGGCTAATGAGGTCACCAAATCTGGCACCTTCCCTGGGCACAGGCTGGAGAGAGCCCTGGGCAGGGGATCAGCCTCACACAGGGTGCACAGATCCATGGCACTGGGAATGTGCTGGATGTTCCCCTGCCTCTGCCATGCTTCATCTCCAGCCCCTGGACAGAGTTGTGCTGACAGGGCTGAAGGGAGCAATGTCCATCCACATCCACCGTGGCTCAGGGGGCAAATTGAACACATTTGGAAGCAGCTGGCCACAACCCAGCAAGGACAGAACAGCCACAACTCTCTGTCCTTTGCACATCTTTACCACTCTGCATGGTGGCACCAGCAGTGAGGAAGAGCACGGCCTCTCCCATTGCACTGGAACTGGCTGAAGAAAGAGAACTGCAGCCCTGGCAGGGTCAGTCTCTCCTCTCCATTTCCTCATCTTCCTTACAATCATTTTTTTGCTAATCCAGTTAATTGTCTGCAAATAGCTGGAGCTTCCTACTGGCAAATTCAATTTGCAGGGCTCTGCTCTGAAGGGGCCCTTTTTCTTTTTTATTTCTGTAACATCTTGGATTAATGGCTACAACTGTCCCCCCTCCACCCACCTCTCCCAGAGGGAGCTTTAGCTGATCGAAGGGATAAGGGGATTGTACAGTTAATCATCCCTCCTGATAAACAAACGGGATGATAGAGGCCAGCAGGATCAGGAAAGCAGGAGTGCTCTGCCCTTGGGACGCCACCAGGCTTCCCTGCTCCCACCTCAGCACTGCTGGAGCAGCACATCAGTGTTTGTCCAGCACCACAAAAGCAGTGTTGTCCACAGGCAGGTGTGTCTTTTTCCCAGGGGAAAAGAGACACAGCCTGGTAGTGATTCCCTAGCAGCTCACAGGGACTGTGAGCAGCAGCTGGGACTCTTGGCTTCCAGCTGCACACATTTTTCCCAGCTCACCTTGAGAGCTGTTCTACATGGGCTTTTTCCAGTAACAGGAGAAAGGCAAACAGGAGCAATGCCCTTTGGGTCAAGCTGCTCTTTTCCATAGGAGCAAAGGGGAAGGGCTGAGCTGGCCCCTTCACTTACATGTGGAGCGGTTCCCAGCACAGACATGTGATCCATTTGGAGTGGCCAGAGAGCACCCGGCCGATCTGGCTGCCAGTGGCTGGGTCCCAGAGAAAGATCTGTCCAAGAGAGGAAGCACCAGGGTCGTGTCAGGCCACAGACATCATGTGAATCCCAGAGACGTTGGAGCTCCATTTAGAAAGCAGAGGTGTCCTTGGGATCGTGTCTGCACTCGCAGGCAGCAGCAGGGGAAGGGGGCTGGATGCCTTTCCAAATCCCTGCAGCAATCAGCTGACTCCCAGAAGAATGAGACCTGACTGCCCTCCTGTCTGCCTACAGCACTGCTGCTACAAAGTTATCTGACTCAACTCAAAAAGGATACAGGTCCCCAAAAGCCATCCTGTGCCAGAGGCTCAGTGAGTGTTTGCAGAGCCCAGTGAAAGCCACAGCATGCTAAACGCTGCTGATTATCGGATGCTGTGGGTGGGACACATGCTGGTTTTCTCTTGTTGATTCTCTCTCTACATAAATGTTCATCTTAAGAGCCAAGGCATTAGTCATCTCCTACTTAAGAACCTAAGAGAAATAGGGAAAAGGAGGACAAGCAGTTTCTGGGTTCAATTAAAGGCAGACCAGCACCAAACCGTGGCTGAACCACCCTGGCCCAGGACATTTCTTTGGGATTGGCATCACAACTTTGGCAGCTCTGCGAGTGCTGTCATTGCTCCCAGACCATTCAAAGGTCAGAGAGAGTGACTGCCCCATAGCAGCTCAGCTCCCATTTAACCTGCTTCCCCATGCATTTCTGCACTCTTGCCCCACAATGGGACTGAATTCCTTTCATGTTCCTGCAAGAGGGAATTTGGCCGTGTCTGTGTGGGAACACTGTGACCATGCTGCTGCTGCACGGCTGGATCACGCTAACAGCAGCCCTGACCTGTCCTCACTCCAGACACCTCCCTCGTGATAGAGCTGCCTGCCAGTAACCACATCCACAGCTTGGACTCTTTCCTGTATGGAGGGAAAAGTGTCTGCAGCAAGACAGCAGGACTCAGCAGCAAGAGCTCTGAAACCTCAGGGGTTTGATGCCAGAGCACTGCCTGGCACGGTGACAATGCCAAGGTGACAATGCCAGAGCACTGCCTGGCACAGACACGCTTCTCGCAGTACCATGACACATCCACACACAAAGCTCCTCTGAGAATGGGAATCCTGCTCAAAACAATGGGATACACCCCTCACACCCCTGAAGAAACAAGCCTTCACCCCTAATCCCACCCATCCCCATGCTGAGGGAGCCCACATGTACCTGGCTGTTCTTGCAGCCCGAGGCCAGTTTCTTGCCATCAGGTGACCAAGCAATGCTGAGCACCCAGTGCCGGTGACCTGGCAGAGAGAGCACGAGTGGGTGTGAGTGGACAGCAGTGACTGTCCCTGGTGTCACAGCAGGAAGCCACTCTGTGTTCTCCCTGGCCAGCCCCTCTTTTTCCACTTTGCCAGAGAGCTACTCCTTTCCCAAGCTGCAATCCCAGCCTGGATGGCTCAAAGGCAGCACCAGGCTCTGCTCTGCTTGTCCCTGCAGGCAGACATTGAGGGAGGGGGTCACAAGTTGCCCTCCTGGCACACCCCAGCACCCACCTTTGGCTGTGAACTGAGGCGTTTCCGTGCTGAGGTCCCAGAAACGCACAGTGGTGTCTCCAGAGCCGCTCGCCAGGTACCTGGGAGAGGAGGAACAGCTCAGCACAGTGTCCCCAGCACAGGACAAAGGCACCCTGATCCCTGCCTGCAGCCAGCCCCTCGTACTTTCCCGTGGGGCTGAAAGCCACGGAGATGACGGCCTCGGTGTGTCCCTCCAGGGAGCTGGTGCAGCGTGTCACCGCCCGCACCCTGAACACCGCCTGCGGCTGGTAGATGATGTCCAGGACCTTCTCTGTCTCCACGCTCTGCCCTGCCAGCGTCTTCTCCAGCGACGCCACAATCTCGGCATCGTGGACGAAGAAGGCCAGAGGCACCGGCTCATCCTGCGGGAGAAAGGACAGGTGAGGTAGCGAGGGGCGGCACCGGGTCGGGCTGGGGGTGCCGGGGAGTTCGGGTGGGGCCTCACCTTCTGTAGGAGGGCGTTGCAGACCAGCTGCAGCTTGTCCGGGGTGATGGTGACCGGGACGTCGAAGGGGGAGCCCAGGCATTCCCCTGCCTCATCGCGGAACTGGATCAGGAGCCGCTGCACATCCTCCTCGTCCGGAGACATGTTCTGCGGGACAGCGGGCTCAGCGCTGGGAATCCCGCAGCGATACCCGCCCCGGGAAAAGGAACCTCTATAGGGGAACCCCGCGTAGGGCCCGTGGGAGGGAGAAACACCCCGCACTGAGCAGGAACCGCGCGGGGGAACCCCAGGGGAAGGGGAGAAGACCCCGGAGCGGTGCAGCACTCCCACCCCTGCAGCTTCCAGGTGCTGCTCATCCCGGCCCCGCTCCCGGCCATCCCTATTCCGATCCCGGCCATCCCGGTGCCGGTCCCGCTCNCGCTCGCCCCGGAGGCCGCGGGTTCGAGACCGCGCAGGGACAACTCCCGCAGGGCCCACGCGCGGGGAGCTCACCGCGGCTCTAAAACCACTGCAGGTAGGCCGAGCCTCTCGCACTCCATCCGGCACACAGCTTAAGGAAACGCAGCCCTGAGCAATGTCCGTACCCAAATCTGGGACCTGTCATCTCTGAACACGCCCAGGATTAGTCGGGATCCTGCCCAGCTGGAAAGCTGAAGTAGGGCTGCAGTAAAATAAGCAAGAGTTTAGTGTGTTTCAATACTTCAGGACCAACCCCTGCCCCTTTACACCATTCCCAGCCCAACTTCTGCCATGTCCTGGGATTGAACATCTTATTTACTATTTAAATAAGAATTAATCTTATTCACCACACTGCCATTAACATAATCCATTAAGAAACACGAGCAAAATTACCCCTAAAACGCGCATAAAAAACCCCATCCCATGCAACTTCAAACCCCATGAAAACAGAAAATCAACACAAATTTTAATATTTATATATTTTAAATCAAAACACAATTAAATATAGTATGTTTTAAGTACATGAATGCTTGAGTATGAGAGAAATAAGAGGTGGTACATAGTACCAAAAACCTATACACAGCCTTTTTTGCTTTTTCATATCAATACAGTGTGTCTCTATACAATCAAATATTGCAACAGAATAACACTTTCTAGTCAATCAAGATATTCTGAACATTGGAAATTATTTGAGTTCTTCGCATAGTGATTTCTTTGCACAAGTCTGAGGAAAAAAGCAATCATTAGAGTTAAAAAAAAAAGACCCAAAATAAAAGTGTCATATACTAAAAATGCAGCAGTAACATAACAGTGAGACACTGAGTACTTCTGCTACCCTGCAAAATTGATTTGCTGGGGAAAAAAGAGAGGTGCTGTGTAACATGGTAAGTGTTGACAGTGTCAGGAGGAAGGCCAGAGGTCATTAAAAATCGTTTTTCTTTGTAAACCAAACATCAGGAATTAGATGGGTGGAGGACAACAAGCGGTGGAGAATGGCAGCAATTTCTTTTTTTCCTTGCTCATGGGATGGTGAGGACAGAAGTGGAGCAGCTTGCAGGGTCCAACCTGCTCGGGAGGTGGGAGCAGAGGGGCTGCAGGACCAGCCTTGGATCTGCTCCGTGCTGGAAGCAGGGGAGGTGTGTGTGTGTGAGTGTGCAGGTGTAGGAGCTCGACAGGGAGGAGTTCCTGACCCTTCTACACTGCCTTCAAAGTTAATGCAGTTATGAAGTAAAATACAGTTTTATCTTACAGTTGAATACACATCTATTTCAAGTAACGGAAAATTAAACTTAGAACTTTCCAGGCCATTCACTGCCCATGGATTCACCCCACAGCCCTTCCAATTCTGTGTTTAAAAATTACAAGCAGTAGAACTAGAAACTACAGCAAAACCTTCCCCTCTGTTGTGGCCTATGTGTCCCATTCCAGATATTTTGCTTAAAAGTCTTTTTTTGAGACAGGGTCAAGTATCTGTGAAGTCCATCACAGTTTCTCAGTGACACATTTGTAAACTGCATCTTCATCTCAGAACCATCATTAGCGACTGCCACATCATACACCAGGGCAAAGTGTTTCTTCATCTCTACAGTGGAGGTCCAGGATTGCTTCTTTTTCATTCTTCCTTAGAAATGAGGGAGATTTCAGCAGTTGGAGTAACAGTGCTTTGTTTTTATTGGCTGTGTTAAAGAATCCACCAATAGGGAAAGTTCACTCGTTCTCAAAGTGGAAAAACAGA
Organism: Aegithalos caudatus; assembly: GCA_013389925.1. NCBI lineage: Eukaryota > Metazoa > Chordata > Aves > Passeriformes > Aegithalidae > Aegithalos > Aegithalos caudatus. The sequence continues at coordinate 325,322 of WEIU01020853.1, read as the reverse complement.
TTTCCTGTCCTGCAGTTTCTAAAATCATAGCTGGAAAAGGGAAAAACAGCTCATTTTACCCTAAAACATACAAGGTAATTGTTCAATACAAAGACATTTTATGTTTAAAAATGTTGAAGCCAGGTTTGTTTGAGTTTGGAGGAGAAAAAAGACCCAAACCTAATCTAAACACACTCAACCTTTTGATTACTTGCTTAATTGAATCCAGAGCATCTGCAGCCATTTGAGGTTTCTAAATACTGTGCTAAGTGACCTTTTCATCCAGGGAGACTGGAATTGTATCATTTGCAGCCAAGCTATTAAGTGAAATCATTATACAAGTCACTTAAATGTTACTGCTCTATTAGAAAGAAAACACTCACACAGTGAAACTATGGATCCACCCATTCGAATCCAGTAACTGGGCTTTGGAACATGTTTACCTTCAATAACTGAACAAAATGCAAGTTAATTTTTAGAAACTCACAAGCCTGAAAGTCAGAAGCACCAGACATTTAACTTGGTAACCTCCTGTCACCAATATTTCAAAAAATCCAACTGCTATTTCAGAACTGGGGGTTTTTAGACAGAGAATGCATGGGCTGTACCTAACACAGCCACCAAGCAACAATTCACAAACCTATGGACAGGGTTACTGTGTCTTTTTAAAGTCTGGAGACAGAATTGTGTAAATGAGTGCACCCAAAGAGACAAATTCACAGCTGTTGAGTTTTACTGACTCTTCAAGCAGAAATACCACTACTGACTAAGAGGACACAGCAAATGTGAGCTCAAGTAAGAAATTACACTTCATCCTGCAGCACAGATCACCCTTTAACTAATTAGGCAGTTTGTAGACTCAAACTAAGACAAGTTTAAATGCTTGCACAGGAGAACCACCACAGGCATCTGTTAAGAAATTCCTACATCACACGTAGGCCGAAACACTTCCAACCTTTGTTTCTTCCTCTCATGCTCTGCCTGTTTGAACATTTACCAGCGTGGGTTTCAGCCACAGGAGGAAGGCAAGTGAGAGTTCTGCTCCTCCCACAGCCTGGCTGGAGCCAGATGAAGACAGCAGCCTTTCCACCCCCTACCTTGGTGACCTCCAAAGGCTGCTCACACTGCGCCTGCTGCATGACGTCGTTGACAATCATCTTTGCTATCCTCCAAGCCATCTCCTCTTGAGCCTGAAAAACACAGCCCAAAACACAGATAGCTTCAGGTTCTTAAAAGAAAGAAAAACACAGTGCTCTCAGAGCCTTGGAGGCAGGTCCATAACCTTTATGAACATGTCTTCCCTCGATGGAAATGCACCTGGCTTCCAAGTACAGTGTTAGCTTCAGTTATTGTACTTAAGGCTTGATGCAATTTCCAATAGAGTGGAGATTTTAAGATTTATCTCCTGGGGTTTGTCCAAGCCCATCAGAGGGGGAAAAGTGCAGTCTGGAATCCATGTGCAGTGGTCACTTCATGATAAAAATCAAGCAGCACTTCCACCTCTACTTATAGATCTATAAAACCACAATATGAAAAACCCTGACTGCAAGCACACACTTAATTAGTTCAACCAGCCAGCACTGGCAAAGAGCAAACTAGTTTCACACATACATGCAATCAAATTATATTTAGCACACAGAGCCTCCCTGTTCTTGTGCAGCAAAAAGATACTCAGAGATAACAGCCAGGATTAAGAACATCAATACTTTATTTCTCTGAAGTGTGAAGTCACAAGAAGAACATGAAAGGGGACACACCTCATCTGTATTTCCTTGAACCCATTTCTTCATTGCTTGTGAAAACATGGACCCTGGTTGAGATAAAAACAGCAAGCAAGGTATGTCAGCAAAGTGAGATACAGAGCTGATTCCTGTCACCCTTCTGAAGGGTTTGCTCTGCTGGCATTCAGGACATGGAGCAGTGGCAGGAGAGACAAGGGACTGCCTGGAGCCATTTGGACACTGAGCCTTTCCCAGAGCTGAAAAGCAGCACCAGCAGCAGGTCCCAGCCTGGGTGGGAAGCATGTGGAGAGCTGCAGTTCTTTTTCATCTCAAGACCAAAGCTTTGAAGGTTTGATCACCAGCTCAGCTGCTGACACTTCCATCCCTGCCAGGTTCCATCGACAGCTCCAACTCCCACAGGCAGCTCATGCTCCCTGGAGTCCAGCTGGACCAGAAAAGCAGAATTTGGATAGGGAACTGGGCCAGAGATGGGTTTTGCCTCAATACAGGCCAATCCCCCACAGCAACTCTATTTGGCTTAAAACAGAGCTGGAAAGAGTCAAACACTTTGCCTATCTTAACTCCAGCAGGGAAGAGAGCAGCCCTGCAGATGTTTACAGAAATGGAAAGAGCAAAGCAAACCTTTTGATTTTTTGACATCAGGCTCTGGTTCAGATTCTCTGATGAACTGCCCCAGGTCACTGACTCTCCCAAACGTCATCTTCCTGAGGAGAGGAGTGAAGAACCATGTGGGTGATCAAAAGAACTCTGGCATTATGGAAAGCTATATTTGACTATATACTTGGCTATATTTTGGAATCAAAGAGGAACAATAACTAAGAGGAAGAGAAAAAAACAATTAGAAATATTTTCCTAGCTGCCATTCTGGTCAAAGAAACATTCACTGGGTGTTAAATCACACTATTGAAATAAATTTAGTTTCAAATATTAAGACATGGACTAAGACCTTGCATTTAGGCCTACTCTCCATGCAGGAGGACACAGCAAAAATGAAACATAGGTGAAACATGTAACCAGAAAGGAAACAATACACTGAAATGAACCTTACCCTGCATATGTTCGTTGATACAAAGATTCTGGATCCAGACTTGCAGCATCTACAATTATTGCTTCATCAAAATTTTTCAGGATTTTAACATTAGCCTTTTTGACATTGGACTACAAATAAAAATTCTAAGTATTAGTGCCCAATGCAGACAACTACCAGCTTCTTAACAAAACTGCAATTTTAGTGGTTTTAACACAGATAAACCTCCATCAAATCTCTAAGCAAGAGTATAAAAGAATTAACGTGTCTACACAGCCTTGAATTCCCAACTCACAGGACACTGTTTTTAGCAGAGGATGATAAAGTTCTGTGGACAGAGCCAAAGACACAAAGCCCAGGTCAGCACACGCTGCTGCCTGAGCATTATCAGCTCAACAGATCCGTGTGTGCTGGCAAATCATTTGTTGTGAGCCTGGAACATCCCTCTCCTGCTCTTGGTAAGCAATTCCCAAACACAGATGCCTTTCCCATGCACAGAGAACAAACATTTATCTTCTGGCCTGGAGTATTTATATAAGATTATGAAAAAAAAAAAAGCCAAGGAAACATCAGAGCAACAGCAGGGAGGGCACAACACACAGCGATCTTTTATTGCCTCAGCATGGAGCAGGAACACCAATGGCAGCTCCTTTCCTGCTGCTCTTTATGCAAAAATATGCAGAGACCCAGAGATTCTCCTATTCAGACAAGCAGGAATGCACACCACAGAAAGCAGCACCTCATTTCCTAAATTGCCCAGCCAATTACCAGCAGTTCCTCCTGCTCAGAGGATCAAGCAGCAGGAGGTTTCAAGAACACAGATTTTATTCCCCACTTCACAGCCAGGGGAGGAATATTCCCTCCTTGCAAATTAGGAGGTTTAAAAATAGTACAAGCAGGTAGTACAGCTTCCAAGTTGCTGGAAAGCCAGGACATGACTAACATTGGTGTGGATACTGGATTTGAAGCTCAGGGTAGCCCTGTAGAGTTCAATAAAAGGAGCTCTCTCTTGGCTCTTCTGCTCTCAGCTGGGCTTGCAGCTTCCAAGCTGCCCTGGTTAGAGGTTAGCCAGAATCTGTTCTGTGTTTGAGCAGATTGATGCCTTCAGCCCTGAAAATAATTTACTCTTCAGGACAGAAAATCTGGCACTTTAAAAGAATTGAGCACACAAAGCTCACATGTTTATACTTAAATTTAATAGCATATTCACAAGTGTCAATTTTCACCTGAAATTGTAACTACAGTATCAACAAAATAATATTATTTCTCATAAGCACACAGAAATTATGGCATAATGAAAGAGTCTTCAGTAATACTAGCAGCTTAATAAAGACATCACTGATGTAAAGAAGTAATAGCAGCACAAGGCTTTGGGTACAACAAATAGCAAAGACACTTCTGACAGAACTGAGCTGCAGGTAGATTAAACACATTCTAACACAACACAGGTTTTAAATGAAAGTGGAATGGTGTTCCCTTACAGGGTAAAAACTTGGATATGGACACAGAAAAGCCAAACTGGTACCTGGGAGGCAGAGCCATCTGTGCTCCCTATGGAATCACTGTCAGGAGAGCTACCAGGGCCATGAATACTCAGTGCAGTGTTCCCTCCTGGGAATTCATCTCCTCGTACTGAATGGATGAGGTCATTCAAGTATTTGTAGTAAAGGTTGCTGGACAAGAAACCAGGTAGGAAAACCTGAGAGACAGAGAAAGTCTTCTTTAATCAAGGCTGGTCTGCATAGTTAGAGAAGAGCACACAAACATCTCAGTCCTTGTGTAGGAACACAAGTAAAAGCATCCACACATGGAATTATTGTGGAAACACATGGAAACATTGCTTTAAGTTTTAATCCTACTGCAAAATGAACAAACCCAACTGACTATTAGTCAAATCCCCCAGTAACTGGAACTGAAGTTCAGGGGTTTTTTACTCCCTCTAGAAACTTAATCTTGACAGCCCAACAGGCTTTACAGTTATTCTGTTTCACTGTTCACAATTCTCTGCAGCTCCAGAATCAAATAATTAATTTCTGGTATCTGGGTATCCCAGAGTTACATTATTAACCACAGCACTTGTATTAGACTTGCAAACAACTCCTACTAAGAGGAAGGAAAATTTTCTAAAGATATAAAATAAGCTGTTGATAGCAATTCATATGGGAGGAAATTCTGTTACTTCCATTAAACTGCAATAATCACCCGAGACAAACATTTCACAGAGCATTAACAGCAGACAGTGGGTGGTATCTTCAAATCAGGCTGAGGAAAATAGTCTGGCAGATTTTCCTGAAGCTGTTCTATTATCCAGGTAAACAGGAAGTCAGTAAAGAACAGGACAAACCAGGGGCACCCTCTGGACCCTCCACATCCCCTTCCCTAAGTGTGAACCCCGCTCTGAAGCAGGATCTCACCGTCTCCATGGTTGTCCACGCCTGCCTTAAGGGGGTGGTGAAGCAGTTGGGGAGAGGCCCCCCCTCCCTGCAGATGTTGGATTCAATCTCCAGCCTCACAGAGTCATCAAACCCCAGAGGATGCGTGGCCTGCAGGGAGAAGTACCTGGGCAAGGCAAGGAAACAACACAAACGGGATTTGCAAACCTCTGCAGGTGCTCGGTGCCCACCTGTGCCCCAGACACTGCAAAAACCTGCACACACTTGGGTCCCCACTGACTACAGGTGAGACATCCCCCCCAAACCCCAGAAATGGTTCTGAGAGCCCTGCCCTGAAACACAGATCCAAAACAGGGAGTGGAAAACAGGAATGGAGCAGGAAACACCCAGAACTCCAAAGCAGCATTGGCTCTACTGCTCACATCCTTGCAAATGGAGTTTAAGGATGGGGGAATGATTGATGGACTTCTGAGTGAAGCATTTGCTTCCTCTCCAATTATTATTTCCTCCCTGGTAATAACTCAAGTTGTGGCAGAGCCTCACACTTAAGCTTAAGAACAAACATTTCCTGGAAGCAGTTGTGCTGTTTGTCTCTCAGCTGTCTTATTGCTAAAGTGAAGCACAAAATACAAGAAGAGAGCTCCTCTCCTAAAAGTCTGATATTAAAAAGGATCTGATTGCTTCCTTAAAAAAAAGGAAATATTTCACAATACTAAGAACAAGCACTAGCTGGCTTTTATTATGTGTGAAAGCAGTTTGTACAGCCTACTTTATATGGATAACAGTATCTGAACATCAAGTGCTGTGTGCGCTGTTAGGCTTAATAGTAGATTTTAAGCCTAATAGCAGATACATTTTCAAATGCATCTTACATTTTCAAATGTCAACTAATCAGCTTTGTTATTTCCCAACCAAACTCAAGCAATGAAGCTCTGAAAATCCTGAATTATGTTTAAGAATGCAGTCCTTGTAAGTGTTCCTCCTCATGTGTATCAAAAAATTTGAAAAGTTCACATGTGCAAACACATCAGAAGCCACCTTGATAAAATGCACCTCAGCAGAACAGCACAAGAGTGCAGACAAGTTCCTTTTGCACAGCACAACACAAAAGCACAAGTACAGAAAGAAAGGATTGTTGAACTCCCTCACTTGTCATACAAAATCATGGCATCATTCTGTGCTTCTTGCCCATCATACTGGCCTTTTTTGGCAGCAAGCTGAGACTGGAAGTTATCTGCTGCCAACCAGAACTGCAATACATTAACTGCATCTTCCTTCTCCATGTACTGGAAGGGAAATTAGAAAAAGAGGAGGTTAAAGAAGTTTTAGCAAGAAACTTCTAATAATTTTTTTAACTTCCTTCTTTCCATTTAGAACAAGAAACATACGCCATGCAAAATTGTCATCAAGACACAATATTTTGAATTTCTGTTTCAGATAGATTTAGCTTGCTTGAAGGAAAAAAAAAAAAAAAAGAGAAAAAAGAGAAACTTCTGACATTTCTTTTCTGTACTTATTTTCACACTTAAGTTTCCAAAAAACTGTTTGTCTTATCCTAGGACAGGAAACACCATTTTCATGCTACATTTAGCTTATACTGAGCTCAGCACATTGTCTCAGCTTCCCAAGCTGCAGTTTCAAACTACATCAGCTTGTCAGACTGTCAGGACAAGTGTGTCAAGAGCTGATTCCTTAAAGGTGCAGGAGCCTGAAACTGTGAAATCTTTTATTTAACCTATCACATCACTAAAGGTGCCCTCTCCACATAGCACTGGTTATGATTTGTTATCTGTAATAACTTCAGGCTTTTACAGCCTTCTACAATGTGAAGACCAAGATTACGATGTCAAAGCTGCTACAAAGCAAAGAGACTCTGAGAAGCACTCACTAACTGGAGAGGAGATCACAAATATTCATTCCACAACACAGTGGGCAGGTCTGAACATTTGAATTAGTTCTACCTGGGGGCAGGGAAAAGTTCAATGCATTTTCTCTCAGAAAAAATACACCTTGGGTTTTTTATTATATTTAGAATTACAGAATTGTTTGGATTGAATGGGACCTTAAAAATTATCCAGTTCCAGCCCTCTGCCATGGGCAGGGACATCTTCTACTGTCCCAGGGTGTTCCAAGCCTCATCCAACCTGGCCTTGGGCACTGCCAGGGATCCAGGGGCTGCCACAGCTGCTCTGGGCACCCTGTGCCAGGGCCTCCCCACCCTCACAGGGAAAAAATCCTTCCCAATATTCAACCTAAAGCCATCAAGGAGTGAACAGATTGTTTTCATCTGCTAGAAAGGGATCTAAAAGCAAACCCAAATGTTGCCACTCACCTCAGAGAAGTAGAACAGGGCTGACTCACAGAACAGAATGTCAGCCAGATACACAGTCCCACTGGTCAGCACCTCAATCTGGTATTTACAGAAATGGTGACTCCTCAAAAATTCACTAAAGTGCCTGCACAGAGACAGGGACAATCAGTTATCAGGTCAGCAGCACCCAAGGCACCCTCAGAAGCAATAGCTCTTGCCCAAAACTTGATACTTTTGGGTGGATAAAAGCAAAACAAGCAAGAAACGGGGCAGGTTTGTAAATGGCACAAGAAAGAGATAAACACAACAGTGTGAACAGCCAAGTTCAGCAAAAATGGATTTGGAGGAGGGAATCAGAGCAGTTTCAAACACAGAAGACATGGTTATATCTGCATAAACACTTTTAACAGAACCTTTAGGACAAGAGACACAAGGACCCAAACCACTGCATCAACTTACTCTTGTTCCATTGCACTGAACACGATGGACTGTGCTGTAACAAAGCAGTTGGGATCCACCTGGCCATCCTCCCCACAGATCTTTGCTGCAAAGAAAAACCAGGTTAATTTTAACATGGATTTGGCTGATGGAGCTGAAAGGCACGAGCAAGGACTAGTTAATGAAAAATTGCAGTTCAAATCCACCAGAATCACCTGGTTCTGACTGAGCAAAGAGCTTTCAAAGCTGGCCAGATAATAATAATAACATGGCTGAAGTATTTGATTGAGACTCATATCTGGATCGTCTCCATAACCACCAAGAATTCTTCCCTAATTTAAAGAAAACCTCTGCAAGTTATGAGGATATTCACAGCACTGCTGAAGGTCAGATCCACTAATACTTGTAATCTCCTATCTTTCTACAGCTGCCTTTAAAATTCATAAAAATAAAGATAAATACAAGCGTGTGACGTATTAGAGACACTTTAATGTGGACAGAGCAGCTCTGAAATGAGGAAGCAGTTATTCATTCTTACCAACTATGTCATTTCTCATTGCTTCTGTAATAGGGATTGGTTTAGCAGCATCTGGAGAAATATATTTGGTAAAAGTACTAACTGCATCTCGTTCTATACCTGCGGGGAAGAAACACAGAATCAAACTTGGAATTCCTCGGTATGAGTGAGTAACAAATGTTTGCTCTTCAGAAAAGCAGGTGTCTAATTCTCAGGGATGTTTCCACTGCAGGATATTCATGTTCTGCTCCTGAGCAGCTGCAGGGACTGTGTGATCTCCAGCCAGGTCACAACAAACCCAGCATGGACCAAGATGGGATAAAACAACATAGCTCCAAATTTTCCCTACCACCACACAAGGCAGAACCCACTGCCTCAGCTGCACACCGTAGTCCCAGAAGCAACACCTTTCAGGCAAGTGAAATTCACAATTTTTAGCTCTCATCAACAAGAAATCACTTGTATTATATAGGAATTACTAGGAAAAAAAATCTTAGATGCCTCAAACAAGTTGTGTTCTTTACACATCATCTTTTGAGACTTGGGACTCTGCTCTGGAAGAGAGAAAAAAAAATACTCAAATTCTTTTCAGATTTCTCAAGAAAGGACCCTGTGTTTTCAAATTCTTTTTAGACATCAGAAAGCAGAGATGCTTTGATGACTAAAACATCATTTTCCTTGTTTAAGTGACTGGGGCTGAGGTTATATATTGGGGAGGCACATGATAAATAATTACATGAGAAAGACAAACAGCGAGAGACAGGGGTGCAACACAAGGAAACAGTTGAGCAAACAAAAGGAACCAATATGAAGAAAGTGTTTCCTTTTTGCCTGCAGACTTGCACAAATGAGGGAGGACTTAGATACAAAGTAGAGAAACATGTTACTGTGCATGTAACTCACTACCAAAAGGAAATATTTTAATTTCATCCTTACTTCCAGCAGCCTCTGAAGAGGTGGAATCCAAATGACAACAAATCAGTTACAAGGGAAGGAACTCTATCAAATAAATCCAAGAACAAAAACAGTACATTCCACACATAAATCTCCACAGGTCTCTTGCAACCACTGCTTATGTCATTTTATGTAATACAGGATATTTACCTTCTGTGGCAAGTTAATTATCAAATCTCAGCCCCACCATCCAAACTTTCTGCAATTCTTTTAAGGTGGGTGGGATGGGATGGGAGAGGGAAGAACTGGACATAGCAACATTCACTTAATTTCTTATGATTACACATGGAAGAACAGAAGCAACCTAAGCTCATTGAGTACACAATGATTTTGAAGTCTCTTCAGCAGCTTTTTTATTTTTAAACAAGTCAAACAATACATAGCTCAAACTGACCAGCAGCCAGTTAACATCAGTGATACATAAAACTTTCTTCCTTGCAACATCACATCAGGCTCGCTGAGAACCTGAGAACTGAGGCAGCTCCCTGGAAAAAACCTTCCCCATTCCCCACCTCAACCAAAGGGAACACTTACTTTTCATGAGTTTTCCTGACAAGTCCTTTAGTGCAGAGGAGGGGCTGTTTCTGTTTGATACTGAAATCCTGGAAGATTCTTGCTGATCAGCTGGAAGAGAGTGAGTCCCCGTGCCCGGTGTCCCCGGAGCGCCGGCGCCGCGCCTCTCCCGCCCCGGCAGCCCCGCGTGGTTCTGGCTGCTGGCAGTTCTGTCAGGCTGGGGCTGGAGCAGCAGGGCCGTGCCAGAGCCCTCCAGCCTCTCCTCCAACCACCCAGCAGGAGGAGAGGAGGCCAATTCCTGCTGCTTGGAGGGGGACACGGGCTCTGCCAGGGAGCTCTGCTTCACCGTGTTCAGGCTGTGCGCGCGGATGCGGGACCAGGTGGTGGAGTGGAAGCTCTCGGCCTCTAACCAAAATTTCACCAAGTGCTCCATCCTGCGCAGCTCCATGAACTGGATGAAGTAAGGGAGGGCTACACTGTCCTGCAGGACTTGTTCAAGGGTCTTGGAAAGGCTTGATTTGGTCTCTTGAGCCTGGTAGTTCAGACACGATCTGCCTAAAGGAAAATATGAAAGGGAGTGAGTCCATATTGCACCACAGATGTGGGGGCTGGATATAAAAGTGTCCTGGAATGCAACTGTGAAGAGGCAATTCCAACATAATGACAAAGTAAAGGAATTGTCTGCTCCCTTCAAACCCCCCCCAGGTTTACACAGATGCTACTGTAACAGCAGCCATACTCTCACTGCCTATTTGTTTACCTGAAAACCGAGGGAGGATGAGTGCACCAGGAACACACAGAATAAAAAGAAAAGCTGACATCATTCCAGCCTTACCTAAGTCTCCAAAGTGAGCAGCTTCCATGTGACTTGGCTGCTTCTTGAGGGCAGCTGTGCGGCTGCTGGAGAAGGAGTCCATGTTGGCAGAGATGGCATTGATGGCCACATGGCTTGGTCCTGCAGCCTCCAGCAAGGCATGATTCCTAGTGCTTCTCTGAGGGGAATGTACTGGCATTGGAGCTGGAATCAGGACAGGAATTGTTAAAGCACAAGGAAGCCAAGACCTCTTCTAAACATTGCCCGATGCTAAGCACCCCAAAATAAACCAGGGAGTTGGCAAGAGTCAGGCTCACTGTAGCACTGTGTGTCATCTTTGATCAAGGGTCTGATTAAAGACCACAAGCTTTATTATTGCAAAAATAAACTCACTCCCACCCACCTCTGTTTTCCTCATTCAGCAGCAAATCAAGAGATGCCATGTCTAAGTTTACATGTGAAATATTCCTGAGCCTTCCTGCTTCCTTAATAACTGCTACTGTAACAACTTTATACTCTGTCAACTATTTAGTTTAGTTCCTGTCAATCCATTTCCAAACCTTTTTGAAAGCTAAAATGTGTTTAAAAATCCTGAACTACAGAACTATCTGTGAGGTTTAATAGGAGTTATTCTCAAAAATATTTTTGTTGTTTCTGCTTGGTTGCAAGAGAAGAAAAAGCAATAAGGAAATACCTCTGATGAAACCCAGGTTATAAACTTAACCCCCTCTGGCTGTTTCAGGACACAAGTGGCTACTGGAGCTCAAAAAAAAACCAAAGAACTTCCTCACACAAAACTCTGCTAATTGTTAATTGATGACAAAGCTGAAAAAACCCCAACCATGCTCACAGCAGATTCCAAAGCTCCCAGGAAGCTGTGGTAGATGAGAATGTCATGCAGGGACATCTTACACCTCTGACTCAAAAATACAGCACATCAGATGAGCTGATTATCTCAGCAGCTCCCAGGAATGTGTTCCATCAAGGTGTCAGGCAACTTGGACTTCATGACTTCCATGCTGCATCACTTTATTTTTATTCCCAATTCTATGACAGCAGTTGACAATTTCACCCTTAGATGTCACAGCACAGATACCACAGGAGTAATGGAAACTTTTAAATTATTGCCAAGTGTTTGTGCAGTTGCAGGATTGGACACCAAGACACCCCTTGCTGCTTCTTACAAAGCCTCTGGGTATTTCATACCAGCAATAATGGAAAAAATACCTTTTTTCCAAGGCCAAGGGATGGCAGCAGTGGGAAAATTTGGTGGAGGTTACTTGTGTAGAGCCAGAGCCACACTCCTCATAATGCTACAGGCTTTTGTCAATTAGATTTAATTTTATATTATGGACAATAGAGAAAAAAATATTCTACTCTCTCTAAGGGTCAAACAAAGGTGCTCTCTGCTGCAGCAGCTCACAACGTGCAATACTATAAATTTCCAAGTTTATTTTTATTTTCAGGGTCACCATACTGGTAGTTGCACTGAAAGTGGCTATGAAATGGATGCAACTCACTGTTTCCTGCATTTGATTTGAAAGACAGACCACCAAGGTGAAAAAAGCCTGTAATTTTCTCTTGATGTGCAGATAACACATTACCAAGTCAGAAACAGGATTTTGTCTGAGGGTATAAAAGTAACAGATCAGATTTTGGCATTTATCTCATCTCCTTTCAAGATTGCAAGAAATCTGACAGGATAAGCAAACTTGTTTTCCTACAGTTTATAAATCTCTTTTCCACCAAGATTTTCTCTCCTCTCCAAGAGATTTAGCAGCAAGACCTCTGCACCACACAGAGCAGCAGCAGAATGGCTCATTCAGGACTTGGATCTGCAGCCTCACAAGCCCCATCCAAGTTAAATCTGCAGCTTCTTCTGCAAATCAGACACAGTGAAGCTGCACTTTCCAAACTCCAAAGGACACTGCACCTGAGCAAGAAACTTGAGGAGCAATTTGTTGTGGATAAGGAACAACCACCACGTGCAAGGTGACAGGACTGTCTGATCACTCTGATTTAAAGCTCATGCCTGACATAACTTAATAACCTCCTGCACCTACAGATTCAGCAAGATGAGGAGGAAAGATTGGTTACTATAAATACCCAGAAACAGAATTAAGTTCTGGGTTTGGTTTGGGTTTGATGCACAGGTCAGATCTGTGCTCAGGAATAAGGAAATGATCCTGTTGGGCAAGATAAAAGTGGTGGATGATGGCAGAGATCTGAATTTACAGACAAAAGTTTGATCTTACTTTTAATTGCTTTCACATCTGTGGTCTTTTCTTGTTCTTTGCCTTTCACTGTAAAATACAAGGGAAAATGTTAATGCTATTTTGGGTCACTAATGGCATTTACCTGAGAATGGACACAGAATTCCCAACATCAGCAAGTATCAAAGGCAGATGGAAACTATAATTTTGTTAAAACTGATGCTCATTTAAATTGCACATCCAGTAACTGACAGACTTTCAAAGCTTTTCTGCTGACTTACTTTCAAAAGCAAAACCTTATCATCATTAATTAAGTTGCATGAAATACAGCCTGTTAAATTTCCATGGAGGAAGATGTTTGCAGCCCATGGATTAAAGCTACATTCAGGGTGACTTTAACAAACATCATAAACTGGGAAGAGTGGGAAAGGTGTGTTTTAAGTGCAGAGCACTGGTAGGTGCTCTCTGTGAACCAAAAATCACCTAAAAACAGCATCTCACTTGTGTTACAGGAAGAGCAGCACAGCACCCAACACTGAGGAGATGTGGGCTGGCTCTGGCTCCATGGAGCTGCTTCCATGCACACGATGGATACCACAGAAATGCTCTGGAAACTCCCTGCAAAGAGTTAATTCACAAATAGTCTTGCTTAATCATCATCAAACCCGGGGTGAGCAACTGATGGGGAGATAACAGTGTAAAAAGTTGTGATGGAAAAGCCCTTTGAGGATTTATTTAAAAAAAAATATTACTATTTTTTAAAGGAAGCTCCTAGAGGAAGCGAAGGAGGAGATCTGCTCAAAACAAAAATAAAGAAGTGCAAGCAGCAAATAAACAATGGCAGAGAAACAAATGCAGGGCGATATTGGAGAATGTGATCTACCAGGGAGGCTGCTCCAGGCAAGGATTATTACTACAAATAGGTCATCCCTGAACTCCCACCGTGGAGCCCTTCCCGAGGTAACCACAAGGCACAGCCCAGCACAATCCCACATTTACATCACAAAACGCATCCAAAAACCCACCCAAAGCCTTCCCGTTCCGACCTAAGGACGATAAATATTTGAAAGTGAACTCGGGGCTCGGGTTACATAATTGCCCTGGCCCGGTGGCTGCAGCGCTGCCTCCTCTCCCCGGAGAGCTGCACATCGGCAGCTCCGGGCTGAAAACTGCAGCTGCCAGGGAGCACGGTCTGGGACACAGGGGTTTCAGTGTCCACGAAAAGAGGGGGATTCTGTCCCCGCTGACCCGCAGCCCATGCAGCTGTGAGCACCGAGAGGAACCTGCCTTTACATAACCGGAGCTGATGGACAGGAGAGGAATCACCCAGGAACACTGAACCAAGCGAGCTCTGAGAACTCTCACCTTTCCCAAATCACTCCAATATTTCATCAAAGCAGCTCCTAGCTACCAGCAGTAATTCCTGGGTTTCACACAAGAGCTCTCCATAAGCCTATTTTCAGTTTAAATACCTCTGTTCCTTTTTTCCAAGCTACTCAGTTCCTCCCTAAATACCTACTTACAATTGGAAATAAGAACTCCAGGGTCGTGTCCCAACCCTTTCCACACAAACTCCTTCTGTCCCCAGCAGCCCTGAGCACGACCAAGTGACATCAGTAACAGCAGGGGACAAAATCAGCCCCGACAAAGGACAAGCCCAAATGTTAGAGAGTGGAGTTTCAGTACAGGAATTCACTTTCACTTCCCCCAGAAAGCGGATGCTGTGCGGTGCCTGTGTGAAACCAGGAGGAACCACAGAATGGGGACTCAGGGTGAGATTTCCAGTGCCCAATCTCATTCCAAAGGATGCCAAACCAGCACGTGACGTTGCAGAGAATTTAAATTCACATCTTGAAATGCTCTGAACAAACTCCAAAAGCGTTCACAGTGTGTCAATAGCACACAAAAAAACAACGAGAACCTGCTGAGGTCAGCCAGGCTGTGGGACTCCACGTTATTCCCAAGATGTCCCCAGGGATGAGCTGTTCCACTGGCAGCAGTTTCATAACCTGCCCTCAAGCACTCAGCTCACCTGTTATACTTGGATTTCTTAACCCATCATCCACCCTCAGTCTGCCAGAGCTTTATTTGAAGGCCCAAGCTATGAAAATACTTCACCCTCGGTTCTGCTATTTCTACAGGTCAGTTGCTTTATGATCCTTGCTATGGTTTAATTTAAAATTAGTTTTCATTTTTACCCACTGCAATATCCTCTTAGACAACGACAGCTCACCCCAGGAACAGTGGTGTTTGTAGGATTTTGGCCTGCACGTGGCCAGAGTTTTATCCTAAGCCTTAATGTGCTGCTTTCCCCACAGCTTCAGTTCAAATCTTCTCTAAAAGCCAAATCTAAAAGCAGAGATCACACCAAGCAGTGCTTTATGCACAGCCCAGATGAAAGGTTGCTTTTCTCCTCTCCTTCACAGCGTCTCTCTGGGGCATTTAGTGCTGATTTGCCTCTCTGACCAAAGATCCTTTAATCAAAGGAACACAGATCCTCAATTACACTTCTCAGATAATCAGACCTTTCATGGCTTTCTCCCTGAGAAAGTTTCCACCCAAGCCGACCTTGTCCCTGTGATCCCACGTCAGGATGGAACCTCCGCTCCACACTTCTCAATGAAGCAGCAGGAGCTCTTTTTGAAGGTTTTATAACCACTACCAAAGTTTTATTCTGCAGCCCAACATTTGTATATAAACAGCCCAAAAAGGATTGTGGCACTTGCAAAGCCCTCAGTGGCTTCCAGATTCTTCAGATCTGCTAATAAGAACAGAAGTTTAGACTCATTTCTCCCATGCCAACTGCACCAACCTCCCCAAAGAGCGACATTTACAGTGCTGCTGCTTTGACTGAGCAAGATCCAGAGGATGTGTGAGCCAAGAGCACCAACACCACCCCAGGTACCTCGTTGCCTCCCAGGTTGTGCATTTTGGGTTCAGTAACCCAGGAGGGCTTTAGGACAGCGCTGCATCAGAAGATCCGTGGCTGCACTGCTCGAGCTACAGCATCACGAGGAAACAGAACTTTCCCAAGGGGCCCTTCCTAAAAGGTGCCACTTTGAACAAAAACCACCCAAACCACAACTGGGCAGCTTGAGAGCCCAGTGCCCTGTCTGCAGGAGCACAAAGTGCCTTCAACGCTGCACTCCCAGAGAACACTTAAACTGCACCCACTTGTGCTGCTGGACTATTATAAATATTTCAGGAGCCCTGAATTTCCCAGCCTGTGCTCCCTAACAAATCTATTACAGAATACACTGCCGATGACTCCTCTGGCTATCACGGAGAGCTCAGGGCGCTGAGGTCCCTTTTTCACTGTGATTTTCAGCTGCTGCTGTACATTCTCAGCCCATTACATTTTTCACAAAGCCGGGTATATCGGCGTTGTGAAAAAAAATCATCTGTCAAGGGCTCAGAGGCTCAAACCCTGCGCGAAGCGTGGGAGGTGCTACAGCCCCCTCCCGCCCCGGTCACCGTCCGGAGCCGCCGGGAGCCGCGGGCAGCCCGGGGGCCG
>WEIU01020853.1:249937-302878 GCA_013389925.1 Aegithalos caudatus | reverse complement strand
CGCCCGCCCCTGTCCTTCCTCCCTCCTCTCCCTTCATTCTTAGCTTCTTACCGCGAGGCTGTGAGTGTGAAATCCCTGCCTCTGCTCGGGACACGAGCTTGGACTCGCTCCAGGTCACAGTGAGGGGATCCCCAAACCAGGGCTGCATCCCCGGGCACAAAGGGTGTCAGCAGCTGGATTTCTCAGCCTGCCATGGAGCTGCGCTGTTATCTCTCCCAGGACACCAGGTCTGTGTGTGATTGCTTAAATCCCATCACGGTCCTTAAAATTGGCATTAGAGACAAATATTGTGAATTGCAAAGAAAAGAACCAGCTGTATAAACTCCTTCCTATTTATATAAAAAGGTGCAAAAATGCTCTTGTTTCCATGGGCTGGCCTTTGTTCAGATGTTTTTGCAAATGTGATGCAGATAAACACTTCCAAGTAATAACAAACTTTAAAGATAAGAACGAAGCTCAGCAGTGACTCATTTGAACAAGCTTCAGCCTCTGAAAACACTGAGATCTTGAATATAATGTAGCACAAAGTCTCCGAGTTCCTGAGCTTGGGCTGAGGAAGAGATGGATAATCACAGCACCGAGGGGAATTTGCAGGGCATTTTGGCGACATGTCTGTGTCACCTTTATTAATACCACCCAAATAATTAATGAACAACAACCAGCGCAGACTCTTTCAGAAGAGAGTCTCCCTTACCAGGCTTTCTGCCATGATGAGGGGGAGAATACCTGTTGTGATGGTTATTTGATGGGCTGGAATACAATAAAATAGTCCTGACAGCTTTGCTGAGGCAGGCGACAGCTTTGGCTTTCTTGCATGAGCAGCCCCCGAGCCCGCACGCCTCGGTGCTCAGCGCGGGGGGAGCCGAGTGCTGGGAGCCCTGTCCACGACTTCAGGCAGGAGATTTCTCTCCGTTCTGGAGAGATGGAGAAATCGTGGCTCTTTTTTCTTTGCTTTCAGAGCCCTGACGTTCATGCCCAATCTTTCCAGCCATCTGATGGGCAGCTCTCTCTTTAAATGAAAGCCGAAGCTGGGGAGGAATCTGGGAGCTCCTCAAAAGAGCCTCCAGCGTTTCCTGAAGTGGAGTTTGCTGGCAGGAGGGTGGAGCTGAGACTGCCGGGGGCAAAGGGACCTAAAGCTGATGCGGGGCTCGGGAGCTCTTCTAGAGTGGGGCTGGTGGCACATCTGGGGATGCTGAGAGCACACCTGGGAGGATGCTGAGCACACCTGGGGAGATGCTGAGCACACCCTGGGGAGATGCTGAGCACACCCTGGCGAGGATGCTGAGCACACCTGGGGAGATGCTGAGCACACCTGGGGAGATGCTGAGCACACCTGGGGAGATGCTGAGCACACCTGGGGAGATGCTGAGCACACCTGGGGAGATGCTGAGCACACCTGGGGAGATGCTGAGCACACCTGGGGAGATGCTGAGCACACCTGGGGAGATGCTGAGCACACCTGGGGAGATGCTGAGCACACCTGGGGAGATGCTGAGCACACCTGGGGAGATGCTGAGCACACCTGGGGAGATGCTGAGCACACCTGGGGAGATGCTGA
The DNA here is from genome assembly GCA_013389925.1 of Aegithalos caudatus. NCBI lineage: Eukaryota > Metazoa > Chordata > Aves > Passeriformes > Aegithalidae > Aegithalos > Aegithalos caudatus. Next base: position 301,320 of record WEIU01020853.1, on the reverse strand, counting down.
GCACACCCGGGGAGATGCTGAGCACTCCTGGGGAGATGCTGAGCACACCTGGGGAGATGCCCACCCGCAGCCGGGATGTCCATCCCTGGGGATCATTGTTCTTTTTGTTCCCTGCAGTGTGCAGGCTCGGTGCTGTTCCAGTGTTTCCCGGCTCCAATGTGCCCATTTGTTGAAGGGGTGGGGGAGCGTTCAGTCCTGCAAATGATGGTTAATGCCAGTTGTGTGTGCACTTGGGGGATTATGTTAATCATGCTACAAATGATGCTTTGAATCATGTCTGGAGGTTAATTAACATGCCTTTCTTCTCTTAAGAGGGCCTTCATGTCTGCTTAGAGTTGCTGGCTTTTTTCTGCTTCCTTTCATAATTACTTTGCAGCTCTCTAATATCATGGGTACCTTTAATTTAACCCTGCCAGTGCTGCTGGGGCTTTGCACTGAGCTCAGCATCATGATAGTTATTTGATGGGGAGGAATATAATAAAATATCCCTGATGGCTGCAGAGGGACAGGCTGAGACCTTGCTGATGGAAACTGGAGAGGATTTGGCTGGAGCCAAAGAGGAGAAAGGATGGTGATGGTGATATTGCCCAGCCAATTTGTGAGTGAGGCCCTTGGGATCTGTTGTGGGATCACTTGGAGCTGTGAGGGCTGGAGAGGGACATCCCAAGGTGTGCAGGTGCCCTGGGGAGAGGGGATTGCTCTTGGGAGGCCAAATGGAAGAAACAGGGGAGCTTTTGAGCTCTGAGTGGTTTCATTGCATCTCACGACTTTTATTTTTCCTAGTGCCAGATCACTGTGTTTGTGTAAAATAGTGCTTCATCCTCAGCTAATTTATTTTCTCTTTCAGTGGGAGCATTTGGCTCATGGGTTCCTGTCTCAGTGCTGCACTTCGGAAGCTACTGCTGCCACATTTCAAATTTCTATTTTTATTTTTCCAGATAGTCTCCAATTATTTTCAGGCTTTGCCAAGCATGTAATCTAAAATAACAAAGAATCTGATTAGCCCATGATATTCAGGTTAAAACCACATGGACCATTTGCCTATGGAGCCAGTGATGCCATGCTGGAGCAGAGCCCAAAATAACCTGCTCAGGGCAGAGGGGAGGCTTTGCCCAACCCCAGCAGTTCCTTGAGTGGGTCTTTCCTGGGTTTTAAAGCAGGACTTGAAAAGATTCAGCAAAGCTTAGTGAAAATGTACAATAAACCTGCTTACCCTTTTATTAAATCTTCGTTGCTGATTTCTCACTGCATCAGTTCAGCCCTGGGTCCCTGACGTCATCTGGGGTTTGCAGAGTAGTTCCACAGCAGCCCCAATCCCAGTCAAAAATCCCGTGGGGTGCTCCTGGAGATGGGAAGAAATCTGTCACTCTGTGGCAAATCTGTCACTCCTTTTGTAGCACAGGCTCTGGAATTAGGGAGAGAGGCAGTGTGACCCAGGCAGGGACTGGTGAGTGTGTGCTGGCTTGCTCTGCCTCCAGAGTTGTGTACCAGGCCAGCACATTAACTTGGGATTATCAGGAAATCAACTTTTAGCTCCTCATCCTAAGAACTTCCCAAGAGACCAGACTCTGCCTGCCAGTCCATTTGATTTTTAATTGCACTTACACACCCTTGGCAGAGCTGTAAGCACTAAATGTAAGGAATTCTTGACATCACCACCTTCATGCACATTACCCCAGAGCAGACTTTATCTGCTTTCAGCAGCCACCCAGATTTTCAGACCTACATTAACAGGACTGAAAATACCTGGTGTTGGGGAAACCTGTAATTCCTGAGCTGTGGCCCCACATTTCAGTGCCCAAATCACAACCCAGCACCAGGACTCACTGCTCTCAGCTAAGCTGGGCTGAAAGGGGTGCTGAGACAGGACCGGCTTAAGGGTGGGCCCTGGGAGGTCAAGTTGATTTCAGATGCAGCCGGGCTGCTCTCAGGATTAGTTGTGTCCGCTGCTCTGGGAGGAGAGCGAAGCTGCTTTGCATGAACAAAGAGGCGGTGTCAGCCCCGGGGCTCCGCGGAGCTGTGGCCGCTCCTGACAGCGATGGTCCGCTCACACCCAGGGGTCACCGCACACCCACTCCTCAAAGAGCAAATCCTGACCCTGCACCTCGGGGAGGGAATCCTCTGGGCACAACAGAGGCATTCTGGAATGAGCCTTGCATTTCCTCTTTGCAGGGCCCAGAGCAGAGTCTGGCACAGGCTGGCAGGGACATTTTGACAGTGGGACATTGCCTCCATCCTCTTGAGGCTGCAAATCCCCAAATCCCACTCTCTCCGGGCTCCTCCTCCGGCTTTGTGAGGAAAAGCCAGATGGGCGAGCTGTGTGACCCGCGGGGCATTCCCTGGCCACGGCGATGAGCCCGGCTGGGCTGCCAGCGCCAGGAAAGGGCTTATCCCAGGGAAGGATAATGACAGAGTGAGGGGAAGGAGGGCTGATCGGGTACCCAGCACAGTGCACTGCTTGCTGCCTAATTAAAATTTCATTAAGCTGGTTCGAATCCCTTGATGGAGGTCACAGGCACACCATTGATGTGCTAATGTCTTACTTTCCCCCTTTTTTCTGTCTTTCACCACTATCCATCATCCTCTTAGATAAAGCAGTGCCATTAGGAACTGTTTTCCAGCATCCCCAGATGCAATGGCACCGAAAGAGAGACAGCCATAATTCATCAGACATATTATCTGTCTCTTATTTTCTCTCTAATTAAAAAAATGCCTTCCCCCGACCCCCCCGACTTGAATCAGTTTGGGCATTAACCCCTCTGGTGTTCTGTTGAATATGCTGGTGAACTGGGAATTGGAAAAGTTGCCTGGGAAGCCAGCACTGGCTGAGCTTTGTTTTAGTGGTGGTGGTGCTGAATTTTGTGTAAAAACATCTAAATCTGGGCTGGAGAGAGATATCCCCAGTGCATGTTGTGGTGTGGGCAGGTCCCCATCCACCAAATCCTGCATTTGAAGGGGAAGAAATGCGGGCTGGAGCTTCTTCTGCATCCGTGTGGCTCAGCCCAAAACATCCCAGCTCAGGGGACTGAGCCATCAGCCACCTCCCCTGTGCCATCGCACCTGGAGCTCCGCGTTCCTGCCGGCTTTGGGATGGGTAACAGCGAGCACTTCCCAGCGCCCCTGCGCAGGGATGGCATTTTCTGGGAGTGGGATGGAGGGAGAAGGTCAAACCGGCAGGAGACAGCTCTCAGATGGTGCCCAAAGGAAGGGAATTGCCGGGGAGGAGAAGCCCAGGATGTGTGGGATTCTCTTCCTGGCCGTCTCTTTAATGCCGCCCAGATGGCGAATGTTTGTTTGTGCCTCGTGTGGGGGAAATACCAAGGAGCTGCGAGGCTCCACCCGCCCACCCCGGCACGCAGCTCCTCCCAGGTGGAGAATCCTGGCTTTTACCGAGATCCCTGCCCGAGGAGAAGGCACAGGAGGCACCTGCCCTCACCTGCATCACTCCCCGGGTGCTGCCAACATCCCTGCAAACCCCAAAGCTCGGGCCCCCCTCAGCACCTCCATCCAGCATTGAACTGGTTTTTTAACAAGGTTAAAGATCTCGGTGTCCATTTGGTTTCTACCTCTGCAGGTGCAGCACTACTCAGTTTGACCCCAAAACATATTCCCATAAGGAATATTTGATCACACAGAGCTCTGATAGGAAAGGGTTGCATTTAAAAATGAAAATGGTTGGATTAATTTTGCCACCTCTTCTCTTACAGTTGGCTTTAGACTTTTTCTGCATCTCAATTGGGGTTTCTTAGCTATTTTCTCTCAACAGATACCCCCAAAAGCCAGACACACTGCTACCTGCACTTTCTTTTTCTCACTCAGCCTCTGGCTTTATTTCCCTGTTATTCGGGGCATTTATTTTCTGCCCCCATTTCCAAAGAGGCTGGAGCATCTGAGCAGGGCTGGGACACCTCAGCAGTGTCACCTTGTCCTCAGCCTGCTGCTCTGGGTACCACAGGTCCCATCCAGGATGGCAGCTGTTGGGGGAGGTCAAGTGCCAATTAATAAATTGCATTAATAAACTAATGTGCATCATGACCCAGTTCATAGTAATAGGAGCTTTGCCAGGTTGGTTTATCTCTAATGAACCAAACATTGGATACTGTTTCTCAGCACTAAAACCTGGACTGGAGAGTTAATTTTCCCTTCCTCCTTCCTGCTTTAATGCTGGGTTTCAAAGATTAGTTAACTTTTTAAAAGTTTTCATTAGGGATATTAAGGAATTCTTCCCAGGACAGCCATTATATGACATTTTAATTTTGATTTTTCTGGTGAATGAAACAACATTTTCAGCAGATTTATTGCTTAGTGAATGGCCCAGCCATGGCATGTGTCAGACCTGTAAAACACTCAAATAACGGGCAGGGGATTGTTGTTAATCGGAATTTATTACACTACATAAAGGCATATTTACAGTCCCACCAGGGGACCATTAATTTGTTTGGGGATAAACAATTAATCTCCCTGGGAGTGGGAGCAGAAAATCTGACAGGGTTTTTTGTCTTTTCCCAGCGTGGCAGTGGCAGGATTGCTCCCAGCCTCCCTGGGGGCATCTCCCTGGGGTCAGCAATGCCCAGGGATGGGCAGCCCTGCTCCTCCCTGGCAGGGTTTGCACTGGGAGCTGTGCTCTTTACTGGGATAAATGGTTTTTTTCCTGCCCTGCCTGAGCTGGGCTCTCACAGGAGCCTCCTGCATCCCTGCTATTCATCCCCACCCTGTCTATTTTTGGGTTTCAGACTTTGCATCTGTTTCCTGCATCCTCTCCTTTCTGCTCAAGATGCAACAGGCACAAACAGGGAGGAGAGAGGGAGGTGCTGCACAGTGGCAAGGAGAGAATTTCAGCTGTGTTCTTTGGTACCTTTGCTCCGTGGACTTCTTCAAACTTAACCCTTCTTATTTGTCTTTGAAAGCAGCTTTTTGATCTTTGCAGGAGCAACTCCAGTACAGGGCAGGAGCACTTGGGATAATTCCCAGCTGAGGCCCTGGAAAGGTTATTACAAAAGCAACATTTTTGGTTTCCAAGAGAATATGCAGTGTTTTGGCAGGTAATGCCAGCACACACCCAGCAGAATGTGGGAGCCAGGCAAAGAGCAGTGGTGTGCCCTTTTCTACTGTCACCTGTTTTTGGGGCAGCTGTGCCCCTGCCACCCCTTCTGTCCCCAAGAGCTGGCAGCTGTTCAGTGGCTCAGCATTCCTGGCCCACAATGCCGGACCCAAACCTCACCATCTACCTTCACCTATTGCCCACAGGAATTTTCTCACATTTATTCACAATGAGATCTTTGTTGCCTTTGCCAAGGCCTGGCTGGATTTCTTGGGGTTTTGGCCACCCCTGGGCACATCAGGATGCTGCCAGCCCTGAGACCCCTCAGTGTTGTTGCCAAACCCTGATGGCAGCTCCCCAACCAGACCAGCTCTTCTGCCAGTTTAACACTCACCTGCACCCATCCTGTTTGTGTCTTTTTCCTGTCACTTTGTCCTGAAAAAGACCTTCACACTTCTCCATGGGGATTAACAGTCTGAGCAGCTCATCAGTTGTTTCCAGCAGGAACTGCGAGTTTTTAGGGGATTTGAGCTACCACAATTAAGGAGAACCTAGATCATTAAAAATAATATGCTTCACACAGGAGAGGAACCAGCCTGCTTCACAAGACCCCTTTCTGCTGAAAAATTCATTGCTCTAAATAATTAATGGTCCTTGCAAAGGAGGATGGTTTTGCTGGGCAGAAGGTGAAATGCAGACTCCAGGCAGAGGAATCCTTTTTTTTTTTTGTTATGAATCCAGATTTCCTGGCCATGCTGCTGCCCTGGGAGCAGTGGGGGAGCAGGGCTGTGGCTGGGAGAGTGCCTGTGCAATGGGGCCATCCACCCCACCCCATCCCAAACCCCACGGATCCCTCTGGTGTAGGGACAGGGCAGGGGACCCTGTTGAGGGTGTCCCAACCTTGTATCTCAAGCCCTGAAGCAGCACTTGTCTGTTCAGGGCTCAGTGGCTCAGAAGGCTCTGGAGAGGAGCAGATATCCCTGCTGGAGCAGCCTCTCCATTTCTCTGGGTAGCTGTTTGCAATGCTGTTCCTTTTGCATTGCATGTCAGGAATTCATTTATGGCTGGGACAGCATTTGCATTGCTCAGTGCATAAATAGGCTATAAATAAGATGCTGATTTCTAATCACTGCACAGCCCCAGGAGGAGCACTCACACCAGGGTGTCAGTGGTGCCCACGCTGCCCTGGCCTGTCCCTCTCCAGCACCAGTGTGTCCCTTCTTGGGGCAGTGGCAGCTGCTGGGCAGGACCCTGCAGCAGTGGCTGTGTCACCCAGCACCAGCCAGTGCAGCTGCTAAACACCAGCTCAGCAGGCAGTGACAGAGGGAGGTGTAGGACCTGTGGGACAGCACCACTGATGGGAGGGGGCTTTAGCTGTTTGGACCCCCCAATGGCATCACAGGGTAAAGACAATTCCTCTTTCCCTGCTCAGCCTGCCTGTTCTGCAGAATCATTTACATGTAGCAGATTGTTTGTAACCTCTTTGGTGAGGGGAGGTAAATGGAAACCTGCATTGGGGTTGTTTCTGTCATATCCGTGGTTGCCCAAAAGCTCAGATAGAGGGGGGAAAATAAGAAAGGAAAACTGTGCATTGCTAACCAGAATGTCCCACCAGGACAAGAGGGTGGAAGTGGGACATGACCTCCTCAGAGCAGCTCCCAGACAGGTTAGAAAAGCGAGGCTTTTCAGGATGATGGGAGTGGGACCTGCCTTGGAGCTGCACACCCATAGGGAGCTGAGGCGGGCGTTACTGCAGGGTGACTCACCAGAGCCAGCAGCGTTCCCTGGAATTTGCTGGGAAGTGACAGGAGCTGGGAACTTGCTGGGAAGTGACAGGAGCTGGGAACTTGCTGGGAAGTGACAGGAGCTGCCGTGGCTGCCGCAGTGCCGGGACTGAGGTGTCCTCACGCTGTCTGAGCGCTGTCAGGAGCTGGGTGCTGGAGGAGGAAGGTCCCCTCACTGCCCCTGGCCACGCTGTGCCCCTGGCTGGGCTGGCACGTCCCTGCTGGTACAGCGTCCCTTGCTGCCAGTGCCATCCCCTGCAATGGGGACAGAAACAGCAACAATGCAGTGGTTGAACATCTGTACCCAAGGGTGAGCTGTTTTGCCATGAATTAGTGCTTTTCCCATTTTTTAGGCTGCTGGGGGTGGGAGCAGCCTGCCATGTCAGCAGAGCAGCAATGAGAGCAGCAGTGGGATCCCCAAAATACCTGCTCGTTGCCAGGCCTGCTGAGGCAGGTGCTGTCAGGAGATCCATTTCAGTGCTCAGCAACGGCACTGGCACATCAGGGACATCTAATGCCACTTGTCCTAGGACGTGGCCCTTCGTGCATGTCATGCATTTGCAATTGGCACAGTGGCACCAATGCCATTAACCCCTGGGTGCAGGGCATGGCTGAACCTCGGCCTCACGACTTAACAGCGACCTGAAGCAACAAAAGGTGGAAGGGGAAAGCTGGGAGGAGGCGCCCATGTCAGGGCTCCACTCCCCACTTGCAGAGGGGGATTTCTGGGGGGCTGTGGTGTGGGTGACCCCTCTGACAGCCCCTGTGTCCTTTCAGACGAGCGCTGTGCTGTGTGCGGGCGGCTGTGCCCTGCTGGCCCTCAGCTCCCTGCTGGCCATCGTCGCTGTCCTGCTGCCCGGCGGAGCCTGCGAGCGCCGAGTCTGCACCCTGGCTGGCTACATGCAGACAGCAGCAGGCAAGTGATGGGGCTTTGCTCTTTGGGGTGGAAGGATGGGCTGTCCTCTCATGGCATCTTGGAGCTCAGCAGCATGAGGTGGGAGAAAAGCAAGTGGCGCTTCAGTTTAGTGGTTGCCTCCTGCTTCCATCATAAAAGCTCTTGAACATCACCCCCAAGCAGATACACAGGTCTGTGGCAGAGCCTGGGCTGCAGGTCCCACTGACTGCCCCCAGCTCAGGATGTTGTGTGGGACAGGGGGCTGGAGATCAGACTGTCTGCTGGCAGGGGGCTGCTGCACCTCCTGGGGTCCAGTGGATGCTCCCTGTGAAGTGTCCAGTTCCATCTTTGTGTTAAGGCTCTGGAAGGATTTCCCTCTGAGCTTTACACCCGAGACAGGCATTGTCCAGCCTGTCCTGTATCTCCCCCAGGCTGCCCAGCCAGCCCTGTGATGCTGCATCCACTTAAAATTCCATTGCAATTGCCTCTGCTTCTGCCTCGGGGGAGTGCCAGTGCAGAGGGGAGGGACAAACCCCACTGGAGACTTGTCACCCCTGCAGGGAGCCATGTCCCTGAGTGTTGGACCAAACCCTCCCACCTGGACGTGAGCCATGACAGGAGATTAATGCCCATTCGTGTCTGTGCCCGAGAATAAACTCCTTTCCTTGGAGAAATTCTCAGGGCCAGCCAGGCTTTGTTCTCTGCCTGGAAGCATTCAAGCTGCTTTGAGGGGAAATCCTGTTACACGCTCTCCTCTCCAGGGCTCATCCCGTGGGATCTGATTTGGGACAGATGGAGCAGGACAGATTTTAGCCATGGCTGCTCCAGCTCAGCCAGGCTGTGGGTCCACAGAGACAGCTGCTCATGCCTGTTCCCCTTCTCCCAGACTGGAGAATCCCATCTCTGCTGGCTGGTGGCCAGTGGGTCCCCTGGGTGTGGGACAGAGGCTGGAGGAGCCCCATGGCAGCAGAGCTCAGCTCCAGGGATGGTGCTGGGAGGTGACTGGGGTGGCCTTGCAGGTGATCTCCCCTGCAGGGGATAATTGGGGTAGAAAAGGGTAACCCCACATTACCTTGGCCTGGAGGGTGGCACACCCCTGCTGTGTCTGGAGCAGATACAAAGCAAAGGATTAGGAAGAGTCCCTGGAAAGGAAACTGTGGCAGATAAATACAAATGAGGCTCTGCCAGGGGTTCTGGTAATATTGAACAGGCTGTAAATAAACTGTAGGCTCTAAGCGTTATTGACAAATGAAAATTTACTGGGGACGTTTGAGCAAGCTAATGGGCTGCTTTAAACCCTGGCATTGCCTGCTAAGCATTTTGTCTTGTGCTTTTTAATTTTGTGCACTGTGGATTAATTCCCATTCAGAGCTAGGCAGCCCTGAGTCAACAGAATTAAATGGTTTAATGTATTTGGATTCAGAAATGCTGCCCCTCCATAATTTCTCTCCTTGTTCCTCCCTCCCTAGGAGGAAGCTTTTCAATAGAAATCAGCTGCAGTGAGGTGACAGGGAGAGAAACTCCTCCCCAAAAATCACATTATCTCGGAGAAAACCAGGGATTTTAGGATAGATGAAATTATGTGGGAGGGAAGGAAAGCAGAGCAAGCCCAGGAGGTTTGGTGGAGTAGCTTTCTGAGAGGGGTGGGGGGCAGCTCCTTGAGATGCTGGCAGAGCAGTGGGGTTTTGTTTCTCCCAAATCCCAGGTTTCCAGGTCCCACAGTCACCTTTCCTCTGTCTGGCCAGACATTTTCCCACTGAAATTTTGCTCTCATTTTCCCATTTCACAAAGCCAACTTGAGGTATTCTTTTAGAGCACCAGAAGTATGAGTAAATAAGCTTAATTCTATAAAACATTGAATCAGGAATCTAATGTCCTAATAAAGAGGCAGGTGCATTCAGGCAGGAGCATGAAACATGCCAGGAGTGCAGGAGCAGAGGTACCAGCAGAGCCAGAATCAGCCCCCCTGGCTCTGCACTGTCTCAGGAAGATGCCCTGAGCTGCACTCACATAAATCCAGGTGCAGAGGCCAAGGAATGATCCCTGAACCAAACAGGAACCAATCCTGAGAGCAGCCCCACAGCAAGGGCAGACAAGCTCAAGCTACAGCTTTAACACTTTCCTGCTGGGTATTTGGAGATCTCAGCTGTGCCTTTTGCAGCCTCAGAAGGGAGGAAGGTAAAAACCTCAGGCAGACAGAGCAGAGCACTAATTGCAGGTGCAGACAGGCCATCAGGGTTCAGAGCTGGGCTAATTGCCACCATGCTTTGGAAACATGAGTCCTGATGCTTGGCATCCACTCCTCAGAAAAAAACCCAACAAACCAATGTATCCACACAAATGACAAGAGGGTGATCCCTAATGAAAGAGTTAATGAGCAACAGGGAGAGGAGGAAGGATAAAGGAACATTTTCTCAGCTCTCACACCCTGCAAAGTCAAACCTGCCCCTGAGAGAATAGAATGGGGCTCACTCCCTGTTCATGGGGTCAGCTCACTAAAATGAAATTTCTGGGTGATCCTTCCTCCCAAACCTGCATGGCAACATCTCCAAAGAGGCTGAGGTAGCCAAGCAGGCCCATTTATGTGTGGGGTGTTCCAATTCTCAGCTGCAACCCATTGCTGTTGCTGGGCAGGGGTCCTGGGGCTGACCCCAGGGACAGGGAGGGCAAGTGGGGGCACAGCTGAAATCCTGCCAGTTGTCCTTCAGCAAAAGCCTCTTTGCTGGGGTTTTAAAAAGAAGGAGTTAATTCCAGGAAGAAATGTCTCCTGCTGCATGGGGCTGAAAGGGAAGGACAGGGAATGTTCTGCAGGGCTGATTGTGCCTGTGCAAGCTCTCTGGTGGCTGCCAGGTGCTGGTCAGGGGCCCGTGGTTTAGAGCTGCCCATTACAGTTCATCTGCAAGGATCTCAGAGCACTTTTTCAGTGACTGGCAGTGGGGAAGCTGCTGGAAGGAGCACAGAACCATCACAGTGTGTCAGGCACTGGCTTCATGCCCTGGGGAGCCCCAAGGCTCTGCTCTGAGCTGTCACAGCCCACACAGTCCCCAGCAGAGTCACTGCCTTCAGGAGTGTCCTGAACCCAGAGGAGCTGAGAACCAGAGCAGCCCTGACAGGTTTCCAGCACGGACTGTGCTCCATGGCCCAGAGCATCCTCACTCCCTTGGGAATGGCCTTCCCAGGGCAGTGAGGCTTGTGAGTGAAGAAAAGTGAGATTGCAACTGAGGCTGAGTAAACCCCATCAAACAGAAAATCTGTGCAGATTTCTGCTTTGGGGGCTTGTGGCACTAAGGGAAGGATTATGGGTGTGCTGTAGGATTAAGCTGCTGGTGACCACGCTCCAGCACTGAGGCTGGTTCCATCTGCTGCTTAGGAACAAGTCCTCACAGGCAGGATGAGCAGCCTCCCTCCTCCCTAAAAGCCTCAATAAAGCCAGGACTGTGTTGCTTTTGGGGAGCTTTTCCCCATATGCTGTTCAAAGGGCTCTTGCTTTGCTGGCAAGGGGTGGCTGATCCAACCTGCCAGTGTCCCCACAGCTGCTGATCCTGTCCCTGCTCTCTGTGGCCTGGCAGGAGGAGAAGCAGAGCTTGGCCCCTCAGTGAGGGCACAGAGCAGAGGAAGCCTTCAGGGAGAGTTTTGCTTTCATCCCACGCTGCTCTCTGTCCAATCCTTCCACCATCAACTCACTGCTCAAGACAAACCCAGTGCTGAGGGCAAATGATCCTGACCTGCCTGTGCCTTTCTAAGGTTCTTCTGGTTTTAAAGAGCAATTTCCCAGCATTGCCATGACAGAATCAGAACAGTCACAAGACTCCAGCAAGACAGGCAGAAACCCACAATTATGCAATTCCCTCATTTAGCCACACTGTAATCCCAGGTTTCACGGTAGTCCCAAGAGCTTCTTCCTGGAAAATTTGATCTCCTGTATTCTGCAGCCAAGATCCCTCTTACTGGCAGCAGCATGATGGCATTACAGAGATGGCCACAGCTTCTGGTCAGTTAAGCAGCAGAACAAAATACAGGAGGCTTTGTGTTTTTTGTCTGTTCTTTAGACATTGATCATCCAGTAAGAACACAGAAAAAGGGAGAATTGTTCATTTTCAGATCAGTGTGAACCTTCTAAATGTATCAGTTCCCAAGGACTGAATAGCAACCTAGATTAAAATGGCTTGTGCCATTCCCAAGGGACACCAGCAGGATGGGTGGGAGGTTTGGGGCAGCAGGGCCACAGCAGGTCCCTGGCCAGGACAATGTCCCAGTGTCACAATGTTATTTAGGAAGGCAGGACATGATCCTTCCCCCTCATTGCACCTCCCAGCCCACCTCTGGGATCGATGGTGCCCTGTTTCTCCCAGCTTGTGCAGGCTCTGAATGGCAAACAGCACCGTCATCCACATCCCTATTGATCCCTCAGACTCCTATCGATCAGCCTGCTGACATACAGGTAATGTGTAATTAGTAACTTAGATAAAAACAGCACCAGGAGGGAGCTGCCTGGCAGCTCCGACCTTGGCTGCTGTGTGCATGGAGCAGCACACAGAGGGGTCCTGGCTGCCTGGTAATTGCTGACCTGGCATTCAGTCACTGAAACTCTTCCCTTGCCTTCGAGGTCTTGGATCCTTCCCATGCTGCCCAGAAATCCTGACTGGAATTATGACATGGGGCAGGCACTCTGCCGAGCATCCCTTTCCAGGGTGCACCGGCAGCTGGTGGGGGTGCTGGAGATCTGGAGAGGATGTTACAGGGGCCACGGATAGTGGGGACATGCTCTGCTCCTGGGTTCAGTGTCCCAGCACCGCTTTGAGGGGACACAACTGAGCAGACACCTCCTCGAGGCAGGGAACAGTTTGGGAATGGGAGCCCAGCGCTGCAAACAACACTAAAAATGTTCAGGAATGGCCAAGCAGAGGAGGGTGGGGGCCGTGCCCAGCCCTTGCCACCCCTCCCGCAGAGCCCGGGGCGGGGGCAGCCCCACAGCCGCTTTCCTGCTGGGCGTTTTGGTGGCTGCGGCTGCCCGGGAGCCCCATCCTGTTGATGCCGGGGGTTGTTTGTCAGAAGACATCCTTGGGATTCAGAAGAGGAACTTGGCAGTGGAGGCAGGGGGGAAGCAGCGCCCTGTTGTCCAGGCATTGATTTGATTTAAAATCACCCAAAGCTTCCCCCATCCCTGTTCAAAAATAGCATCTTGGCTTTTATCGCAGAGCCCACGCCGTCCCTCTTCTTGTGGTAGAAGCTTCTTGAAAAACATGCTCAGTCCTGATGCAGTGACATTGCTGGATGTGTTCAAGCATCAGAGCAGCATTAAGAAAAGGTTGCCATAAAGCTGTTTCCCCATTTAGGAAAGGACTCCCAAAATAAGCAAAGTCCAGTCTTCCTGCAAGGTGCTTGGGCACAAAAGCAAAACACAGTAGCATAAAACCCGAGCCTGGAGATGTGTCCAGCTCCTGAATTGCAAGGGCAGCTTGGAAAGAGCAGTGCCACAGCTGGGAGCAACTGCATGATCCTCCTCGCTGCTCAGGTCCCCACTGCCATTCTCATCCTTTCCCCTCCACATTCACATCTTGTCCCTGCAATGGAGACAGCACTCACACCGTTGGAAGTCCTGATTCCACCCCTGGTGCAAGGCTTTTTTCCCCCTGCTTTCTTTAATTACATTAGCAAAGTCAAAAAACTGCCTTTGGCACATTATTATTCAGTCAGTGAACTCTCACTAATTCCTGACACAACTAATAAATATCTGAGGGTAGGAGCTCCCTGCCAGGGAGCTGGAGAGGGGCTCAGTCACAGCCCAGCCTGAGAAATGCTCACTCCAGAGCAAACACTGCTCATGCCTGACTTACCTGTGCTCTCATTTTGTTCATTTGCACTGATGCAAATCCTCTTCTGTTTCATTGTTTGCTAATTTCCTCCAGAATTCAGCTCAGTAAAAGCCACAACCATCCTGAGCCTTGGGCTGGTTTGTCCTGGAGCATGGACTGCTCTGAGCCCTGTGGAGATGCTGGGCAGCAACACCGAGCCCAGGTGTTGTTATTCCATCACTCTCTGTGTGCTGAAGAATTTGATGAACTCCTAAGTTAGAAGCAACATTGACTTTTTTTCCATTTACCTCCCAGCTGGGAGGTGTTGCCTGGGAGGATGTTGCAGGGGGGAAAATGAACTTGTCAGATCCACAGATCGACAGGCATGAAAGTGGAACCACAAACATCAACTTCAGCCTTTCAGGAAATTTTTACTTCTGCTGAAACAGTAATTTCTCTGTGCTCACTCCAGTGCATACATTCGAGTGACAGATCATCTTGCTTTGAGAACAATTTCACGATTTTATTTCCAAACCCTAAGATCTTCATTGGAGAGCCAGGCCATTAAACACAGCAGTGAGAGGAGAGGGGCTGGCAGCTCTCCTCACAGCCACAGGTTAAGTGCAGATCAGCCTTCCCCAGGGCTCCAGCTCATTTCAGACAAGGTGCAGAGCTGCTGAAGGAGAAGGGGCCAGACCCTGGCTGTGCTGCAGAGCAGCTGAGCCCTGCTCCACCCCAGTGACAGACAGAGCTTCATTCCCATCTGTCATTTGGACAGATTTCTTTCCTTTGCTCAGTCCTCAAAGTGTGCTGTGATCCTCTCCAGGTGGGTTTTGCTTTTTGGCACAAAGCTGCTGACTTGGTGCCCTTGCCCTCCCTTCAGGCCAGGTCCCAGCAGCAGCAGTGTGCCTGGGCTAATGCCAGGAGCAGAGCATTTCTCAGTAGCCTCATTTAGAGAATAAACCAGCCATGTCCTTTCATTGGTTTCTTGGAGAGGGGCAATACATTTCCAGTGGCATCAGTGACAGAAGCAATATTCTTTCATTGCTATCATCAGAAAAGAGCAGCTTTATACTGCAAGAAAGAACTATTTCACTTGTACAAAACATATTTTTTATTCCCTTAAACCTGGGGAAATCCTTGTCATATTAATATGTGTCTGAATTGCTTCTCTTTCAACAGTTCTCCCAGGGATTTGAGCTTAGACCAGTTATTGCACTTGGATGCAGTAACAGTCCATAAAAAAAGTATATTCTGTAAATAACAACAGTGCTTTGTAATAAATGGAAACTACAAATAACAAGTGCCACTGGGACTACAACACTGCTGCCCCTGAGGAAATACAAGCCCCAAGGAGCCCAGCACTGTGCTAGAGCCATGTGTTTCAGATGGGAAAATCCATATTTCATTTGATTCCCTCTGCCTGTGACTCTCCCTTCAGTTTACAGGCAGTTTGTTCCTTCTACAACGCAGGACATTTACCTGGATTCTAACATTTTCAAGCCAGGGTGGAACCTGTGGGTGTTACCAGAAGGCTCCTCAAGCCATATCTTTGCAAGCAGATTCCTTCTTCAATTTTTGGTGAGGGTTGGCTTTGATAATGGCTCATCTTTCATGAAGTTTAATTGAGCTTGTTGGTTTCTGCAGCAGAGAACCACTTCAGGAGAGGGTTCCCCTTCCCTTGCAAGTTCAGGTTGCATCACAAACCAGATTCTGTAAAGCTTGAGAGCATTTATCATTTAACAGCTGTCATCAGTGGCTGCCCAGCCTGCTTGTTGCATGCCCACAGTGCTGAGAAGGATCACGTCCTTATCTCCTTGCTGTGTAATTACATGTTCAGCTGAGGTTTCTTTGCACAAGCAGTTTGACTTCTCCCATTCCCCCTCCTTGCTTAGCTCATGTTTGTTGGCTGTTGCTGGGAAGATGGAGACAGACCCCTCCAACCCTCCTCCAGAGCCACCTAAATGTCCTCCCTTGCTGTGGGGAGGGAGCTCATGGCTGAATTTCATGCATCCTGAAGCAATTGTGTAGACATGGCATCATCTTTATTGACTCATCCATCTGCACTGAGCACAGGGTGTAACGCTGAGGGAAAAATCCTCCCTGTCCTCTCTGATGCTGGCAGGGAGCTCAGGACTGTCAGGAGCAGTTTGCAGTTCAGTCTGCTCAGGGATGCATTTCAGGGAGCTTTGCTCAGCCCTAGTGCCCAGCCATCTCTGGCAATGCTGAAGTTTTGGGCCTGTTGCTATTAATATAAATAATATTAATATTATTAATATTATAATATTAGCAACATGGAGACAGTCTCTGGCCTTGGGGGAAGACATAACTGTTTGATGGATGCTGGCTGTAATTTTAAGGGCATCTGAAAGTGGGGACAAGGACCTGTCAGGACACAGAGCAGGGCAGAGTATAGAGAAGCCATTACCTGTCTGCCAACACCAACATGCTGCCCCAAAACCTAAAGGTTGATATCAAATTTAGGGTGAAGCAGTGATCCTCCCAATGCCTCAAAACCTGTTTTGCTGAGATCAGATGGGAAGTCATTACAGGGCCTGGTTGGGCCAGCCTTGGTGAACACAGTGATAAATCTGGGTGGCAGCTGCTCACTGTCTTTTGTGTCACAAATTGGCCAGGCAGTTAAAAACTCTACTGCCTGTGCACCAGCCAGGCTGGCTTTAGGAGCAAAGAGAGAGGATTTCCCTGAGAAAGGAGCAATGAAGATCTGACAAATGGGTCTTCCCAACACCTACAGTCCTGGCTGACTGTGGGACAGACCCTTAGGTGGGACATGGGGACTTTCAGTCCTGCTTTGCTTGCTCTGATTTGGCTTCAGTGTCCTGGATAGCTGGGGGGTGATGCTGGGTGAGCTGGGGAGCCAGCCCTGGGAACAGCCACAGGAGCAGTGGCTCTGGGCCAGATCCACTTCCTTTTTGCACAGCCTGACAATGCAGGGAGTCTGGCAGAGGTCTCTGTCCTCCTGTGGGCACGTAGCACAGCTCCCAGGCGAGCTCTGCTTCGGAAATGTTTTGCTCTGCCTTCCTGTCTGAGCCTGTGCTGAGCCAGATTCCTTTGCTGGTAAGGAACAGATCTTCTTGGAGGAGAAATTTACCCTGCACCAAGTGTAAACACAGATGGAAACGTGGTGGAGCCCTTTTTCAAAGTCAAGGGAATAAATCTGTTTAAAAGGCTGAACATCTGGGGCAGTGAAAGAGCAGGTGGAGCATTAACGCCAGAAAGGACAGCGGGGCTAAGGCAGAGGGCACAAACTGCACAGTAGAAGAGTGGAGAAATTACCCCAAAGAACATAACAGAAAGGAGAAAAGGCTCCTTTTTGGATCTTTTTAAAGACTCCTGAGGTTTCTGAGCCATGTTGGTTGCACCCCAGGCACATTGGATGGAGCAAGCAGGCTTTTCTCCTGGACTAATCTCATCTGCCTTCTCTAAGGCAGCATGTGAGGGATGCAGCCCCATGTGTCCTCCAGCTGCTGGGAGGGATAAGCAGGATTTTCCTTCCTGGTTAGGCAGCTATTGCTGTGCTGCAGAAACCCTGGAAGGACAGACCTGGCACGTCCGCACCAGTGGGAATCAGCTTCGTGATCATTTGGTCAGCTCTTCTGCTCCAAGCCAGTACATTTTCTATGTTCTACAGTAACAGCACTCCTGAACAAAGGCCTTGGTCCTGAAGGGCTTCATTCACTTGCCTAACCAAAGAGCTAAAAACATGTCTAAGCCTTGGATGGCTGAGAAAATGTGAAATTGGGTTCTCCTCCCAGCCATAACCTTGGCAAAAGCATAGCTCTGGTTGCTAAAGCCCATGAAATGAACAGTCCCTGTTGCTCCTGATAGGGGTATAAAATTGTAATTACTTGAGATTCAGTGAAACAAGGATCTTCTCCTTTTTGATTGAATTACTCAGTGGTTATTCCTAGAAGACTGGAAGCAGATGGCAAGCTCTGACCAGGCGTTTAACAGCCTGAGTTATGGCACAGAGGGGATGGAGCTGAGCTCCAGCCTGCTGCTCCTCCCTTCCTGCTTGCTTTGGGTCCCCATCCCAGTGTATTCCCTGGGAAAGGAGAGACTGGAGGCTAAACAAGGTGGTTTGCAGCAATGGATGGAGATGTGGAGCATCATTAGCAGAGAGCTTGTTTTGCAGCTCAGATGGAAGCACAGAAATGCAAAACTTTTGTTTCTGTAAATCCAGTGCTGCTTTGGCCCAGGTAGGAACACCTTGACAGCAATCCCAGTGCGTTGTGTCACGAGCCTGTGGATCTGGGAGGTGACAACTGCCCTTCTGTCATACAGGAAGGCTCCCCATCCTTCCAGGCCCAGGAGGATGGATGGAGAAGGCAGACAGTCGCCTGGGCTGGGGTGGAACAAACACAGCTGTATAATTTCTGCCTCACTGCTCCTCCTGCCCCCGTATATCTTGAGCACATCAATAAAATCAAACAGACTATTAGCAGCACGTCCTGTTATCAGCCACGGATGGGCATCAGGCAGCCATGCAACCTGCATTTTATGAAGTGCTGCTCCTACCACTGCTGGGGCTGCAGTGATTATCACATCTCCTCACAGCTGGGCCACACCACAGCTTTTATGAGCTACCCTACATCAAAGGCCCTTTCTTTTTAAAGATAAATTAACAATTCTCTCCCTTTCTTTTTATTTAATGGCATAACAGCCAGCTGATTACTAGGTGAGACACCAATCTTGTTGCCGAGCTGTGCTTACTGCATTGTCTATTTGATTATTTTTATTGAATAAGCAAATGTTCTCTCGGAGCTCTGAAGTCCTTATGAGGGAGACTCATTTTCTGCTACTGTGATCTCTTTGTCACGGGTGGGTGATGTATGAAAAGGAATTGCAAATAGCTATTTACAGCAAGCAAAGTCACAGAACAGCCCACTTCAATTTCTGCTATCTGTCGGAGGCTGTTGTTGGCGATGGTCAAAATTAATTAAGCAGGAAGGAAGAGAGCAGGGAGGCACTGTGCATCCAGTTCTGACATTGAAATATTAATGGTAAGCTAATCAAGAAAGAGTATCTATGAATATCTAATCAGCTCACAGTTTGCAGTTTTACTGAAGCAGTGAACTTGTGGGCAGCAGCCCTTTGCAGGAGGTGTCGGAGGGGAGGCGGGCAGGCTGCTCCTGATCGCTCTATCTGGGAATAAACAAAGAGCTCCTGCCTGTGACAGGGGCTGAGGGACGTTTTCCATCCACATCTCACATCCCTGCTGCCACTGGATGCTGCTGCCTCCTTCCTGCTGTCACCTACAGCAGCCAGGCCAGAGTGTGTGCAGCCCACAGCATTCCCAGTGCTGTTCCTTCCTCCCCAGTGCCAGAGGCCACGTGGAGGGCTCAGCTCCTCCAGGACTGAGCTGCAGCATCTCTCCACATCCAGGTTTTGGGAAAAGGCTCAAACGTTGTGCCTTGGACACACAGCCTGGCCCTCTCCCTCTGTGTCTGGTACAGGCATGGGTACAGCAGCTGTGTCCCTGTCTCTCCTGCCAGTGTGTTCCCAAGTGGAGCTTCCCAGCTTTTTATGGGGAAACAGGAGGTGATGGTTGTGCTGCAGGGCCAGGGTGCACTGCAGACCCCCCAAGCCCAGTGTCTGCTCAGCTGCTTTCTCCCACCCACCACACAAGCAGGGAAAAACAAGAGGAAACAATCCCGTGGCAAAGCTGGGCCGATTCCAATCAAAGCCACAAAAGTAAATGTCAGTGTTGGGTGCCAGGAGTCGTCAAGCATCATTTCTTTCTTCAGTGTCACTGTAATGAGGGCTGTGGCTTTGGAGATTTCTATTGCTGTGTTTCTGCAAACAGTTCCCTCCTCTAACCTCTTGGAAATTGGATTTTGTGGGGCTGAGCAGTTTGTGTGCAGCAGATAGCAGCAGGACTGATAAGCAGAAACCTGTTTACACACTCACTTCTCATCCAATACTACGACTGGGCAGGCGGCTGCCTAGATTATTTTTTAAATTTCTTTTTTTTTTTTTTTTAACACTATCAAATGTAATCCTTGTTGGCTGCATGTTTTGCTGCTTAACTGGGAGAAATCTGAACTAGGCAGTTTTAACACGTAGCAAACATGAAAATGATGTGAAGAAAAGGATAAAGGTAATAAGTAAATCTTAAATGACACTAAGGAAGAATCCAGGGGTGATCAGGAGGGAATAGAAAACCTACCCTGTCCTGTGTGAGGGGGTATTTCATGTGCTGCCAAGGAGTAGGGACTGGATACAACTCCAAATGCAGAGAGGAGAGAGTCCTGGCACGTCGCTCTGACAGCCACAGGAACTTTCTGGGAAAGGAAAAGCAAAGCAGATGGCATCAGTTAAGAATAGTGGAAGGTACCAGGGATGTCCAGGGAAATGATGGAGCCCTGTGGTGTCTGTGGGAGGGAGAAACCCCCTCATTGCAGGTGTGTGGGTGCTGCAGTGCCCAGCTGCAGCTCCTGGGGCTGGTGGGAGAGCCAGCAGCAGGATTTCTCCAGGAGGAGCACTCTGCAACGTGCTTCCCTCTACTGCTCCAATATAACCCAAATCTGTCAGCCTTTAGGGCTTGCTGAGAAGGTCATCTGTGAGCATGGCTAATTATTTCAAGCAAAGCAGCAGGCTAATGCCACTAACCTGCTCCCAGGGACTGAGCTCTGCCCTGTGCCTTGGCTCTGTAGCTGCACACAAGCTGCAGGGAATTAGGGAAGCATGGGTGTGTGTGTAAAGCTCATGGATATAAGCAGATCCCACTGGCATGTACCTTGAGCACAGAGAGGGAAATTCACATTTTTCATAGCCGATTCATTCAGTTGTCATGAAAATGCTGTTCCAGCCAGAAGGCAGAATCTCTTCTTTCTGCCATTTAATTTTCTTTAATCTGCTCTTGACATTTATTGAAAGAAGTATTTTACCCACATCAAAGGCAAAGATTTCAAAACATCACACGGAAAAAAAAACCTGAAGGTCAGTCCAAGCGAGGATATGGTGGCTGACATGAGATGAAAGACTCTGGTTTCCACAAGGAAGGTCTGTGCAAAACAAGAGGCCACGCTGGCCTGTGCTCTCAGAGCACTGCATTTGCACCCCTGGCAAGAGCTGCAAGTGCTGGGCTTTGTGTGTTTGACACCTTCAGCAATTCAAGCAAGGCTGTCCTTAATAAGAACAGGTTCAAAAATAAAAGGTGCTTTGAGTTTTCAGAAGGCTCCTCATGTTTCCCATGGCTCTGCCCAACGTTGGCCCAACTCTCTTTGCCTGGGGCAGAGCTGGGCCCTCTTTTGCCTTCACTCTCCATGAGGGAATGGTGCTGCTGCTCACATGATTAAATGAGCCAAAACACTTGACAAACTGAACAAACTGCTGACAGTGCCTCCAGTAGAGGGGCCAAGCCTGCAAGATGCCTCTGGATGTGTGGAACATCCTGAATGCCAATACTGAGGAAAGATGTAAAATGTAAAAGATCCTCAGAAAACTTCTGCATTTAGTTCATTTTGCATGGGTAGAGGTAACAAGCCAACACAGGTTAATTTATAGCTTGGTTGTATGCTGATTGCAAAGTACACATTTCCAGTCAGCCACCGTGAGTAAATCACTTTCCCACTGGTTCTCTTGGCATATAGAAGAAATTTCTCCCTTCCCGACATTTAAAAAAAATCCTAATATGTTATACACTCCATGACTTTATAGCATCTTTAATATTTAAAAGGCTAGAATCTATAACCTCAACCTTTAACAAATGTACAGTAACGTGATAACAAATTTGTCTCGAACAGCTGCTATCTTGGTACCAACTGGCACGAGGAGGAGGGAAGTAATTGGCTTGTTTTCAGATAATTACCATAATTGTAGTGACACCATTTGGATCACATCTAACTGCGTTCCTGCTGCAAGTTGGATAATTTAATAATTGGCAGAATTTAGACTGACAGTAAAGGTAAAGTCAGCATATGGTGGGGAATCAGCAGGCACCTCCCTGCACTGCTGGTACAGGCTCTGCTGCTGTTGCTGTGAAGTTTAGCAAAATCTTTTGGGTTTGCTGCTTTTCTCAAACTCTGTGACTGGGCCACATCTTTGCTCCTTTTCTGATGCTTGACGTGATGAAACGTTTTGCACCTCTTGAACATTTTGATTTGAGATCAATCAGTTCAGTTCACTCCTGCCCAAATTACTACTCCTTTTGTGCACTTTATTTTTAGCTGTCCTACTTCTGCTGGGGGCTCGTCAGAGCTCTGCACTGAAAGGGGATTAAACCACGGTCAGGTGCTTCCAGGCAGCAGAAATGCCTTTCCCAGAGGGTGAACTCAGGCTCCCTGGAGCAGGGCTCATTCCCCTGGCTGAGCCCAGCCGAGCTGCAGGGTGCTGGGCAGTGGAGGGAACTCGTTCTTCTCATGGCCAGCATGAAGGGGATTCAGCTCCTCCTGTGCCTCCAGTGCTGAGAGCTGCCCAGCCAGAGCCCCGGGAGCAGGGGCTGCAAGGTAAGGCCAGGAGGTGGCTGAGGATACTGGGGAAAGACAAGGAGGTTTCTCAGCTCAGCTGGGCACTTTTGCCAGGAGTTGCAAAAGAAGCAGAGCGCTGAGCTACTGCCCTGCAGTGCCTGTGGCCTTGCCCTGCCTTTTTCTGCAGGACAGAGCTGAGGACAGCTGACAGCAGCACTGACAGTGCCCAAGGAGAGGGGGCTGCTGGAGCTTCTCCAGTCCCCACATGAGAGATGCTCCTAGGGCACATTTGCTTGTTTAGCTTGTGTGGCTCTTCTGCTTTCCCTGGGCTGAACCCAGACACCAGGTGATCTTCCACAGGTCCCAGGGGTGAGGGGACTGGGGATACACCCCTAGCTTAGGTCTGCAATGCAGCCCAGGCCTGAGATCCTGGGGGATCCATCAGAGATGCTGGAGAGAACTTTGGCATGGAGCAGGGCAAGGGCTCATCTCTAACATCCTCTGCCAAGATGAGGTTGACAGCTCCATCCCAGTCTGGGCACACAAAGGAGGGAAGCAAGGGGAATGACTAAAAAGTAAAACCCCAGGCTCTGGTGGGTGGTCTCAGTGTAGTGCTGGGAAGGAGTGGGAGTGTGTGCTGCACCAGGTTTGTGATGCCTGGAAGCAGCTGCTGATCCCCACACATCCCTTTCTCCCTGCCCTGCACACAGAAACTGCAGGGTATCTGTTTCCTTGCAGCAGTCCCTCCCCCTCTGTGATTTATTGCTGCCAGGAGGCTGTGCATGTGGAGGTGGCATAAATCTCACCCAAAAGAGAGAGAAGGAGGAAATTTGCATTTGCTTCCTCACTGGCATATTGAATGCAGCTTTCCAGTTCACTGCTGAAACCCTGGGCAGGTCCCAGGCTGAGGCTCTTCCCTAAAGATAAAACAGGGCCAGCACTGGGGCTTCCTTCCCTGCTGGAGGAGGCTCCCACAGCCAGCAAGGAGCACTGCCCAATTATCCCCAGATTAATTTCAATCCACTCCTATTTATATTTTGTGGTATCAGCCTACATAATTCTGTAGTATTTGCAGGCTTCCATCATTTACTGTGCTCCCCTTGTGCTGTTCTGCCAACAGCCACAAACCCTTTCCTCATTCAGACCTTCCAGCCCTCCAGCTCATTTCTGTGTCTCACCCACCTCCCTCTAAGTTGCTTCCATGCAGACTGACAGCCCCTGTGCTGGAGTTAAAATCCCCCAAGCTCCTACTGGAGGCTGCAGAAAGCAATTAGGGAGATTACAGTCAGAGCATGGTCGTGCTGCTGCCAGGGTCTGGATGTCCTGTCACAAGCCTGGACTAAGAGGCTTTCAAATAACAGAGCACAAACAA
The DNA here is from genome assembly GCA_013389925.1 of Aegithalos caudatus. Lineage (NCBI taxonomy): Eukaryota > Metazoa > Chordata > Aves > Passeriformes > Aegithalidae > Aegithalos > Aegithalos caudatus. Next base: position 278,001 of record WEIU01020853.1, on the reverse strand, counting down.
ACAGGAAAGCCTGGCAATTGTTGTCTCCAAGACTGCATTTTGCCTGGAAGTCCATCAGTGTTTTCCTGTGTCAACACCAAACTGGATACAGGGCAAAGCAAGAAAGGCAAATGAGCAAGGAGAAAGCAAGGTGGATATAACACATTAATCAGAGGCAAAAGTTGGAGGCAGTCTGCAAACCTCTGCTCCTGCAGGGGCTGACAGCTGTAAATAGCATATTGAAGCCATGGAGGAAGTAAAGAATTAATTACAGTGCCAAGACCCAATCCCACTTCCAGCCACAGGCAGCATTTATTAAGATCTCACTGAGGCAGGAAAGATTGAACAAGGGACTCAGGGGACTACGAAGGGGAAAAGAATTAATCAGTTTGTCTCAGGAGACTGGAGAAGTCAGATTAAATAAAAACTGGAAGTAAAATGAAAGGGGGAACAAGATGGTTGGAAACCTGGACTTGTTTGAAGGAGAAACTCTGGAGTCATAGCTAGGAGCAGTCCCAGAGGCTCCAGTCCCAGAGGCTCCAGTCCCACTACAGAAGCTGGAGAGCTTTGAGCACAAAGGCTGAAAGTTTGCCTTGACTTTTTAATAGGTTTAAAACTGTCACTTTAGGCCTCTCTCTTCCTTTGCCTGGCAGAAGGAGGCCAGGAAAGACATCCCCAGCTCTCCCACCTCTGATCCTTGCTTCAGTGCATCACCAAGAAGCTCAGATTCCCCACATCCCAGGGGATAACCTGAGAGTTATTCCCCAGCCTGATGAAACTCCCTGATAGCCAAGTAGGGCAGCAAGGGAAGCTGCACCCAGTTGAACAAATAGAAGTCCAAATCCCAGAAGCAACACCCTTAAAGGAACATTTTTGTCCCTGCCCATTGTCAGCCCAGTGTTTTCCATCACAATAACATTCAGTTATTTATCTTCTAAAGTGTACAACATTTTCTTCCCTCTTTTGTGCTGTTGCTTTTCTGCCTGTCCCTCTGGGAAAGGTCACTGGGCTTCCACATTCCTGCTGTGTAATGAGCTGTGACAAATGCTGGTGACCAGGCTGGGGTCACAGAGGGAGTTGAACACCAACATCACAAGGAGGGAGCCTGTCCCCAGCTTGTGAATGGGTGTCCCATTGCCAGGCTCCTTCCCCTCCATGCAGCTCAGTGGCAGAAACTCCCTGGAAGTCAGATTAGAGACTTTTGTCTTATTCTTCCCTCTCAAAAATCCCAAGCTTGATATATCCAGACATAAAATAAAACTTTTTATGTAATCAAAGTAAAGAGTGAATGGAGGAGTACACTTTGCCCTCCTTAGTAAGGAAACAGAGCTGGTGCTGCCCAGAGACACCTCACACCTCCACTGTTAACTAACCCAGGAAAGACAAAACCTCCCCATCCCTTTCCAGTCAGCTTTTCCAATGTGGTGGTGGTGGTGAAAGCCTTGATGTATCTCACTTTAATGTCCCTAGGGCTCATCGATGGACCCCAAAATTAGATCAGCAGACCCCAGCCTTAGCTAGGCTTGTTACCTTAATGAAATGCTAATTGTTACTTCTGCAGACTAAAAAAGTGCCTTTGGTCCTACAGCAGCTTCAGCTAAAGCAGTGTTAATTGCCAAAGCTAATTATGTTGCTGTTGCTCCTAGATACTGGTTCAGGTTAGGTCTGTAAACAATAAACCCAGTAGTCAGTGCCCTCAGTGCTTGCTGTGCTCAGAGCAGGTGCTTGGCAGGGAACAGGGGCCACATCCTGAGCTGATACCACACACATAGGACAGGACCAGGGAGGTGACAACATCTAGACAAGAGACCTCACAGCAAATCTTCTTCCAAAATTTTTAGGATTTGCCTTTTGAGAAAAAATACTGAGAAAAAAAAAAAAAAAAAAAAAAAGAAAAAGCTGATATTTCCTCAGTTCATTAGGTACTGGTTTTATTAATTTCCTTAACCAGCTGTCCTAAAAAAGCCTCAAATTTCTTCTGTGATGCAATCATTGGAAGCCAAGGAGCACACAGACTTGTGATTCACTTTCCCAAGGAAAAAAAACCAAACAAACCCAAATGCCTTTTTTGTTGTACATCCCACATCTGTTTCGTTGATGAAATTCCCCCCTGAAAAGGTGCATTATGTCAAACAACCAGCATTTTCCAAGATCTTTCTGAAAAATCATTAGGATAAAATATTTGCTGGTTAGAACAGCCTTGGATAATTGATCCAAAGGGGTTTCAGTTTGCCAGGCCCCTTGGAAGCCAATGCTTTGGGACTGGAGGCAGAAGCAGCCCCGTGTCAGCAGCTGTGCTGCCATTGCAAAAACCAGGATGAACCTTCCCTAGGACACTCCCAGGGAAAACAGGAACAGCCTGGGAGAGCCACAAGGAAAATTCTCCTGAGTTTGGCTGTGCTGCTTTACTGCTCTCCTCATGCTGGGCAGGAGCAAAACAAAGCAGGCAGTGCTCTAGGTTGTTATTCTAGAACGAACTTTACAGAATCCTGCTTAGGGAACATGCAGTAAAACAGCTTTTATCCCAGATCCAATTAACAGCTGAGTTACGGGACTCAAGTGAAATAAAGGGCAGTGAATCTCCCAGACTATTTACATGATTTATTGGAACACGGCTGTCTGCAGGAGCCGCGGCTGCTTCATGTTTAATTTATGAGGACACGAGGGGGTGAAGGCTCAGTTTCCAAGCTGTTGGGGGGTTCCTACCCCAGCACTGCTGAAATTCTCTTACAACAAAGGCACTGACAGGGCCTCTTGCTGCAGCACTGCTGGCTGTTCATGGCATGTCAGCCACTGCTTCCCGACTGGGCTTGGCAGAACTGCTGCTGGAAAAGCATCATTCATTTCCTCTCACTCCTTTCAAGGTTTATCTGGAGCAGAGAGTCAAAGCTCAGACATCCAGAGGGAAAAAAATAGATGAGTTCCCAGCCTTTCAGCTGAACTAGCAGCAAGGGGCAATGCATGTAGTGGGAGTTTCTGTAACAAGCATGGAGAAGTTGGGACTGGAGTTTTCTCATCTCTGCTTCTGAAACTTCTCTTTCTAAGCATCTTCCAGGCCAGAAAAGGATATTTGAGCTGACAGCCTTGGAAGAGCTCCACCATTTGATGTTTGTATGTTTGTAGAGGAAGCACAGAAGGATTTTCAGTGACAGATGAAATCTGCAGTCCTTCTAGCACACCAGCTAAAGAGATTTTGCCTCTTGAAAGCCAAACTATAGGGTTTCTATTGCAGAGATGTTTGATACCAGGAATCTGAGTGTTGTGAGAAAATTTAAGTGTCCATAGTTTTCTCCCACTGCAATCAATATTCATGTAAAATAGCTGCTTTCCCTGTCTTGCATAGCAATGTAGTAGTGAGACCAGCTGTTGTTTCATTTTTCCCCTTATTTTTCAGAAGTAGCTGATACACAGCGATAGGAAAATACAGTCACAAGTAATGTGACTTTCTCTAAGTGTCTGTTTTCAAGAAAAGTGTTTTTCTGTGTGTGGTGGGGTTTTTTTCAACACTTCAATGGTGTTCTGAATAGCTGTTAAGATGAGAGGCTCCAATGCCATGTTGTATCAGTATCACAAAATTGGGTGCTCCTGAGGGAAGGAGCCTAATTAGGATTATTATTTATTGCTAGAGCAGCCTTAGATTTGGCAAGTCCTCTCCCAGCAAGACTGTGTTCACTCCTAACATATGTTGTTTGGATCCATCATTTGAACTTAGGAGCTAAAAGTACTTTTTCTCTAATGGGTAGAGATGCAAGCTTTCCTCCAAATCTCTCCAGGAGGTGGAAGGCTCTCCCGGGGGTTGCCTTTTTCTGTTAAGTGTTTCTCTAATGGGCTTGGAGAGAAGCAGCACTGACACAGAGCAGAAGGAGCAGAAATCAGCCTTACATAGCCAGTATAAAGCTTCTGTTCCCAACCTCCTTCCCAGCCTCTCTGTTCACCTTTTCCACTCAGTCTGATCTCTCCTAAGAAAACCAGGGAACCCTCATGCTTGTTCCCAAAAACAGACTTAAATAACACAGTTAAAATATTATTTGCAGAGAAAGCCATCCATTAAAAATCAGGTTGCTGCATTTAGTTTTCCACTGTCAGATAAAGACCCAGGCTGCTTGCAAAGTGAACTTCAAATGGGACCAAGTTTTAACACAGTTATTTGTGCATCCTGGTCCCTAAGATGCAGGCACACAAGTATCCCCAAGCTTTGGTATTCCTGAGTGACTTCTACCACAGCTCTCAGGGGCATCTGAAACACCACAAAATAAAACACCTGAGCCCCATGGGGAGTTTCAGGCAATTACTGTCAAAGGTATTGTGATTTCTTATGTCCCAGTTTAGGGAGCTCAAGAGGAATAGCAGAAAACATGGTTTTAAATGAAGATCAGAAAAGTGTTAGATGAATGCACCAGTAATTAAGTCTCTGCAACAGAAAGTGCTGTTTTTCTAACAGTATTTCATGCAGTTCCTAGGTGTGAGACAATAAACTCTGCACACTCATCTTAATAAGGAATCTGTCTTGGGCGTGCCAGGGATTGGCATGGGCTGCTTTTGCAGGAGCAGTTTGAGTTTCACTAGAAATCAGAAGGGAGAATTCAGCTCTCAGGAACACAGGGTCATATGAAGAATTAAAACCAAGTCTCCTAAGCCACAGACAGTGCCAGCCCAATCCCCCCTCCTGATTAGAAAGTGTCATTTTTCTCATTTCCCTCATTCACACTCACACTGGCAAGGGAGTTGATGCTTGCAAATTTAGCTAAAAGCTTTCAACCCCATTTCCATGACAGCAGTGCAGAGCCTGTTGCACACAGGTGCCAAAGAAAGCATTCTTTGAAATACAGAGGATTTGCAGGGTGCAGCTCCCTTCCCTTTGCAGCAGAGTTCAGGTAGGGTTTGTTGGAGCCCCTGGGGTGCCCAGTCTTCCAGCAGGACTCCCTGGGGTAGAAGCATTCTTGCTGCAGAGTGAGCACTCAGCAAGGAGCTCCTTTCCATCCAACCTGACCAAGGCTTCCAGCAAGGAAGCATTAGGGGCAAAATGTTTCCTCTGGCTCTTTTTCAAAAGCCTGGAATGGACACAGCCCATTTTATAATAATACTTTGGGAAGAAATCAGAAGTCAGCCCAGACCAAATTCTAGAACAGTCAGTGCAACACTTCAGGGTTTCACTTTTACTGAGCTATCCAAAGTTTGATGGCCAAGTAGCAAGAGTGAACAAACAGCCATTAACACTGTTGTTGTTATTATTATTTACTGCCCTCAAGCCTCCAGTACTGCAGGGGGGAGGAAAGGCTGGCACTTATCCTCAGAAACCTGCAGCTTAGATTTAGTCACAGCAAAACAAGAGCTTCTATCTGCATCACACACCTCCCTCCCCTCCATCACAGCCACTGGGAGCTCTCAGTTTGAGGACAGCGTTGTCACTGACAGTAATTAGAGCCATAACACGAGGCACAGGTCTTTGTTGGGCTGTGCACAGGGCAGGCTTGAATCTAGCTCAGCCCCTCCTGGCAGCTGAATTTCCCTGTTTTTTTTTGTCACAACAGGTCTGGTCAGCACATACCTGGGCAATTACTGGGCTCAGACAGGTAGTGCCATGAGCTGGCATGGTCTGATGACTTGTGATCACCACTCCAGACTTTAATAGTCACGTACAACTTTGATAACCAGCAATTGCTTGACTCAGCTCCTCTCCTTTCCCCCCTCCAGGCACTCCCAGTTTGCTCCTGGGAGCTCGTGGCTCTTCTTCCCCATCAAGCTCCCCCCCACCCCTCCTGACAAACCCATCTTTAAAAACTGTGTCAGCTGGGAGGATGCAGATGGTCTCATTTGCATCAAACAACTTTTAAATTATCATTCAAATTAAATTAAATTGAAAATGCAATGAGCTGTTCCTGTAGAACTCCATGCACAAAGAAGAGTTAATGAAGGTCACGTTTGTAACCAGTGAGGAACATTTAAACTGTATCATGCTTGGCATGGGATGCCATTAGAATAACATGCCTTTCTAAATAAGGATAAATTACTCTTAAAGGCCTTGTGCAGGATTAGTCCTGCTCCCAGAACAGGCTGGTCTTTGGGCCCTCTGTGGTTCAAAGAGGGAAGAGCTGTGCTGGGTGCAGCAGAGCACCAGCAGAACTCGTTGGCCACGAGGGTGAGGCCTCAGGCACCAGCCTGGGCCATCAGGTCCTGCCTGCTCTCCTTGCCTGGATGCAGAGCCAGGCACACCTGGAAAGGCCTGTGGAGCTCAGCCAACGGAGCTGACTGAAAGATGCAATCCCCATGCCTCTGGTTGTAATTGCTTCACTTACACACACAGAACTGTGTGTCTTTTGCCTTGCTCTGTGTTTGCAGCCATTGAAAAACTGCCCTGTAATGGTTTGGGTGACATCCATCATCTTCATGGCTCTGAGTTGTCACAAGGATGTCACAGAAATGAGCCATGCCCAGTTCTGTGTGCTGAGGTGACAAATGTGAGCTGTTTGGCTCCTTGGGAGGCTTCCCAGGGACCAGCTCCTACTCTGCTGCCAGGCTGGGCTCCAATAAAACACTGGGTGAGTGCAGGAGCTGAGCCCTTGAATGAGTGCCCTGAGTCCAGGCAACCACAGAGCAACAACCTGAGCAAGCCAACACAAAGCAGAAATTTGTAGTTACTTTTCTTTCTCTCTCCTTTGCATGACCCTGCACCTTATCTGCACCTGCTGCAGGCCACATCACATGTTTCATCTCAGGAAATGAAGTAGCATTTTGTATAGGGAAATAAATTTCAATAGTACATCCCAATAGCTCCTTAGCAACAAAGCTCTTGTTTTACACAGGCTCTGCTCCACACTCAGGTGCAAAGTCAGATGCTGAGAGATCACAGAAACCTGTGAAATGGAGAGTAATAATTGGCACAATTTTTGTCATCTGCAGAGGCTTAAGAGCTGTTGGTTCACTACAGCAGTAGCCTGCTGTCTCAGAGAAGAGCTAACACCTGCCATCAAAAGGGGACTAAAGTGCTTTCCTTTAAATAGCTACCGAGGTTTTAGTTCCTTTGAAGTGACTGAGTGCATCCAAAATCTTAGAAAGCGACTGTTCTGAAATCCACCCATCCCCATTTCTGCCATTATAACAAAAACAGTCTATTCACAGCTGAGTGCAGCTCATAATTCCTTGCAGGAAGAATCACCAGGTTCAGTTTCTGAGCTGGGGACAGTGGCTAAGTGTGTTGGCCCTGTCTGCAGGACATTGCTGAAAAGCAGAAATGTGCCTTTGCTTACTGTGAGCAGAGCATTGCTCAAATGTTTTTCCTAAACTCTCCTAACAGTTGTAAATCTGAGGAAAACCCTTCTGATCCCTGTGGATGATGGTCTAATTTGTTATCAGCACAGCTGAGAACAAAATCTGGACCTGAGTGTTCTACTCAAAGCAAGCTTTTGTTTGATGACATCTGAGAAATTGCAACAACTGGAATTAAACTATTTTACATAATCCATTCATAAGATAGAGCTCATAAATAATAGTAGGAAAACAAAATGTCAAGGCAAACTGATTAAAAAAAAAGCTTGAAAGCTGCCTTACAAATGAGTGGCACAATAGTAGCTCAGCAGTGAATGATGATTTACTCTCTGCTTTGTAAACCAATTTATTTATCAATAGCTGAAGTTCAAAGATTATGCAAAAGTTAACAAAGTCAAGGATATGTGACTAGGAAGAATGTGTCACACTGCTGCCTATATGGATTCAACAAAGGAATCGAAGGCTTTGTCTTCTTCCTGACAACTGCAGAATAACTCTGCCTAAAGCCATAGCTTCCCTCTGGGCCTGGGAGCAGACTTCCAGCTCCAGTTTCTGTGCCTCCTCTTCACCAGCTCTGGGGAGTTGAGTTAAATGCTCCTGATCAAGGAGGTCACAGTTTTCTGACCCCTTTTGCCTCTGTTAACTGCTGTGGTACCTGGTGAGCCTGTGCCTTGGACACAGCTCAGTTCCTGACCCTGGAAAACTCAGTGATGTTTCACAAGAGACAAGACTGTGAGTTTGGCCACTGAGCTCTCCTGCACAGCATCCAAGTGTTGCAAAGAGGAGCCTTTGCACTGTCAGTTCATTTTCTCCTCAGAATCTCCCTGGGAAGGGAATTTTCCCTCTTTAGATGTTCCATTAGAAACTGCTGATGCAGAATCCATCAAATGCATTAAAAGTCCATTAGGTCTGTAAGGCTGCTGTTTGTTTTCCTGTGTTGTCTGAAGAATTTGGAAGGCCACAAGCTGCATGTTGCCTGTGGCAGATTATCCTATGCTGACTGGCTGTGTGCTCTGGCTGCAATATCCTGTGTGCAATAGGAATATGTGGCTTCAAGAGATGAGGGGATACCAGGCCCTTTCAATCTGCCTGTGCCTTTGAACTGTGTCACACAAAAATGACAGCAGTGGGAGACAGCAAATGAAGCCCAAGAAGTTTGGCCCAAAATAACCACATCATTTTGCATCAAGCAATTCTGAGATATTTGCTCTTTAGTCAGTTCTGAGCTGCACATTCTTCCCTAAAGCTGCATCAGCAGGTGACACTTTGCTCAAATTATAGCTAGATCTTCATTAAAGTAAGCTGATGGTACTGAAAAATCCACGTAGGATAAATGTCCTGGAGCATTTAACAAACTTGTCTTAATTCATCAATTCTAACCTACATGCAAAGGATAATTTCAGGTAACACCATGAAATAGTTATTTCTAAGATAACACAAGGCACAACAATTCTGTGTAGCCCAGGATGATCAGGGGATTTAGGCAGGGCAGGCTGGCTGGGACACAGAATTAATCTTTGCAAACTAATGTCAAGCCAAGTGGGGACTTTCAGCCAAAGCTTGTTCCAAACAGTGACGTGCAGTGATTTTGATGAATCCTCAGGACACCTGTTGAGAACTGGTGATGTTGTATAAACATGCAGCATCTTGGAATCTTGCAGAGAGCAGGGATACACCTGCCACAGCACAGAGATCAGAGCTGAGCGTGTGAGACGCTCGCTTGTCTGGTTTGTTGCAGCCTCCTGGGAAATTTGTTTGGGTTTGGTTAACTTGACTTTTAAATGTAGGCATCCTACGGAAGGAAACTTCCCTGAATGACAAGTCTGATGTAGTTTAACAAAACCATTTTTGAAATGCAGAACTCCAAACGTGATTAAAATGCAGGTTTTCCAATGTATATTTCATCAAGGCTAACCATGAACAATCCTTTTTAAGTATTTCCTTTGATGGCTGGCTGTTTATTTGGATTCAGTGAATGCAGGTTTGGTGAAAGAGGGTGTCAAACAGGTCAAGAGGCGAGACGGACGCTGCGCCCTGGAAATTCAAGCTTTTATTATCTGGTCTCCACGGGATTTCCTTTCCTACATGGAAAAATGTGTGGTAATGCCATAGCAACAACAAAGGAACAAACATAGCAGGACATGTCTCTGCTGTTTAAGGCTTAGTAGACTGGATTTTGTAAATGACTGCATTTCCAGAACAGTTATTTAGAATAATATAAACAATGAGGAGCTGAACTAAAGGCACAAGAAATAAGGATGAACAGCTTTCAATTTTCTCCTTGAAGATTTTGTCTGTAAGGCAGAAGGAGCCTTATAAATATTAAGGACGAGTTGAAAAATCCTCATTTTAATTTTAAACTGATTCCTCTTCCTCATCTCATACCACACTTACAAAGGAATCATCCTTAAGCCCCACGATAAACTCCTCACCCCGTGTGGGTAGGCACAGATGCAGAATACTGCACGTATTCTCTGCCAGCCAGTTCCCACAGACAAATCTGCTGCTTGCTTGTTAGGCAGAGGGGCTTTGCTGAAGGATTCAGGGGTTAAATGGCCCTTGGGGAACTGGGATGTCTGTGGAGATTCACAAAATGGGAAGAGAGAGTGACACTTTAGGGCTGGGCAGCTCCTGGTGTGGAGGTCCTGCTCTCAGATAATCCTGCTCCCCTGTCCTGTGTGCCAGCAGGACACAGAGCAAGGCATAATCCACTTTTTTTCCCCTATGGATTTGCTCTAGGATGCCACAGGAATGGATGGCTCACCACCAGCTCTCTTAAAGCCACCCACAAACAGTAGATCAACATGATTTATCAAAATCAGTTTATAATCATGACATTGATCTGTCAGTCTGCAGCCCCAGAGGAAAGTTTTTGCAGCCCTCCCAGACCCTTTAAGATCCTTGACATGAAATGCAAAGCTTTCTGAGCTGCCTCCTGACCTTCCTTGTGACCTTCCTCTCACAAGCCATTATTCTCCACACAGTGGGCCCCGACAGCAGAGCCCATCAGCACCTGTCATGGAAGGGGTCTCGGCTAAAAACTCACAGTCTGGCTGTCGTATTTCAAACCAGCTCTTTATCAGAGGAGACCAAAGTCATGCCAAGAAAAGATCTAAGGAGGTGTCTGTAAGAAGGAAAAAAGTCCCTCCAGTTTTCAGGATGAATGGGAAACTATAACCACCTTTCATGGTTACCCTGTTTTTGCTGGAGTAGATCTCAGCCTGGGCTGCAGTGCCTTCATTTGCAAATTTGCTTTCCACACCCATTGCAGGATCTAATAAACTGTACCTCTGACCTCAGCCCCTGCCCACTTACCCACCACTGTCCTGCCTCTGATTTCACTGAGTGTCTTTAAGAAGAGTAGCCAAATTTGGGCAGTATCCAGAGCCCATATAAAAACCTAATGGGGAGAGGTCCCAACATGCCTCAATAATTAACACGAGCACATGACTGACAAACACACTGACAGGGCTTCATCCAAAAAGCTCCTTCATAAATAAGAGCTGTCCTAATTATATGAATTCCCTAATAGTTCAATACATGCTGAAGTCATTTCAGTGGGCAGAAAAAGACATATCATGAGATTAACACTTAAACAGATTGGAAACATCTGGCTTTGGAAAGTGGATTGGTTAGACAGCAGCTTTTGCAGGGCTTTGCAGGGTTATTTTCCCCTTTGGATTAATCTGCTCGACTACAGAATAAGTATTTTTCTGACCTGCCAGCAGAGACAATATTAAATAGTTTCTAATTCTTCAGTCAGCAGAACAGTAGGGTGAAAGCATGCTTGGGATTGGATAGAGGGGAGTCTTTATGATCCTCAAGCATCCCTTTAAATTCTCCTTCTGTCACTTGTAACAAAACAGGCACTTTTGGTATGGAAAACACATGGCACACAAAGAAAAAGGAAAAATAAGCCTGCCACCTCTAAAGGCAGAACTGCACTCAGATTTATGGGGTTGTGGCTAACGAACAGAATAAGAGCTGATATCTTTCTATGGGTGATTGGGAAAAAGAAAATGTATTTCATATACCATTATGTACTATTACACAATGGTTAGTCATCTCAAAGAGGTATTAGATGGACTTTTTTTTCATTAAAATGCCATTAACAAATGAAATGGGTGGGAGGAGCCATTGGCTTGGTGGTGGTAAATGACCTGATCACAGGTGAGTAATAATAATTATGCATCAGCAATGATCAGTGCCAACTTGACAGATAGCTCAGATTTGACTGGTAATATTTGGCATCAAACCTCATTTCTATGCACCCAGCTTCCTGCCTTCTATCTTTATCACCCAGTGCATTTTCTTTCCTGAGAGCAGGCTGATTGCTACTAATCTTCCAGCCTGTAACCTAATGCTCTCTCTTTAAATGAAGTCCCCATATTGTTGATAAAGAGTCATTGTGTTCGCTTATCTCCCTCCTCTCCAGAAGTGATAGCAGTAAATCTGACTTCTCAATTAACCTGTGCTGAATTAGAATCTTTATGATCGAATTGGTTGATGTCAGTTTTGGGGTGTTTTTTTGGTTTTCTTTCTTTTTTTTTAAAATCTTGACTGCTTGAAACTCAGTGGGAATTAGGATTTGTGTATCTCACCAGAGCCTCTTTCTGTGTGTCAGATTGCTGTGGTGTACACAGATGAGAAGCCATTTTCCTGTCATTCTTACAAATTGCTTCTCTTCCTGAAATTTTCCAAGGAGGAATGAACGTGGCATTGTGTTGCAGGGAAAGCACAGAAATGAGATCATTTACAGCATGGAAAAATAATGGATGTTTCACAGATGTAGCAAGTGAAGGAGAGTATGGCATAGATCTGTGAGACAGGAGCCAGACCCTCTACAAATTCATTACAATTATTATTTTAAATGTATTTTTCTAAGATGCAATGTTACACATTGACATGTGGGAATGAAGACATTCAAAACTCAGTATATTTATGTCATCTGTATATTTTCCAAACCGTTCTTTTCAGATTAAAGTAATCTGTGGCTCGCAGATGCCACATCCCATATGGGAATCTCATCAAAGGTTGGGAAAAAAATTGAATGAGTCAAGAGAGGCAAGAATTTCCAACCAAGCCAGGGGAAGAGGCTCATCCAGCCCTGCACCCCTGACACAGCACCATCAGCCTGGGCTTTCCTTTGCTCTGCTCCACAGGGGATCTCTGGTGCAGGGACATCCTTCTGCTCCCACAGCAGCTTTAGAAAGCCTGGTGTTAGGCACTGTCTTCCCTGAATGTCCTAAAGTAGGGCTTAACCTGGCTTGCTCAAATTCCTTGGCATTTGACATAGATAAACCAAGGTTAATTACAGAATGTTTAATTAAAGACTGTATCTAAGATCATCAAAACGTCTCTTACTTTAAAAAGCACGTAAATCTCATTAAAATATGGATACCTAAGAAAAGAGATTTAAGAGGCTAAATGAAAGCCCTGTCATTACTGCTTCATTTCCTTGCTGCTGTTTGAGTTTTGACGGGAAGGGCACTGGCAGATGATCCTGCCCTGATTAATACATTTCCGTTGAAGATTTCACCTATAATTATTCACTGTAGGAACACAAGGACCTGGCCAGGTTTAAATCAGCATGCCTCAGATATCTCCTTTATTCACCACATAGATACTTGAAATATTTTTCTTGTTCAAACAGGGATGTGTAGCTGTAGTTCTTCTAGACTGTGTTTATCTGGCACAAGAAAGCCTGCACTGACACACAGAGAGGCTGGTACAAATGAAATTTTCCATCTCTCCACTACAGATTAAAGCACAAACCAAAACTAATGTCATAAAATAAAAACTGGTACAATGTAAAAGTTGTGCCAGAGTACACACTTGCACTGACTCCCATGTGCAAGATGTGCTGTAAAACTCCAGCTCAGGAGTGCAGACTTTTCCTAAGAACACTCCTTTTGCCAAAGATTTCAACAAATGCTTTCTCCCTTTCCATCCAATATTTATGTTTTCCTTGTTAGATTCTGTTTAAATTCCCCTTATTTCAGGACCATCTTGTAATGTTTGTGCAGTATTTCAAAGCACCTCCCAGTTAAAAGACATTAAGGTAATCTATGATACTATAAATAAGAGGCTTTTTTAAGGAAGTCCTTGAGTCATTTCACTGTAATGACAGCAGGGCTCATTAAACAGCTGCATCTCCTGCCCAGACTGGGGACGATTGCAGTGCCTGCAGTTTGTGACAGCCCCCAACGTGACCCCTGGGAGCGCAGCAGGAACAGAGCTGGGGGATGTAAATTGGATTGCAAAAGGAGCAGAGTGTCAAAGAGCAGCCCTGGCAGTGCCTGGGGTTCTCCTCCCTTCCTCAGCTCCTGTCCACCTGCTGTGCTCAGCAGGGTGATGTTGTCCTGGGCATGGCAGCCACGTGCACAGCACAGAAATCCCACAGCTGTTTTGTCCAGAGGCTCCCAAGCAGTGCTGGTGTGGCAGCAGCTTTCACAGGGGCAAATTTAGCTCTGTGTTTCAGCTCTGCTGGTTTGGTGAATTTATCTCACATGGGTATCAGGAGCATGGAGATCAGACTTGCTGTGAAGGGCCCTTTCCTCCTCCTGCTGGGGATGCTCATGGCTGAGAGAACCCCTCTGAGCACTTGTTCAAGGTAGTGAAAGTTCAACTCTTTATGCTACAGAGGCAAAACATTCCAGTGAATACATCCAGGCATGCTGGGGGTTGATTAGAACTTTGTAATTTGCCACTGGACAATCTGGAGTGTGAATTTGTCTGCAAGTCATTTCACAAGGTCCAAGGGGTTATATCCTCCATGAGCCACTGAACACAGGTGAACTTTTATAAAATATTGTTCTGTCAGCCTTCCACCGTGTGTGTACAGAATACAAAGCTTCCAGGCTGCTGAATTAAAGCTGTAAATTTGAGCTGTCAGAGCCAAAAGATGTTGGACCAGGCAGCAGGTACCTTTATGACATTTCCTTATTACAAGCACTGAGATGCAATTGTTCATGGAGGGCATTAAATCAAATTGTGGACGGAAGCTGTGACAGAAACCCCCCAGGTTCCTGCCTTACCGCAGGCACTGCAAAGTACTCACAATTAACCTGCCTGGCTGGAGAGCTGCAGAGGGGAGATGCTTTTCTTTTGGATGGATTTTGCCATCCCAAATGTAACTGTGCACTCTGACACAGAGCAGTTGTAGTTATCTTAATGAACTAAAGCCTGTGGAGCAGCTATTCCATCAGGGACAGCATCTGCTGCACTGTGCTGCTGGCAGCAGTGCTCCACTGAGCTGCATCCTCCTAAAATGGCATCAGGCTTGGAGGAGCAACCACTTTGTCCAGGGACACGGGAGAAAGAGGATGGATTGATAAAATTAATGATGCTAGAAGGGTACTCCTGTGCTGAGCAGGTTGTTTGGCTGTTTGGTTGTATCTTAGGTGAATGCAATAGATCAGCAGGTGCAGTGACACTGACAGGAGCTCACCTGTCTGCACTGAGTGAAAATTTGGGATGGACATGTCCCTGGGGACAGCAGAGATAAACCTGAGCTGTCAGAGCCATTCAGCCAGGCCATGGCTTCCCATCAGAGCAGTTTACTTGGGCTTTGTTGTTGATTGTTTCACTCATTGCTTCTTTGTAGTCCATCAAATTTAATTCTGTCTGTGGATGCAGTAATTACACATTCCCGTTTTTATGAAGGGCTAATAGACCACCTAAGGCTTTGTGTAAATTAGTTAATGTTTCCTCCTGCAATGCTGCTGTTTGTCCTGTGTTGTGCTGGCAGGTGCAAAATGTTCCTTGCAAAAGCATATGGAGAATCACTGAAGTACAGCAAATGCTTATGGGTTTTCCAAGGACAGGGTTAAAGGATCATGTTCTTTATGATATATATGAGCAAAGGGTTTGTTTTATATTTCTTCTGTAGCCTGAAATGCCTTAAAATTGCTGCTGAGAAAGCAGATACCTCAGAGGAAAAATATTCCTATAAGCGCCATGGGGGCAAAATAATAATTTCAGGAGGTGCTTAAGCCAAATGGGAATGGTGACAGTGAGCAAACAGCCTAAAAGGAGCATGGAATATTGTCTGGTTTGCACTGAAACACAAACTTCTGGAGCAAAGTTTTTAGGCTGGCTGCATAAAAATTAAGGATTCTGTAGGGAAAGATAAACTGGTGTTGTCAGATATTGAGCTGCTAGTCACACTGCAAGAGAATTGTGGTTCTTTGGAGATATCTGGGCCTAAAACCTGGCCTAATGAAGTCGGTGGCAACATTTCTGTTGACTCAGTATGTGCAGGATTTCATTCTAATTCTTTAACTGTTTTTATTTCCTGTAAATAATCCTGCCTAGAGCTAAGGAACATTTTAAAGTGAGGGTTTATTCCTCAGTGCTTAACTATAATACATTAATAAATCAGTAGCCAAATGAAATAACTACCGTTTTTTGATTATATTTCAGCCTTCTCATTTATTTCTGGTATTCCTTTTTCTCATGTTATGCTGAAAACAAGCCCCAAATCCACATTTTCTGGCAATTCTGAGATGCCCATAAGAAGGGTAACACATACTCAGCTCTCCACCAAGCAATCCCTGCCCTGTGTTCAGGCAGTGGTGGAGGCAAAAGCACAGCATTAGTTCAGCTTTAGTTCCCTTCCCTTTCTGCTGATCCCATGAAATTGAAAAAGCAAGGGGAAAAATACCAAAAGATCCCATCACATTTTCTCCAGTTTAAAGTACTAACTATCATGTTATGCAGAAGCCTGAGGTAAGCCTCAAAGCTGGATCTCTTACATGGCAATTTCCTTGAAGAGTTGTTGGATCACATTCTTGTAAGGGTTTCTTCTACACACAAGTATTTTATTGCATCTATTTATCCCAGTAACCTGGAATTCATTTATCTGACAAAGATATTTCCATGAGTGAGCTTCCAAACACACAGAGGAAAAATATGACACATCTGCTTTTAGTTTGTGCTTTCTGTGGCTAATTTAAAAATGAACACTAAGGGAAATACGTGTCAGGCACAGAGGATTCACCTCATTACTAGCAGACTTCCAACTCAGAATAGAAAATAAAGTCTGAAATAAAGATTTCAAATGCCACACTGCAAACTTCTAGATGGCAACAGCTGTGCCAAACCACAGAATCATTATGGCTGTGATAGAGTGGAGGAAGGATTGCAATCAGTAGACAGCTTCTTGGGTACTAAAAAACAGGCAGGGATTTAGATCAGCTGGTGAAAAATCCTTTAAATCTTCCAACTTGTTCCCAAGTTTCTTGCACATTGATCAGATACAGCAGCTGAGGCCTTGTGTCCTCCCTGAATGGGGTATCTAAGCAAGCAGCAGAAATGTCTCAGTTTGGGAGCTCAGAGCATTTAGAGTCTCTGAAATGGATGTGGGGCCTCTTTCTGCTTTTGTCAGACAAAACCCTAATGGAACTGGGACAAGATCAAGTGCTGCTGTGTCCTGTGCTGTGCTGAGACATGGGGGGTTATTTCTTAGAGGGAAAATGAGTTAAATGAATGGAAACATTTGGCCCTTGATGGCTGATGTGTGCACTTAGGGTTCATCATTTGCCCTGCCTAGATGCACATCACTTCTGCCAGAACAAATGAGTATTTTCCTGATTAATCAGGAGCCCTCAGGGAACTGCTCTTTCTGTACATATATTATGATCATTAAGGAGCCTGACTACCCTGTTCTTGTTGCAGGCTGTGGGAAATGCAAAGCAAATTGTGCAAACTACGCTCTCTTTATTGGACACATTTCTCTGTATCTCTTTCAGTAATGGTGTAATTCAGTATCCTGAGATGACAAATGATGTATTTAAGTTCATTTTCCCATGCTGTCACATAAATGTTATTAACTCAAACATTTAAATGCGGGTAGATGGAAACTCTGTGGGTTTTTTCAGCAGTGCTGAAGGAAGCCCCTGTCCCAGGGCCTGCCTGGGGTGTTCCTCACTGCTGTGTGTGGGGTTGGCAGTCTCAGCCTGTGCCAAGGGGGTCCCAGCTCTCAGCAGGGCACAGCTGAGCAGGGCTGGCTGCTGGAGTCACACAAACCCAGTGCAGGGCTGGCACTCCTCCCAGAGCATCCTCACGCCCCCACGGTTTGGACTGAGCAGCAGAACAGGGGCAGGACAGAGGACAGAGCCCTTTACTCTGTTTGAAAGCACAGCTTTCACTCTGCAAACAAATTACTGCTTAAATCACATCTGACAGGCCCCAGAGTAATTGCTGTAGGAGCAGTGCCTGAGTTTGGGAGGCAGGAGTGACTGTGTCCCCCTGACAATCAGGGGGCTCCTCCCACCCACACAAGTGTCTCACCATTGTTCTGCACTGGACACCTAATTAAACAGCAAATTAACATTAATTGGTACCCCTTCTACTGGCACAACCACCTCATTCTGGTTCTGTATAAGGCTCGTGGAAAGCTTTCCACTAATGCTTTTCTCACATGAAAGAGAATTTTTCTGATATTGTCCTCTGCTGGGTCTACATTGATTTCTTTTTTAAAGTTGAAAATATATGAGGTACTGCTCTTGAAAAATTAGAAAAACAAATAATCCTGCAACCCAATATAATAGGCAATGTTTCAAATGCTGGCTAAAGCCTATGTGAAAGGAGGGATATATATGCATTTTTTGATTACAAGACCCAAGCTTAGAAATTGACTTCATTTCACTAAGCCCCTGGACTGGAGGGCACTGCTTTCCTGCCCTCTCACAACTTAACAAGGTCATCTGCAGTCCCAGAAGAAACTCAAAATTCATAACTGGAGTTTCAGCTGATAAAAAAGAGAAGAAAGAGATACTGATTTGCAGTTCCTTTACATAAAAATATATTCAGGGAAATACTGGGATCTTATCGCTACAGTTGGGGCCTTAAGTAGTTCATTTATTAAGAAAGTTCAATGTTTATTTGAGCATTTCAGCTCCCCTTAAAAAAGAAAATCTAGAAGATAAATAAAGTTCAATGTCAAAAAAATCCACAGCAGAGCTATTCTTCTATTAATAAAACAATGGGAATAATACAGATGTCCTTGAGAGTAACTCTTTCTTACAGAGATAAGGTGGTGATTAATGGGAAATTTGTTCTTGCCAGAGGTGGCTTTCAACAGTAAGTAAATAAATAGTATGAGCCCATTCCTGCAGTCTACCTACCATAAATATTATTAATCTAGTAATAGGAAGCTGTAATACTGCTGGCCATTCAGAGGTTAAGATCCTGAAAACACCCTTGCCCCTAAGGTTATTTTGTTGATTATGTCATTTACTATAATGCCACAGGAAAAAAAAATGGCATGGCAACCAATTCAATTCAGTTTTAAAATAATTTCCAGAATAGAATGCTTATTTCTGATGGTGTCACTGCACCTGGTCAGAATCAGCTAAAGAGCTTAGCCTCAAGGAATGGAGCAGCCTTTATGAAGCTGGATTTTAAACCTGAGGGAGTGCTGGAGCAAATTAATATGGGTTATGTCCAGTGGCACATGTGCTGCAGCAGCTGGACTCCCCCTGAGCACTCAGTGGGAAGCAGGACATTGCCAAAAGGCACCAACCTCCTGCAGTTCTCCTTAGCCTGAAGTTACTTGGACAAGAGACAGATTTCCAATAGAACCTTAACCAGAGATAGGAAAAAAAACAACCTCCTCCACAAAGACATTCAATTGTCCCCATAGTTTATTTATGAATTCTGAATTTCATGGGCCAAATTTATTAACTAGGTTATTCTGTCAAGAAATATAAATGATGATCATTTGTTAGCTGTACCTCTTGAATAACGGTATCAAAGTGTAATAAAATTATTGAGGGGATTTATTAACCTGATGAAGTAACTCATTAAATCCTTCAAATGCATTAATGAAGGAGGAAGTGGGGGCCTTTTGGTATAATTGGAGATGGGAAATTGTGCAGCTGGGCCAACCTGATAAGGCTCAGATATCCCAAAACACTTTCATTTAGCTGGTAATTTGGGGCATTCCTATCACTACTCTGGATTTCAACATGATTTTTCTAATCTAGGTAGCTCTGTGTCAGAATACAACAATCTATTTTTTTGTTTTACTACCTTCTTCTAGCAGCTTTGGATTAAATTAAGCTCTTGTGTGAGACATGGCTGGGGTTCTCTAAGGCTGATTGTCTGCTGTTAACTGAGGGTGGCTGGACCAGCACCACCAGCCCAGGGCAGTTTTGACCACAGGTTTTTAAGAGGACATTACTCAAAATTGCTGTGTAAGACTTGGCTAAGGAACACAGGGGTCAAACAAGGCTGAAGTCAAAACATCAGATGTGCTGTGCTGATTCATTTGCACAAACAGCCATCTGTGACAGCATACCCTGCTCAGGGAAAAAAAAAAAAAAAGCTGGATATTAGAAAGAGGGTGGGAGAGAATGCATCATGTGCACCTAAGGATCAGTGCTGGGATCACCTGCTGCATTTCCAGGCAGCTTTCAGTGAAGTAGCAGTTGCTATCCCACTTTCCATCTGCAGAGAGCATCTGGCTCAAGCCAGAGCTGACTCCATTTATAATGTTTTTAAAACCACTCAATGGGTACACCTGCACTGTTCCAGTGTGCAGCATTAAATCTTCCAAGCATTCAGGGAGCATCACTGCTGGAGGTGCTGCTCAAACCCACTTCAGCAGGACAGGGGCTGCACGTGGGTACAGCTGTGTGGCACCTGGGCTGTGAGAGAGGAGCTCTGGAGCAGACAATTTATTTCCAACATTGCTCGTGGTGTGGCTGATTTATGGTGGGCTGGAATCAGCAGCATGAAATGAGGGTTGTTACAGAACTGTTCTTTATGATCAGGTGGTGGCACGTGAGCTTCTGCTGACTGATGACATTCACAGGACTAGGACATCTGAGAAACAGAAAACTCTGCTTTCTACCCCCTGTCAGGCAGTTTTTATGAGGAGATTTGAAAACATGCAATTTGTGTCTTCCTGGTAGTTCCTACGCCCTGGGAAAACTGAAGCTGGTCTTTGTAGCTTCAATCAATTAGGAGAAGGATGTAGGATGTCTTTTTTGTTTTAGGCATGTATTTTTCATGGTTGCATTCCAGATAAAACACTGTTGTGTCAGGGATTCTAATCACCTTTCAGCCATATATGTAAAATACATGTCTCTGAAAGAGGTAATGAATGTGATATCCCTGAGGCTTGGAGACTGCTGGGATGTGAAGTGCAGCTGTAATGAAGTGAGACGTGGGCATTATTCTCAGACCTCCCACCACCACTGCCTCTGCTGCCAGTGTGTGAGACAAGGTAGAGAATGGGCAAAGCCAAAATAAATTCACTGTGCAACGCTTTACAATAAGGTCACCTCTTGGTGAAGGCTGGTATTTAATGGCCACCAGCTTCATTATAAATCTGTTTTCATCAGCATCTGCTCTGCTTAAATTGTGAGCCTTGGGAGAGGTGAAAAGATTGATTTAAAACAGACCTGTGGGCTGAGCAGGTGGGGAGGAGAAGGGAGCAAATGTGTCATGTGGAATCATGACATTTCAGGTGATCTACACATCACTGCCTGTCTTTTGGACCTCAGCCCCTGTTCTAAATAGCTATTTAAGAACTTGGATTTGACAGGCAGAGCAGGAGCCAAGACCTGCTGCAGGCTGGGCAGCATCTCCCCTTCCCAGGTGAGCCGGCTCCAAAGGAAAGACAATAAAAATGTGTCTGTTCCCTCACTCCCTCCAGCTGCACGTGGACCCAGGCTGACACTGTTTCTTTTGCTAGGGAATGCATCAGATGGTAGGTGGAAGCTGCTCTTGTTCTCAGCCAAAAGATCACAAGAAAAAGCATTAATTTAAATTTTCAGTCATCGGTTTCATTCCCTGCTCACACTGAAGAACATAGCAGTTTTGGCAAGGATAGGTTAATTAAGAGGAGAAGCAAAGCGTTTGCCACCCTGATTTCTATTTGTAGAAATGTGCATTGCTTAGAAAATGTGTACCATGTTATGTTTACCTAAAATAGAACAAATGAAATATGCACTTTTTATTAGCACTTCTTACTGTTGAATAAAATGTGACACAAAGATAAGGGAACACAGGCATGATACATTCTGAACATGCTGCTCTCAGCTAAAGAATCCAACACAAATATGTCAATATTACATTATTAGGCTGCTTCTGTGTTTGCTGCTCTGAGATAGATGGAGTGAGCACGACTTAAATAATTTCCCAAAAGAATAAATAGAAAATCTATGTAATTATTGAAGCAGTACAAAAGAAGAAAATCATAATGGTTTCCAAATGAGAATGCATCTGACAGTCCCCATTTCTTAGCTCTCTGACTCTTGTAAAATTTCATGTAACACACTGCTATTTTGAGAAACATTAGCTCTTGTCTCTCTTTTACAGGCTGCTAAAGAGGCTGTATTTCTCCTAACCTTGCAGATGACAAAATGCACTCCTTCACCATAGTCTACACAGTGCTAGATCATTTCAGGCTTTTCCAGTAAATGACACTCAACTCTATAACTGTATGATTAGGCCCATAGATTACCAGATTACAGCTATAAATCTTCACCAGAGCTACCACTCACTTGGCAGAAATAGTCAAGTTTCATCATTTGTTCTCATGTAGAAAACATGCTGTGAAACGCAGCCTCAAAGGTCACCGGGATGGCATTGCCTTTTGTGGCCCTTAATAAACTTGCAGCTAATGCAGTAATTACCAAGCCCAATTACCTCTGTGATGGCTTCAGAGAATTTCTTTTCCAAAGTCTGGATAGTCAGATTCCATTCCCTTCAGTTAATAAGTAAGATATATAGCCATTCCTACATTTGTTAGATATTTCTGAAACAGGCTATTTGTAGAACGAGGGAGTTGTGCCAACAGAATCTGAGTGGGATATTTTAGTTGCACTAAAAAGATTGGTGTAAAAAAGGTGTGTGGACACCTTTATTTTGGTGCTAGCTTTATTTAAAATAACGTGTTCCTACTCTATCTCAGCTAAATCCAAATAAACTGAAATGGAAAACATTGCCCAGCTTTTGGTACACACATGTTTCCCCATAATTTTGCATGCATATACATACATAAAAATACAACCTGCTATATCTGATGCAATTCCTTAGCTTGTGAGCTGGAATCCCAGACTCAGCATTTCTTTAAACACAGAGTTTGGAGATACTGTACAAACGAACCCATTCCCTTTGTTATCTACAAAGGGGTTTGACAAGCTACACAGCTCTCGTTATAACTACATTTATATTACAGCTGCTAAGTGCTAACTTGTGAGTTGCACTATTTAGAAAAGCCAGAAAAGGAACTGCTATAATCTACTCCTTTGGCACCAGTCCAACACTGATAGAAGCTCCTCAAATCACAACATGTTTGAGTGAAATGATGCCAGTGGAATAACTCTTTACAAAGAAGAGCTAAAGTGTGATATGTTAGAAGTGGTTGTGCCATTATTAGGAGTTCCAGCTCTTTATTCAGTTACAAAGGAAGGCAGCTATATCTTTATACCAAGCATATGGGCATTATTATCCCTTTTTCCTGCTCTTCCTTTTGGTTTCCTTGGAGGGAATAATTGCTAGGGCTGCTTCCAAGAGTCTGAACTCCAGGTACCTGACATGCACCTGCCACGAGTTCAACAGAGCAGAATGGGATTTAACAGCATCCCTGTTTGCCTCATCCTCCAAAGTTCAGCTGTTGTAACAGTAGGATTTTAGTCTGGTTTCTTTTATCTTTGAGAGGTCACTTTCCTGGTTATTTTACAGTCACTTTCCTGTTTGTTTTATTTCTATGTAATAGGCATTAAAAATGATGCCTGCTGATTTTAGATATATTTCAGCTCTCTCCAAATTACTCTGGGTAATTCCCCCTTCCTGAAGTAGTCAAAAGGAAATCACTAATTTTTGGATAAGCCCAGAATTCCATCTTGTTTCTATTTGTACACTGATGTGCAACTATTACTGACAAAAACCTTGGATCTTGACACTTTCCTCAAGAGATAAATATGAAAGAGAAATGTAGGTACCTCATTTTTGTACAAGGGAATTTATCCAAAATACCCCAAATGTAGAAACACTTCAAGCATGCTACAAAAATATTTTCTTGGGAAGAGTGCTGGGCAGGATTGAGTGCAGGGCAGCAGGACAAGAGGTGATTTTTTGAAGCTGTCTGGCTGTGTTACTGGCTGCCAGCTTTTCCCTGTTCCCTGTATTTCTGGCTTGGTGATAGGCTGTCTGTGGCTTTGGATCAGCACCTGCTTTCTCATTTAAGATCATGTAAGTAAAATCACATAAACATAAAGAAAAGCTGGAGAGCAGCTAATAAAAATATTAGGTGAATAAAATGTATGAACCTGAGAGGAAATGTGTTATTCCAAGTCTACTGATTGTGCATATGAAGAACTGCCAGGTTTAATAAGGGAGATAATGGATTATATGTAAGAGGAAACTTGATGAGATGAGTGAAAATTGCTTTGGTAGATTAAGCTCTGTCAATAAAAATCTTCCAAAAAGACATAAGGCTGTGACAATCTGTAATAGGGTTGGAATAATACCCTTGCTTGCCTGTGATTCAACCCTAATTCCAATGATTGTCTGATACGTCCCACAAGCTGGCAATTAATCCATCATTGTCACAAGCATCAGGAATATAATACACTCCTAAAGTAAGCAAATTAAATTTGTAAGACAAACTAATCTTCTTACAGCACGTAATTTCAGGAAGAGAATTCACGCACACAGCATATTTTACTACTATACATCACCTAAACATATTAACAAACACAATAAGATAAAACAGGTTTTTTTGTTCTCTGAGAGCCACCTTTGGATTTCCATCCATTTCAACATTAGTATGGGAGGATAAACATAAGCTTAGCCCAGTTTAAACATTCCTGCCTCACAATACATAAAACTATCCAATTACTGTGTTTCAGATGTTGGAAACTCCATCAATCTTGCCAAAAGAAGTGGAATGGAAATACCTTTTTTGTCATGGTATCTAAGAGTGTTGTACATTGGTGCCCTCTGCACACACTCCAGAGAACTGCATTGCTTTGCTTTGGTTTAAAATCAACTTGAAAATGGTGTGAGAGATTTAAATAATTAAACAGTTGTACAGGAGCTTAATGAAATGAATAAACCATTGCAATGACAAAGAGTTATATATTATTAATTTGAGAATAGCAGAAAAGGCTATTTTCCCCAACTAGAAGTGTCATTGATTCAGCATTTTCACCAACAACTTACATTTTTTTCCTAAAAAGAAATGTCCTCCTTTCAAATAACACCTTATTCCTATTAAAGTTATGTTATTTAGGAACCAACCAATTCAGAAACCTACTTTTTAAAAATAAAACCAGGCCTTGGTTAGCAAACCCTTCAGAGGAGAAACTGCCATTTACCATCTGTCTGGAGGACACCAGGGAAGCAAAGAGGATGAGGGTGAGAATGGAACTGTTTGGGATTAAGAAAGTAGAAATAAAATATGACTTACTGTTGAAGCGACGTGCTTGGCCTTGTCTCTGGGCTGCCATCAGCTGTGAGTTACATCAGCTGTGAGTTACTGCAGGGGGCTCATTTATTGCTGGGAGAACCCAGGGATAACAAACACCTGTGTGGCACATAATAAACAAAAAAAGGAGCACTTTTTAACCTGACTTCATAGCTGAGGGGAGATCAATCAAATTATCAAAGCATGTTAAAAAAGAACCCAACTAAGCATTTTACCAGCAAGTCCCCTCCCACCCCAGGGCTTTCTGCTGCTGAACAGCCCCAAATATGTTGTCTGGCCTCATGGCCTTGTGTGACAGCAGGATTACACCAGGCAGAACGGTGAGATGCGCTCGCTGCCGTGTTCTGACACCTTTGAAAGTGATGTTTGTTGTTGGAAAGCCGTGCAGAGGCGTGAGTGTTACACGAGGAGCCTAAATGGAGCCCCACTGTTTCTTTGTGTGCCGTCCCAGCTCGCAGTGCTGCTGACAGACAGCACCATTAAGCAGTCATTAGCACCGTGCCTGAAAGCTCGGCTTCTGCGGATAATAACGGGGCTATTCAATATTTGGAGCCTTTGTAAGAAAGAGGGCACCTAAATGAGAATAATGAGGTCATTCTATGACATGCCTGAGGATATGAAACCGTGGGTAACTTTTTAGCCCGTTTGATATGTGAACATATACGTTCAGCCGTGACAGATTATTTCTAGCCTTGGAAAAAAAATGAAGCTGCTTCCATTAAATCACACCACGCAACATCAGCACCAAGTGGTAATCAAAACACTGTAAAACACAGCCTTCAAAACAATTCTGTGTAACCCAATCAAAAAGAAAACATATATGGAACAGATATGTGAAACAGAGCAAGAGGTTGAGACAGTGTCAGAAAATACCTGAAATTTAACAGTTAGGAAAGGATTTTACGACTGAAAGGATTGTTTCCAATTCTGCATTTTTTTTTTCATCGAATGAGATGCTATTTTGGCTCTGAAAAGATGAACAAACTGAAATTTTAATTTTAGACCTTCTTCTTGCTTAGAGCAGTGGCTGTTTCTTGTAAAACTGGCTCACTTTCCCAACATTTCACAGAAGGTTTTGCACCCCGGGGCTATTTCAAGGTTGCTGGTGCAGTGGAGCAGCCTGGATTGCAGCAGGGCCGTGCTGAGCACCCCCTGTGCACCACAGGCTCTTGGGCAGCCCCTGGCTCAGGATGCTGCTCGTGCTGGGAAGGATTTATCCCTTACTGGGTCTTTCACCCACCTTGTGCTTGGGAAGAGGAAAAGGCCACAGCAACCACTGCAAAATTATTCCTGAGGTTTAAAGGGAAGAGGGTGGCTGCTGGAGCAGGTGAAACCCCTGGCTCTCAGAGTTCCACCTCTTGGCAGGCAGCTTCTCTTTGTACCCATTTGTGAGATAACCAGGGGGATACAGACTTTGCTGCTGCTTCACTTTCTCTCCTTTTAATTTCCATGTTCTTCATCTTATTGTTTTCTACAAGGGATTAACTCAGCAGTTCCATTTGGACTAGAAGGAAAGGTTTAATTCAAATTATTCAGGGACTCGTCAGGCTGTGTGTTAAATTTTTGACTCCATCTAGCCCTCAATCTCATTCAAGTGTTTTTTAATTAAAAAAGATTAATGAGTGATTGCCCTTTTTTAGTGGATACTTTTAAGATTAAGCCTCTCCAATATTATAATTGGAGTAATATACATGTGCCCTACCTGAAAGGCAATCACAAACACAGAGAATACCATGTAGTGTTTGTTTTATACTCCTAATGTTTCATTAGATGTTTGCTGGTTATGAATTATCTATCAGTTCAAACATAACTGTTAATTCTGGTTGCTTCTTGAATCACTACCCTGAATTTGAACAAAACACTGTCCTGGAAAAAGGAGGAGAGAGGAAAAGGAACTGTGCCATGGGATCTTTTTAGTACATAAAAGAAAGCTTTTTAAACTAGAGATTTTCAATACAGTGGTAATTGATTAGCAGAAGGGATAGAAAAGAAAACTCAGTGCTCTGTCAAACACGAGGTGCTGTAACCCCTCACACCTGCCTGGCTCAGCCCTCTTCACCTCCAAGGTGGGCAGAATCAGGTTCTGAGAGTTGTTCCTGGAGGATTTTAATGCATCTTTATCCTACACATGAGTTATACCTTGGGCAGTCTTATTTTCAAAGTTGGAAAATTGGTTCTGCTGTTGATTCAATTACCTGCATATGTCGATATTTGAATATGAGATTTTAGTCCTTAAAGACTAAAATCTGTGAAGTTCTATTAAAAGCCAATGCAGGGTAATTGCTGGAGGCAAGCCTGGCTTTCCAATGTCAAGAGACATAAAATAAATAAATAAAAAGAAGATAAATGGTGTTGTTTTTCATCAGTTGTTCAAATGCAGGATGTTTTAAACAATTTGAGTCTGTACTAATAAGTCTCACATTATCAGAACCTTAGCAGCAGAATCTGAAAACCTATATTTGAACTCTTTCATTGGAAGTTTCTATTTGGCAGAACAAAGTAATTGTTGGTCTCAAGCACAAAAATGCTGTTGAGAAGAAAGTGAAGCTGGCTTGGAATCTGCCACCTTAGGAATTCTTCTCCTCTGGATTCCATTGTATCTGAACCACCTTATTTTTACATGGCTACATAATTTGGATCACAGCATTTCTGAAGTTATTTAATGGCAAGAGTTCTCATGAAAAAAATCCCAACTTGCTGCCTTGTGACACCACTGCTGTCCATAAGAGGTAATTATGAAAAGGAGGATAATCAGCCAATCACAAGGGGGTTTTATAAGCTATGACTTTTCCCATTGATTTTAATATATATATTTGCCTTTCTAAAATTAGGATTATTTTATTCCAAAGGAATTAATGTTTGATAATAACTGGTGTGATTTTTTTTTCTCCTCTCTAGTGTTCATAATGGCTTCTGGGCTTTTGGTTTACCCTTTTGGTTTCAACTCTGCTACTGTGAAGAGATTCTGTGAGAACTCAGACATCTACTATGCAGGAGACTGCCAGATTGGATGGGGGTACATGCTGGCAATTGTTGGGGTCATGTTGTCTGTCTTTTTACCATTCTTTGCAAAATATGCACCAAAAGAGCACATATCTCCAACTCCAATACCTACTATTTTATAGTATTTTATTACTGTTTAAGAACAGAACATTCCTGTCTACATTAATGGGCAGAAATTATTAAAGCACTTCCAGTTGGCTGTGTTGCTAAAGAGAGGAGAGGAGATGGGGAAGAGAAGGTCAGATTGACAAAGACCAAAAGTGCATTGAAAGTCTTCCGTAAGCACGAGCAGCGAACACTCTGGAATTGAAATAGGATTGATCAGCAGCCTTTACACTGCTCTAAACAGATTATGGCATAATGCCTTAGA
>WEIU01020853.1:184266-249905 GCA_013389925.1 Aegithalos caudatus | reverse complement strand
AAAAAAAAAAAAATCAGTTTATCCTCAAAACATCTGTCTACCTCCCAGTTTCTTTTGTGTCTCAAAATTGTGAGTCTTAAAAGCTTCGATTCACTTTTTATATTGTGAAATGTCAGAACTTTTCTGAACCCAGTAACTTGAAAATCAATAATGATATTTTATTACAATTATTTTGATTAGTGAAGAAAGCACCTACTAATAGCCACAGCCTAAAATTAAGATTGATAGCTAAAAATAATTGTATACAAGAAAAAAATTTTCTTTTTAATCTATATATATTAGCAGCACCTGCATATTGTAAGTTCTGGGCACAGTTTTTACTTCTGCCAAGATATAGAGACATCTTCATGAAGTCTTGGGTAAAACTGAAATTCCTTTTTTTTCTGAGAGCTCCAACTACTTCCAAAGGCTTGATGATGATTTAATTCTTTAACAACAGGAAAAAAAATGCCTAAGAATTTGTTTTCAATATTTCTTAAATTGTAATTCTAGGTGGGCTTTAACAAAATGTTTTGAACTATGACAACATTAGATTTTGGGTTGTGTTGTTTAAGGCTCTTTACAAAATTGTCTGTGCCCAAAGGCCCTTATCTGTAGTGATAATACAAGCCAGGATGAACTAATTCCAGTATTTCCACTGCAATTCAGAGTCCAGATTGTAAAACAAAAAGGTGAAGTGAAATGCTATTGAACATGACTAGCAAAAAATCTGATGCTGTGTCAGAATTACAAAGGCCATATTTCATTAGTCTGTATGGAAATTTTGTGAGGTCTGATTTCCACAATAGCACTGAATTCATTATTATCAAGCATTGAAATAAGTGCACTTGATTGCCTTAAGCAAAAGAAACATTGGGTTCTAATCTCACACCACTGTTGTGTTTTTTTCATTTAAAGTAAAAATTTAGTTCTAATTCTATTCTCATCTTTTATTTTCTATTATTTATTAAAAGAAAAATCACATAGATTATATTTAATTCAGAGCTGTACTTCTTAGTTTTGTATTTTGGCACAAACAAAGTGATCAAATTTATTATTCTTCACTTAGCTGAGTCCAACTGAGTCCTGAATTTTTATTTTTTTTTTAATGGAAGGTGTACATGAAGGGACAGACAGAGACATGTTGAGGATGTATAAGAAAATGCAAACAGAACAATCACTGTGTTATTTTAATATACATCAAAGACTTCTGCAGTCTTGTTTACATTCCTCACCCTTCTAAACTTCAATGGAACTTGCATTGTTTTCCAAAATAATTGTCCTGTTGTTACATTTCCATGCACTCTAAAAGCAAATTCTGCACATAAATTTAGCAAGTTCTTTGAAAAGACAGATTCCAATGCAGAATTAAGTATACTGAGAAAGAGAGCATGAGTGCTCTGCACTTTTACTCACAGGGACTGAGAAATTAAATCTTCTGAATATTTAACAAAATAGGTTGAAGGAATGCCCTAAAGTAAGAAGAATAAACTTCAGCCACTTCTGTATATTATTGTGCTTTTCAGTGATGTCTTACACTTTTTTTAATGAATGGCTGAGACTGATAATTTTCATGTAAGAGTCAGAAAAGTGAGGAATAACAAACAACATGCAAAAAGAAAATAATCACCACAAAGTAGAGAGACAGAGATGCAGGCTTTTCTTTCCTAACCAACCTGTGCCTTTACACTAGAACCATTATACAAGACAGGATCAATATGGTCAAGAAAAAAAAAATCACCCAACAACTGAAAAATGTTGAGTAGTGTGTATAAACTGTATTGAGTAGGGTTTTTTCTGTTTTGTGTAATGTTTACGACTGTTCACTTAATGTTTCACTAGAAAAAGTGATTTGTTAGTGTCAAGTAGAAACTTCTTTTGCAAAGATCTAAACACTTCCTGAAAAGTAAAATTATTTTAGATTTTTATTAACAGCCATAACACACCTAGTAGACAAAGGACCTATTCCTGTCATTACTAATTAACATGAATTTCACACGTGCAGAACTGGAAGCATCAATCACTTAACTGGAATCAGTTTTAAATTACTGTTACAGCAGAGTCTCCCAATTCACAACACTGCTGTACCAACTCTTTTACTTCTTAAAGCTCAGCTTCTGTTGTGCAAATCATCAACCTCTGCATCCTGCAACGTTCTGTACTTTTTACGAGTCAAGCTAAATGCTTCCAGTTGGAGCTTCCTTTAACATTTTATAATAATATTTAAAGGGAATCAAACACATGTACATGACCTCTACAAGTGGATTGGCAAAACCCTCCTTGAAGCACCCACGCTGTGAGCCTGCTTCACACTGAAGGTGTGATGGTAATTCCAGTGATCCTTGCAGTAGTTGGCAAAGCACATCCTTTAGATCTCACTATTGCTGGCAATGCCTGTGCTCACACTGACAGATCACTTTTTAAAATAAAGACTGTCTGAGCGTTAAACTGTGTAAAAGCGTTTTCCTGTTACAATTTGCTGGACCAGGTTCAAGTTTTATTCTAAATATATAATTTTTTAAGTGTAACTAAAAGCTGTATTTTCCATTAATGTGTTTCTGCGTTGACTAGCTGGCTCCTTTTTAGAATATTAACTGTTTTCTGTATTTGACTTGTTGGATACAATATTTCAATTATTTTAAATGTGAAATTTCCAATTGCCAACACTGTATAATAAAATAATTTTAAAAATCCCTGTGCTGTTTGCTATTTTCTTGACAACTCTTTTGTTTTGCAATTCCCAAGAGATCTGCTGCAAAGCTTCTGAAGTAGGGGAAAAGGAAGTAGGAACAGCAGAAATAACCTATGGAAGTTAATGTTTGAAGGCAAAGGCACATAAACATGCACATAGTCCATCGTTCATGAAAGATGTCTCTATGGCAAAGGCAAGGAAGTTCTGTGTTCAAATTATTCTTTCTTTTCTACTTCCTCTGTGTCCTGGGAATCTTCCTACAGCTTCAGGGTCTGTTGTTATTTTATATAGGTATTATACTGATTATTTATTTTAAAAAAACCAAGCATCAGTCAGGTAACACATAAAAGGTAACCCAATGAGCACCACCCAACATTTGTTGGATAACACAACACAGTGATATTTTCAAATGTTTAACCAGACTTTTGCAGATACTTTTGGTAAATGTTGGAGTATTGTCCAGCCTTTATGGGTAACAATTAGCTAAAACTGGGGTTTGGACAACCATTTTGACTTTTACATTTCATTCATAGTTTTTACATATGCTGTCATCTCAACATCTGCACTTTTAACAAAGTCTTGGAAAGTGTTCTGTTCTTGAGCAGTTGCTGGTCTCACAGAGACGCACTTGAAAATGTTCTTTTTGGCATCATAGGTTCCCATGCACCTGTGCACTCGACCTCTAATGAGTCGTGGAAGCTCACGGTCCTTCATCAAAGCATAATAAACACATTAAACAATTATATCAGCTCACATGAAAGCTTTCCACACGGCTGGGATCTGAGGGCTACATCAAACAGGAGACCTTCACATCAGCTGTGTTGCTGTTACCAACTGCTTAAAAGCTAAACTCAAAGTCTCACCTGTTTTTTCTGAAACTGAGGATTCCTAAGTAGTGATTATTGCTCTAAATTGGGAACAATGAGGTAAAAACATTCAGCCAGCTGTTTGCACAATAAATTGATGTTTTCTTTTTGCATTCATAAAAAGGATTGGAGCTAGTGGTGACTGTGTGGACACAGAATACTCACAATTTCATAAAACACGCAAGGCAGGGTCTCCTTTCCATCTCTCAGGAGGAAGTTCTTTGCCCCATATGCTCCAGGTGTGACTGCAGAATCCAGTGTGCCTGTCCCATTAAGCAAAAATTAATCATTCCAAGATTAATTATATTAAAAATTATTGTAAAACTCTTATCACTCTACAGAAGATTCCTACTAAACAGGAAAATTTATTCTAACTTATTCTAAAAACAAAGAAAGGGAAAAAACAGGATGGAAAAGCTTGAGGTTGGAGGATGACTGAAATGTTAATTTTGTACCTGTTTCAGTCACCTTTGAGAGCTGAATGGAAATTAGATGGGGTCCATGCTAGCATTTTGTGGGTGTAAGTATTTCAGCTATTGAAAAATTCTCTTCTTGTTGTTGCCCTAGAATTATTGTCAGATTATATTATTATGATCTACTATGCTTACCTAAAACTTCAAACAGCAGTGGAGTTTTATAGGAATATTGGCTCCAGTGCCTCACACTTTGAATGACTGCAGACAGGATTCGCAAAGAATTCTTTTTCATTTTAGTTTTCACTTGAGATGGTGGAATTTCCTTTCAGATGAAGACAAAAGCTTAAGTTAGGCATAGACACTTGCAATTTTAAAGGGCACATAAGCATTTATTATGTTAAATAGGCAAGAATTACGTTAAAATTAGAGCTTTGTTCAGAATATACAGACAACTCCCCACCAGTTTACTGAGGATTTTAGATTATTACAGTATGAAAATCTCAATTCTAAATTTCCAGAAACTCCAAGTTTTACTAAGGCAGCTTGGGCTGATAAAAACCTCATCTTCCATCAATTTTCTTTCTTTACTGCTTTCTTCATTGTGTCTTTCCTATTAATCCAGCCCATACGTTTTACCTGACTTTTATCTTCTGGGACAAAACCAAATTGGTTTTCATTCACTTTATTTTGCTGAGTATTGTAGTTAAATTTATATGCTGGACTCTGATCCTGCAGACTTCTTGCCACAGTGTTGGGTTTCAGTGGCCACTGTCCTTTGGATGGGTCAGTTTTGAGGAGCTGGGATGGGTTATGACTGTCAGGGTGTTTTTGCTGCTGGACAGTTTTCAAACTGCTTGGAAAGTTCTCAAACTTTCGAGAAGTTCCATTGTCAGATCTTGGATTTGCTGTGTTACCTAAAGGAGTATATTCATTTCTGTTCCTGCAAAACAACAGTTCAGTATCACACCACCTGTTCTGATTACTCATATATGTGATTAAAGTATATAAAAGCAATCCATAAATAGTTATTTTAGCTTTAAATACCTCCAAACTCACTTGAATTTACACCAAATTTATCCATATAGGGGGCAGTGACTATACCTATGCATAAATCTATCTGACTTCAACAGGCCTTAAAACCAGGCTCAGTTATTGTCCTGACCTGTGCAAAGGATCTTTCCTGACCCAAAATTCACATATTTTCATAACTCCAAAATAAAATAAACAAGGTTTCCTCTGAGAGTGATCTTAAAAGGGTTTCTTTGAATGCTACAGGCATATGGGGAAATGTGAGATGCATTTTCACATAAGAGCAAAAAGGAAGAATAATAGACATTAAAGGCTTCACCAACCTGCAGGCAGACAAGTTTTTTCCAGTGTTTGCTAAATTAAACTTTGATGCATTTGGTGGTTTCATAAGGGAAGGAGCCATCGGATGTTCTGCTTGGCTTTCAAAGACAAGTTTATAATATCAGTGACACAGCAGCAGCTTTATTGTACAACACACATGGACTGTTCATGGAACAATTAACATCCAGATAAAAATCAAAAAAGAAACAACTTGCTTTTTGCATACCCACTGTTTGCTGCTTTCTGCAGTTCATCCTCTTCTGGGTTTGCAGTTCCCCAGCCTAATTTTCAAAAGACAAAGGATTGAAAAATGGATAAAAATGGAAAAGAGTGAAAGGTAATGTCTTTGTAGGCCTCCAACTCTGCTTAGTGTCCCACAAACAGGCTCACACACAGGAAGGAGGAAGAAAAAAGAAAAAAGGGGAACATGATCTTTTGATATTTGTAATTATAGAACAACTTCTAACAAGTAGGTTGCTTCTCTAGACAGTGGTTCGGTTACAAATACTGGACTTATTAGCAACAGAGACTTTATTATAAGAAAAACTTTTAAACTTTATTACAAGTAAAGCATAATGAAAGCACTAAAAGCAGAATTCTGCACTGTTCTTTCCAAGCCCAATGTGAGGAACAGAAGTTCCTTTCTGAACTACAAGAAAGACATCTTACAAATGTTTCTTCTTGTAACACAGGACTCGAATGTTCATTGAAATCAACCAAAAACAAAAGGTCAGTTTCAAGAGACTCTATTTAAATGCCAGTGCTGCTTCATTCTCAGTCACACAAAGAGTCAAACTCCCTCTAGGCAAGAAGTATAAAAAGCTCAATTGTACAGAGGAGAAAGAAATTTCCTGGAGGACAATTTTTATATAATGAACTTTTCAGAAATAGATATAAAGGATGCATATAGTTCTTGATAAAGACGATGTCTGGTTTCATAGAATACAACCAGGAAGTTAAGATTTATTTGGATTTAGAGGCAGTAAAAAACTTAAATACATCTTTTTTACCGAATGATGAGGGAGAGAAGTCATAACTTCGAGTCCCAGAACCAGTACCTGGTTCACTTTTAAGTGGATTTGAAGTGAGGGGCTGTCTAGTTCTTTTCTTCTGATTGAACAGTGGTACGGGCAGACAACCTAAAAGTAAAATTTAAGTAATGCTATATTAATAGCAAAAGGATACACAATCCACACTTAAAACATGTAAATAAAATAACTTAATTATTTTACATTACACATAGGAACTACATTTCATAAACACATAACAGACCATTCCCTGACAGAATGTATATTCCCAGCCCTTCTTTCCCTGAGTGACCAGTTCCCTGAATCCATCTAAAATCTTGCCCTGTGCATTAATGAACAGGTAACCCCTGCAGGTCCACTCAGGAAATGGGGATTTAGGGCTAAACACTGAATATCCTGTATGAATACTATACATAAATGTATTATATGTTTTTAATGTGTATATAAAAGCATAATGAGATGTGAACAGGAAGGCACAAAAGAAGGGCTGGTACCTGCTGTGCTGCGAGCCGAGGTGTCAGCTAAACTCCTTTTCATCTCTTTGCTGAATCTTAACAGGCAACAACGTATTGATTACTCCAAATATGCTCTATGGAAGTGAGATAAACAAAGCAAACTAATTAATGCTGCAAACACATCCAAATTTCGCGTGATTTTATGGCAGTTTCTCTTAACACTGCAGCTCCAGTGACTGGCACCATTTCGAACACAAGCCCTAAAACGCAGAAGCAGCCATACTGAGTTTTAGAAGATCCACAGGTGCATGCCTAAGATGCAACTGCTTTTTTGCAGCCCTGAGGGAGCGGGCTGAGGGTCAGGGTCGTGCGGAGGGTCTGCGCTTGCCGGGCTGAGGGACGGGGCTGAGAGTCGGGGCTGAGGGATGGGGATGAGGGACGGGGCTGAGGGTCGGGGCTGTCTTGAGGGTCAGCGCTTACCGGTCTGAGGGACAGCCCTGAGGGTCAGCCGTAAGGGTCAGCCCTGAAGGACCGGCTGAGAGTCTGTCCTGAGGGATGCGGCTGAGGGTCAGCGCTGAGGGTCAGCGCTGAGGGTCAGCGCTGAGGGTCAGCGCTGAGGGTCAGCCCTGAGGGTCAGCGCTGAGGGTCAGCGCTGAGGGTCAGCCCTGAGGGTCAGCCCTCAGGCGAAGCCCGCCAAAAATAACGGACCCTCGTCCGCGCGCTCGCGCCTCAGGGCGTGCGAAAATGGCGAGAAGGTGATGGAGCCCAGTTCGCACCACCTGAGGGCACGGCGGGAGCTGCCGGGCCCGGCTGGGAGACACAAGAACCCTTTAATCACCCCCTCGGTGGGATTTCATTAATTACCCCCGTCCCCGAGGAACCGCTGTAGTGTCACCCTCAGAGAACCCCGTGCAAGAGCTGAATCTCCAAAAGCATGTGGACACAAACGGGGCTGTAAATAAAACTAAGTGCACTCTTCACTCTGTCTCTTCAGCTGTTCTGGCTTTTACACATGGCTGGTTCCTGTTTAAAATCTGAGTGCTTGGCACGATTGGATCTTGTCCTGTTTTAGTAAAGCTTTTCCTTCAGAAGCGCTCCCAAATATCTGTATGCAGCACATCAAACCAATCCGGATGCTCACTAAACTAAATATCCCACATCCTTTTTCAGAGTGTGAGTATTGGCAAAGCAAAGGAATGAGGGATGGTTCCCAGTGTTTAACCCTGAAGAATGGAAACTTTCCATGTGAATTTCCATTCAATCCCAAATTGGCAGGTCCCGGGACACCAGGAGTTAAAGTGTTTGGATGGGAACAGCTCTAAGGGGATAAAAGAAGCTTCCATGGGTTTAGTTCCTAAATTCATGTTTGGAAATTCACTCTCTCTGTCCTAAAAGCACTCTTAGGAGACAAACTTCTTGCATGTTAAGTAAGTGCACAGACGATCTCTGTGTTTCATTCAGAGCTTTGGAAGGAGTTACAACCATTACAATGCCAGCAGCAATAAAAGATAAACTATATGTTCCAGCCCTGCATGTTTGCATTTTGCTGTTTACTCTTCAAACTGTTGCTGTGTTTAAATCCAGCAAACCCAGATTCAGAATTGTGTTTTTGGGTGTTGTGTCACTCACCATTCTGACACCACCGCTGAAGAGGGACAGGTCAAAGGACGGTACAGACTGTCCAGTGCTGTAAAATGCAACTTTACTGCTTTGTTTAATAAATTACTCATTCTGATTAAATATCTGACAGCTCTTAAGTACAGAGTAATACAGTTGAGTATTTAAGCAAACAGTCTCTGTATTAACTCACTGTAGGGTTGAGCAAAATCTGAATGCTTGAACTGAAACAAAGAGAGCAACTTCAGTAGAAATTATATTCCTGCCAGAACAATTCTACATCAATCCCATGCTTAGCTTTTCCTAGACCTACAGTCTGTCAGCCTGGGATATAAAGCCTTTCAGGCACTGGCCAAATATTCTCTCAGTCATTTTGGTATAATCTTAACAAAAAGGAATTGCTCTATAAACATTCTTTATTCTCTTGAAATCTTATTATTTGTTATGTTTACATCATGAGTCATATACCAATTGCAAATACTTCTGTGGTTTACAGCAATAAAGCTTATTTTTCTGCTAATAAGACCTTTTATTCTAAATGTTTTGATTCTCAGGATGGAAGTTACAGCTGCTCTTTGGCTTAAGCTCAGAAGCCTTTCTGAATGCTTTTGGAAATGGAAGAAAAGTTGCTGACTAAAGTTTTTTGGGGAGAGAACAGAACTATTGTCCCATCGTGGTCTAGATCTGTTTCCTTTTTAATAAGAGACTGCAGAAGTTAGAGGGTTGTCCCTGGCAAAGTTGTTTCAATGTGTTAGAGGTCTGTGTAAGCAGATCCCGAGATAGAACTGGAGCCAGAACTCTGGGTAAGTCAGTCGGGGATAAATTGCACTGTAATTTCAGCTCGTGTTCCTTCTAATCACTGTTCTTAGGATTTCTCAAACAAAAAAAGTTTGTACAAGCCACAGTGTGCTTTGAGGAACTTAGCTGTTCTTGGCTTTTTTTAGATGAGAATACTTGATGTTTCAGCATTGTGTGCTGGACTGGAGCCAAGATACGATTCTTATTTTGTTGATTTTGCTCACTTTAAATCATTTTGTCCTTATATAATATAATACCTACGTAACTTCAAACATACATGAGAATACCTGTTACACTTAGTTTGCAGTGCAAAAATGCCTGATATTTAAGTGTAAAAGCAGTGTTTTCCACTGTTCACTGGTACAGGATTTCCCTACAGATCATCTATTATAAAGACTGCCCGGAGTCTTTAACTTTTGGACTGTGGAACAGTGCCATTAACAGCCTCGGAGATGTTACTAAATACGGAAACTGGAGGGGAGGCTCCTTGGGGAGGGAGGTTGGAAAATCCCGCCTCAAAACTGAGTTGAGAACTGTTGGGAGAAATCCATTCACTTTCTTTTTGCATCTGACCTAACCAGAAGAAAGTCTCCTACATGAAAGAATTTTTTTTTTTTTTTTTTCCCCCTCAGAGAGAAAAGCTTTCCTTGAGCATGAGCTCCCCGTGTGCTCGGGTGAGGAGGGTCGGGCTCTTCGGGGGCACTCACGGCAATGAATTATCGGGGGTGCTCCTGGTCAGGCACTGGCAGCAGGATGGAGCCGAGATCCAGAGGCCAGGAGTGGAGGTGAAACCATTCCTCACCAACCCCAGAGCTGTGGAGAGGTGCAGCAGGTACATTGACTGTGATCTCAACAGGGTGTTTGACCCCCAGAGCCTTGGGTAAGAGCAGTTGTGCTTTCTCTTGTTCTGCTTTTCTGGGTTTTAAAATTCTTTCCAGATTAAAATGTTAAAACACAAGCTTCCCTACTACTTTAACAGTGCAGTCACATAACTGAAATTACTGACCTTTAACCCAAAAAAAGAGAACAATTTGCATGTGTTAACAGACTCACTTCTATTGCTGGTAAAATCAGTCTCAAACCAACACATTATCTTGAACATCATTTTAAATTAGTATTAGATGGGCTGCATTTGTGTCAATTGGAGTACCACTGTTCTGAGTCAGTGTCATTATTTCCAATGTCTTGTGCAATTCAGTTTGGGAGCTCTTCTGAATACAATTAGACTTCTAAGAAAGAGCAGATAAAAGCAATTAAACATAGACATCTGAGTATCTGACAGAATTACACAGAAATCAGGGAAGTGTGTTTAATTCCAGTTATGTAGAGTAAAAGGTGAAAGCTTGAAATTAGAAAAACTTGAAGGTAGAAATAATCTATTCTAAGGCAAAAGCATAGCCAAAAACCTCAATAATTCAACTGACTCGTTATTTTAAAAGAAATACTCCCTATAATTACTATAAGATAGTAACTGATTTTACATTTTTAATAGGATTTGATGTTTCTGTGCTTCTGAGACATCTATTCCAGAGGTGTACTTTGCTATATAAACATTCTTGGTATAGTTGCTAACCAGATAATTCTGTTTCAGAGTATCACAGAAAGGAATACTTATTGTATAAATTCTGCAGGCAGTTATTCTTACCCTACACATCTTTCCATCTGGCTTTTCATCATAGAATTTTGTTGTTGATTATTACATCTAAGATAAGCAGCTCTTAATACATAAGTATTTAGGCCATTATTTTATTTGTTTACTTTGGAAAAGCATGCAAAAAAAAAGGTAGTTTTGTTTGATTTCAGCTGCTTTGAACACAAAACACTTGAAAAAACACCAGATTAAGACACCTGCAGGTTTCCTTCATATCTTAATCACTATTTCTCAGTAAATACTATGAAGTTGCCTGAAGTGCCTATCACAGCACTACTGAGTGTTTGAAGTACCTTCCCCTGGTCCCTTAGGTGTAGAACCTTCAAGATGACAAATTATTTTACAGAATAAGAAAAAGGAGAGTGAAATCTTGATACTATTGAAAGCAATGGTGTAAATCTGATTGGCTTCAATAAAAAATATTAATTACATGTTTTACGTGAAGAAATGTTGAATTTCAAAGGCAGAACTAAAGAAAAAAAAAGTGGATTATGGGATACACAGAGTCTCCTGAAATTACAAGTATGAAAACTTTGGAGGAACAGATTTGAGGTAGGAAAATCTTCACTGAATTTTAGGAATCCTAAAGGAATAGACTGTAAAAGTCTGATCAGATCACGAGAAACAAGAAATAAAACAAATTAGAAAAACCTTCAGGCAAAACATCATGGACTGATGTCTGAATGTGGTCTCCAGCAGGAAGGGGAGCCAGTCTTGGAAGTGCTCTATGTTGCTAAATTTTTAGTTAGTTTTATGCATAGGGGGAAACTTGGGGATGTAAGGAGAAAGAAATAATTTCCAACCAAAATTTGATTAAATAATACTAATACCCTTCTGCACAAGACACAGAATAATAAGACAATTACTAGACAATCATAATTGCTTTCTTCAACAAATTTAGCCAATTTTAAGTTTGGTAATTAAACAGGTGATTTCAACTCCAGTCAATTATGGATTTAAAGTAAAAAGAAAAGGCTAATACATATTTTGTTGACTGTAAAGCCATGGAATGAGCTTACTAATTTCTTTGTGCTGATATTAACAGCAGGCCAGTGGTGGAAGATATTCCATATGAAGTGAGGAGGGCTCAGGAAATCAATCATATATTTGGTCCCAAAGGTAGTGATGATGCCTATGACCTTATTTTTGACCTTCACAACACCACTTCTAACATGGGTGGTACCATTATTCTTGAAAACTCCAGGGATGACTTTACAATTCAAATGGTTCATTATATCAAGGTAAAACTAATTTAAATGGACTATTAAAATAGATTATTAGTTGTAATGTTGTATTACTATATATTATTTTATAGTGTCTTTGAATATACTAATTTTTTCTTCTGCAAAACTGTTTAAAATATTTCATTACTCATAGGATGATTTTTTTTAATCAGAGGCAATTATTAATTTGATTATAATATCAGGTAATTCAGATTTAAACTCATCATATCTTCATGTATTAAGATGAGCATTATTAAGACTGATGGGCAAAGAGGAATACTTAGAATAACATCTATGAAAATTAATGCAATTTGATCTGCTTTCACAGGGACTTGGATAAATTTGGGTTACACATGCTAAATAGTTAAACATTAATTTCATTAAATAAAGATATGGTAACAAACAATGGAAGTAGGTAATGACAATTTTCCCTTATCAGTGAGGTGTCTTTAGAAGCTGTTTGATTCTGCTGTTCCTGAAGCTGATAAGCTTTGGTAGAATGAGGTTTGCAGAAGTTCTGCTTTAAGCATAATTTGCTTAATTCTGGTGACCTGGACAGTGACTGATGGAATCCAGGTTGGGCCAATGGTGTGGAATTTTAATTTTTTTTTTCTCTTAGAAACAAGGTCTTTTCAAACATTTTTTCTTATTACATGTATTCTTTTTAAATGCTTATAAAAATATATAAAAATCTAAAAGTCTTTTGACTAAAATTATATGAAGAGTAATGATGAGGAGTCATGAAGAAGCCTCAAGCAGCAAAAATGCCAATAAAGAAGACTAAAATGAGGCTTAATTGACAATCTGCATCCCCATAAGAGAATTGGAGTCTAACCCCAAATAAAATAGTGGAAATCTGCTTTATGGTATTTCAGTTCTCACTTTTGGAACCATGTGAGGAGATGTTTTTTCTCTGCTGGCAGTTCAGGACTAGAACTGTGCTCAGTTCTGGTTCAGCGGAGCTGCCTGGCATCAGTTAATGGAACAGACACCAACAAACACAGCTTTGTGCATTTTCTAAAGATGTCCTACTTCCTTGAGGGCCCTGAAATAAAGGCAACATATTGAAGACATTGTGTAAATCACTTCTGCATCAGTAATCTTTTGTGGCACTACATTTGAAACCATTTTGCATGACAAAGGCGTTTTTAAACCATCTCCACAGAACGCTTTGGCTCCAGAACCTTGTCCTGTTCTGCTGATTGAACATCCCAGCCTGAAATATGCAACAACTCGGTCTGTGGCAAAACATCCTGTTGGTAAATATCAAAATTTAAAGGCTCTTTCAACCCACCAGAAATGATTTTGAAATCTGGCTGTTTTCAGATGTGTTCCTGGCTTTATGCAGAGTGCTCTGAGCACCAGGAGCTGTTTGGTTCATATTTACCAAAATGAATGTATGTGATTATCCATTCTTCTGAAGAGTTCTGATTTACACAATCAGAGTTCTGGCTTAAATAACACAGAAATCCTGGAACTCAATTAACCCACTTTTTGCAGAAAATATTTATAATATATGACAAGGACCTGTTTCTGTTTCCTTTAAAACCCCACATAATTCTGTGCCTTACAATCCCACTTAAACATAAATACTGACCCATCAGACATTTATTTTTGCTGTGCAGTGTAAGCAGGTGATGTGTGATGGTGACATTAAGTGACATTAATGATCTCCCCCATCTCCAAACAGGTGTTGAGGTGGGACCCCAGCCACAAGGTGTTGCTAGAGCTGATGTTTTGGACAAAATGAGGAAGATTGTTAAACATGGCCTTGATTTTGTGCAGCTTTTTAATGAAGGTAATGAGAGGTTACAGCATCCTGTGCCATTCAGTGGAGTATTTTAGGAGAGTATTTTAAAAAATGAGTTGGGCTATGACATTTTGAACAGGTAAAAGGTGGTGGGGAGAATTAAAAGATAAGATCAGACCTCTGCACTACCTAAAATACACTCTGACAGAATAAGTTTTTAATTATTTCAGAGTGTATTTTGTCAGTGGGGTGGGGTTTTTTGTGAAATAGAAAGAAAATAATACAGTTACATATGTCAGAATTTCCATTATTGTTCTGGAATAGTAAAAATTAGGTACCACTGATACCACTCTGTGCTGTGCAACACTGGCAAACAGACCTTTCATTGATTTCCTCATCTACAAAATAGGTTTTTTAAAGTGAAAAGTAACATTTCAGTAGCAAATTTAGACTTGAACTTCATATGCCCCAATACTTGACTGGACCATCTTTCTACAACTTGGCTTTGAGGGGACAACCTCATGATTTGAGCCATTCTACAGAGAATAAATAATGCAAGGTTCTTTTTAACAGGCAGTTTTTCATCTTGACATTAAATTTCTTTTATTCTTTCTAGGCAAGGAATTTCCACCATGCACAATCGAGGTTTTTAAAATAATGGAGAAAGTAGATTATCCCAGGAATAAGAATGGTGAAATTATTGCAATAATTCATCCTAAACTACAGGTAAATTCCAGAATAGTTTCCTTTTGTGACATTTTCTACTTATTCCTGTGTTGCTTCTGCTACATTGTTGCATATTTTAGTAATAAATATTTAAAATTCCAATATTGCCAATGGGTTTTATTGGATACTTTAGACCTCCCTTAGGGTTAAGTTCTCTCACTAAGGTCATACAGTCATTATTTCAGGAACTGCCTTGGGAATCACTGAACTTGAAATTCACTACAAAGAAAAAGACAACAGGATAGCTTATGTTTTAAAATATAAACCTAGTTTGTAATTTTTAAATGGCTGTCTGTTTTCAATCAGTTGTGAGCATCTGCAGTTTCCTTCTAGTTCATTTTACCAGTGAATTCTGAAAATGAGGGCCAGACACACAAAACTATATATTAAGATTAAAAGCAATTATTTTAAAAGCTTTTGCCATAAACTGCAGAAATTAGCATTAACTCAAGAATCACATAAAACATGCAAAAACCTGAAAGTAAATATATTCTGATTATTTTCTTTCCCTAAGGATCAAGACTGGCAGCCACTGAAGAATGGTGATCCTCTGTTTCTGACTCTTGATGGAGAAGTAATTCCTTATCAGGGGAACTGTACAGTCTATCCAACATTTATTAATGAAGCTGCATATTATGAAAAGAAACAAGCTTTTGTAAAAACAGAGAAAATCAAACTCACTGCCAAACACCTCAGGTTGTCAGTCTCAGAGTAGAGCACCTCTTAAGAGCTTGTTACAGATTTTTCATATAAAAG
The DNA here is from genome assembly GCA_013389925.1 of Aegithalos caudatus. Classification (NCBI taxonomy): domain Eukaryota; kingdom Metazoa; phylum Chordata; class Aves; order Passeriformes; family Aegithalidae; genus Aegithalos; species Aegithalos caudatus. The sequence goes on along the minus strand of WEIU01020853.1, from coordinate 234,598 downwards.
TGGGTTTCTTTGTGAAGTCCAGGGTCATTCAGTAGTAACTTGTGGGATAAATAAACGCAGAATCTAATTTTAAATTGTAATTTAATTAACCTTTCTGAGCACTTTGAGATCTATTGTCATAATGCTGATTATGACTGTTTATTGTTCTAATACACTCCTATAGATGCAAAGAATTTATAAATATTTTTATGAAGTTTTTATGAAGAAGCTCACCCACAGTACTACATTATATACAAAAATGACAGCTTTTCTACTTCATAACCCCAAACCTCAATAACCAACACTTTTTACAGTGGGTTGATCCTTGAATTTTATTCCTCAGGTAAACACACAAAATGTGAGACGAAGGAAAAACTGGGCAGAGAGAAACAGGGAGAGGGTGTGCATAATAAATGATATTTTCTGCATATGTGACTGACCCCCACTGTGCTGAAGTGGAAGCTTGGGGTTTATTTTGTTTTTATACTTACAGACATAAAACAAGCTAAAAACAGGATTTTAGAGAAATAAGCTCTAAAAAGCTTTACATTTCATTTTAGTGTATTTCACCATTAGTTCAAGATGCTTCTGATTTAAGGCAAGATTTGGGCAGTTATTCTGGTTTTGATGAAGAGCAGTGCACAAACCATACCTGAGTATTCCAGAATGGAATTTAAGAAGAATTCCATATAGGGAGACTTGTTCTGTATCTGTAGAGACAAAGCCTGTCATAACATCTTAAAAAGAGAAAAAAAATCAGGGCTTAATTAATTTTCTGAAGTTGTTTTTGACAAGCTGGTGATAAACATTAAGAACTTTGCATAAGGATACATTAATTACTTACTGAAAGATTAATTGTCTCGATAACTTTCATATTCTACCTTTGAAAAGTGATGTCATCCTCATTTACTACTAAATTAAAAGGATTTTTTCCTTGCCTTTGCATAACTCCTATGGCAATAAAATAAAAACAGAGGGCAGAATGTTGATTGAATGACAAGTTTTATTTCCTTAATTTAAATAAACATGGTTAAAAAAAAAAAAAAGCACAGAATTACCTGCTCTAGCATTATTCAGAGTGTCCTTAGAGCCTGGAGACAGCACATGGTTCGTGTGAGGTGGCTGAGCTCTGGGGCCACACAGGAGGGCATTTCCTCAGGAGAGCTTCCAGGAACATCAGAGCTCATTCCTGGTGCATACACAGGGCTCTGTACCCAGGCACAGGCACAGCTCATTCCTGGTGCATGCACAGGGCTCTGTACCCAGGCACAGGCACAGCTCATTCCTGGTGCATGCACAGGGCTCTGTACCCAGGCACAGGCACAGCTCATTCCTGGTGCATGCACAGGGCTCTGTACCCAGGCACAGGCACAGCTCATTCCTGGTGCATGCACAGGGCTCTGTACCCAGGCACAGGCACAGCTCATTCCTGGTGCATGCACAGGGCTCTGTACCCAGGCACAGGCACAGCTCATTCCTGGTGCATGCACAGGGCTCTGTACCCAGGCACAGGCACAGCTCATTCCTGGTGCATGCACAGGGCTCTGTACCCAGGCACAGGCACAGCTCATTCCTGGTGCATGCACAGGGCTCTGTACCCAGGCACAGGCACAGCTCATTCCTGGTGCATGCACAGGGCTCTGTACCCAGGCACAGGCACAGCTCATTCCTGGTGCATGCACAGGGCTCTGTACCCAGGCACAGGCACAGCTCATTCCTGGTGCATGCACAGGGCTCTGTACCCAGGCACAGGCACAGCTCATTCCTGAGTGCATGCACAGGGCTCTGTACATGCTCATTCCTGGTGCATGCACGGGGCTCTGTACATGCTCATTCCTGGTGCATGCCCAGGGCTCTGTACATGCTCATTCCTGGTGCATGCACAGGGCTCTGTACATGCTCATTCCTGGGGGATTTGTTGTGCCCTGTTCTCAGCCCAGAGCAGCCTCAGCACAGCACGGAGGCCTCGTCGTGGTTCCAGCGGCCGCAGCCTCACGGCCCGGCCTGCTCCCTGAGTGTGTGTGAAGAGGTATTTTTTTATCTTTTGTACAAAAACTGGCACTGAAAGGGATCCAAGCAGAACTGTGCGGTCCTTCCTTGGCAGCTTTGGTGCAAAACTGACGGCAAAAATCAAAGATGCAGAGACCACGGGGATTTTTCTTCTCATCCTGGGATCTCCCTCTGAGAAAGCCACGCAGTGCTCAGGTGTGACGTGGGCTGTGGGCACACAAATGTCCTTCCCCTCCAATTCCTGTGCCCTGCCTGAACACAGCCGGAGTTTCTGTGGATCCCATCCAGCCAGGCCACGGTTGGGAGCTCAGGACACGGCGTCCTGCAGGACCCACAGTCACCATCCCTGTAAATATTCCCATTATCCTTCCCACTGCAGGGCTCCCTCACGATCTCTTCTGTCTTAAGAAAGTCTTTTGGATCATTTTGCCCACAGCTGCAAAATCCAATGCAATTCTTATTATCATTCAAAAGCAGAACTGAGTTCCCCCGAGCCTCACCTAAAATAGCACCTTTAAAACAGGCACCACATGAATAATTCTGATGAAAAGCCATGACACTGGAGACACATGTTAATTGAAATTTAAAAGTAGACAGAGAACAAATGTTTCTCCTTTTATATACACACAAAAAATAGAAAACTAAAAATATAATTCATAGTACTTGGTCATCACAGGTAGTGAAATAAGAGCTACAGAAATGCATTAGAGTCCTCTGAATAAAAAATAAGGTCTGGAATGGCAGTGCATTGAACTGATTTTGTTCACCTTGGGAAGAAATCCTGAATTCTGATTTTTCTGAAGTGGTTGAATGCAAAAATTAATTCAGAACTTCCAAAGTGGTAACTTTTTATGTAGGAAGATGCAACACCATGGAAAAACTAAGGAAAGTTTTTTCTAAGTTGAAAANCTTTTTATGTAGGAAGATGCAACAGCATGGAAAAACTAAGGAGAAAACGTAATGTTGCAACTGGAGCAAATATCCTCCATAAAGAATTCTATTTCTGCCCTGTTATTTCATGGAGAGGCACAGACACACAGTAATAAATAAACAGCAATAAACTCCAATTACAACCTGTGCACTGCACAGAGGAAAACAGATCAGGAAAAGCCACTGGGACCTGAGGAGGCTTTTTCCAACTTATGGGACCAAGCCTCCAGTAACACTGACTGTCAATGCAAAAGCTGCAAATGTGCCCAGAACCTTGTTATTTCAAAATAACATACTTCATTTAGTCATCTTCAGAACTGAAATGCTTTGCTTTTCTCCACAAGAAGACCTTTTTTTTTTTCAGTGTACAAAATGAGTTTCTCATGACTTAGAGATTCCAAAAACCAGCAGATTGGGACCACAGTGACCTTAATTTTCCACAAAAGGAAGTAATATCTCACATTTGACCTTTTTTATCCAGTTAAACATCTCGAGCCAAGTTTGAGGAGCACCAGGCAAACTTGGACAGCAACAGTTTGAGAGGCTCAGAATTGACCCAGTGAAATAATCCCATTTACTTCAGCTGAGCTGCTCCGAATAAATGGGTTCAAGCCATCAGACTGTGTCACTGAAAGTTTGTGTTCCAGCTGGCTACAGCTGTCCAAAACAGCCACAAAACTTTCAGCATCCACTGCTGATGCTTTTAACCTTCAGAAGAGCCACACCTCAAGCACAGCACAACTAAACAGAAGTTTCAGGCAAATCATCCATCTCTTCAAACGTATTCAGGGTGTTTTTGCTATTAGTTCTTGAATTATCTTGAATTTTGCTTGGATCTGCAAAAAAATGCATTGTAAACAAAACAGGATATGGTAGAAACTGTACAGGCAAGATCAGAGTTTTGCACCTTTTTTGTTGTTGTTGTTGTTAAAAAGAAGTATTTGTTTAATATAGCAAGCTCTCAGTTTGCTACCATATCTTCTACAGTAATTTTTCACCCCAGAGGGAGCTCATTTCTCCAGGACACTCCTGCCCTGGTAGCAGATGGATGTCTTGGATTTCCTGGCCAACATTTATGTCGTCCAATATATATGTTACAAAACTTGTTTGTCACCAACTCTGTCTCCAAGTCTTAAAAAGTAATTTAACACCACTGCCATATTAACCATTAGTTTCTCTAGCAAGACTGTGTGGCTTAATAGAAGAGTTTATATTTTTAAAGGTATAAAACTGTATCAAAAAGCACTTCTAAGAAGGAAAGATTCTGCAAATAAGGTGTCACAAAATTCCACAGTACCTGTTGGCCCTGGATCTTCATTAATAAATGAAACATGGGTTTTCCACTCGGTCCATTTCACTTCATTAATCCTGTTTACATTGTACATAAATTGTGTTATCACCATGCATTATCCCCCAGCTACATCACTGATCTTCCCCCTTTATTCCTTCCTGGGATTGTCACACTTTATCACCTGATTTGCTGGCACTAAAAGCCTGAATGTCTTCTGCCCTGTCAGGCACTATATGAAGGTGAGAATAACACCAAGACTACTTCATAATTTCACACATTGTTAGTACAGTCTTGAAATATTTAAGTATTTTTCATTAAACAGCACAGTTCTTTAATATGGTAATCATCAATTACCAATCAACTTAACTGTGATTGCTTTTAAGATGACATTCAAAGGAGATTATGATAAAGTGACATTTACTGCAAGCAGATTTGATGCTTCTACAGTAAAACATATGAAGATGAAAATCTGCTTTCTTACCAAACTATTGCCTACAAAAAAATTCATACATTTTCTCTATTTAAACAACTGGCTACCACTGAAAAACAAACCCCAAATGATATTTTTGTGCATCTAGCATAATTTGTAGAGATAATAGAAATATTTTAAAGAGGGTTTTGAGGAGGAATAGGGCAGCATAAAGAGAGCAGAATTGATAGCATATTATTCCAGCTTTGCTTTACCTTAAGCACACCCTGGTGTCATTTTCAGCCACCTTACACCGTTCTCCCAGCTGGAATTTTTTCCTCAGGCATTTTGGTAAGAATTTTTCAAATTCCAAAATAGTCCTGGCTCTCTATTGACGGTAAACAGTAAAATGAGTATGGTTAGCCATGGTTTGATTTCACAGCACACACAGTTTGCAGTTCATAACAGGTCATGCCTCCACCCACAGCCAACACCAAAAACAGCAAATCACTGACAAACTGTGCAAACAGCGATTCAGATTCCTGGAAAAACAGTGAAACACATCATCCTGTGACATATCCAGGGGAATGAAAGTCATGACAGTGCATGGGTTGGAAACCCAACCACGATATCACCTTTAGGATTGTTAATTCCAAAGTCACTACAGTTCCCTAATACTGGAATTATTTATTTCTGTTATTCACACACAAAACCAAATGAGGATTAGCTTTAACACTTAACCTATTCTGTCAGCATGAGGGGTTTAGCCCAAGCAGCTCCCAAACAAACCTGGAGTTTCCAGATGTGCTCGCTCTCCTTAGAAATATCCTCTACTGTTTCTCCCATTAATGCAATCAGCATGTTCAAGAGGAGAACAAAAGTCAGCACAACGAAAGTTATGAGGAGCAGGAGAAACAGGACAGGGTACTTGGAGTTCTGCTGGATCTCCAGGTCACCCAGTCCTAGGGTGAGCTTGAAAAGATCCATCAGGACAGGTCCCAGGCTGCTGTTGGAGTGGCATTCCCCCCCTTCCTGGCACGTCTCAATCAGGGCAGCGAGAGCTGAGAAGAAAGCACAAGGGAATTTCAGTCACAATCATTGTTTAGGAATACAAAGCATTTCATCCCAAAGAATTCAAACTGCTTAAGAGAGCCAGAGCTGCCCAGGCACACAGAGCAGCCAGGTGACAGTTCCAGGAAGCAGAAGGAGCCCACATCCAAATGAAATTCCAGGGATTTGAGACTGAGGCAAATGGCTCATCTGTTCTCATCTAAACTTAACTTCCAGAAGAAACCCCAAGGGCTCTTATTCATAATAATGCTAAAATTTTTACTCACACAGAGCATCAGTGCTTTTCTCCAGTAATATTTACCTACGCCAAATCCCAGCAAAAACACGATATAGACAACTAAAAACTTGATCACATCTTGCAGGATGACCTGAAAATGGAATGAAACAATTGACAGAAATTAAAATTCAGAATTTGTGCTTTTCAATTCTGCGGGGATGCAGGGGAGGCACACACTAAAACATCAGACTGCTTTCCTTAAGCAAACAAACCCAAAGGTCTGATTTTTTGTCTCAAGCCTGGTGCGTTCTCTGAGAGTGACTAATTCTGTACAATACAGACATTACAGATTATGATGCAATTAAATTGCAGAACTACATTAGCTGGAAAAAACACAAGCTACTCACATATTTAATGTAATAAAAATGTCAGTATTAGGATACAAACTAGTTTCTGCTGTTGAAGAACAAAGAGTGTGTTCTGCTGAAATAATGCATAAAAACTGGAAATAAGACATTTCAAAATGAACTATAAAATACATATAATTGCTGAATATACTTGATTTGGAATATATTTGATATTTGGAATATCATCAGGCAGGTAAAAGAAAAGAAAAACTTGCCTTTTGAATCATCACACTGTAAATGCCCATGGACTGGAAACCTCTGGTGAAATAGAGCATATTGGCCCAGCCCAGGGCCATTGCCAAAACAAGACACACCAGGTGTTCTTTGTAGGAAAACAAGTACAAAAAGACAGAGAAGATCACAAGCAAAGCTTGTATAAAACTGTTAAAAAACAAACATATATGTAAAAGAGAAATTACTAGCACAAAACCAACAACAGAATGGAAAAACACAAAAACAAGATTTCTTTGCTCTTTAGGCTTAATTTGTAATTTCATGCTGCTTTTTTATTCTCCCCATGCAATTGTCATTATAGTTTAATGATAAAATAGGCCAGTGCAAGTGGTATAAGTATATTAACATATAAGGATTACATTTATTAAAGATTAATTTAGGTAAACTATTCTCCCCAAAAGAGCTGCTCAATGCAGATTTTCCTGACAGAGACATTAAGAATCCTTACAGTATCTCAGAAGTCATTTAATGGCAGCTTTAGCTTAATGAATTGATAGAATCATTACAGATTTTCCACAAGCAGGGAAGACACTGGCAGGTGGGAGAAATCCACTGCATGCACACCAACCCTGGTTTTGTTACTGACAGTGCAACCAATGGTTTGTGTCACAGAAAAGCTGGAGGTAAACTTACACCCACCCCTCTAAAACTGATGATTTTGAGGAAAAAAAAGTGAATATCTGCTACAGGAGCACATTATCTGTGACCATGAGATAGAGAATTTTATATATAGTGGAAATATATATATATATATACATGTCAGACTTACAATGCAAAGTGGAACCAGGCATCAGAGAGAATTGACTGCAGGTCTGAGGGCCTGAGCAGGAAGATGGCCACACTCTGTGCAGGCAGAAACAGAAAATACAGGCATGGTGGAAGACATAACAGACCTCAAAATCTGTTCTTCAAAATAATTTAACTGGTGTTCTACATTAATCCATCTACTAATAAGATGTGGTAACTTCCAGAATGATTTTTTAATAGGGCTGTAAATTCAAAGGTTAAAATTCTACAATTTCTTGCATAAGTTACTGTTTTTAATTACTTACAGTACATGGCAAAGTTCTACCATGGGATTTTTTTTTTTCATTATAACTTGCAATTCTTTTGTCCTTAAAGCCAATAATTTGACAATACTGATATTATATGAATATCAGATCTCTGCATTGACAATTTGAAAAGCAAACATCCTTATATTTGTTTCACAGTTGTACTCAAATATATTACCAGGGTAATTCTGAATAAGTGATTGTGCCAAAGATTTGAAAATTACATATATCAAAGATACTCCATGTGTATTGCCAATATCAACAGCAGCATATTCATACATTTAGAGGAGTTCTTTACAAATTAGCTGTATATTTCTTACTAAAAGAAATCTTACCTCTTTTATAGCTAAAAATATTGCTCCTAACATAACCATCACCTGTCCTGACAACTGCAGCCACCCCACTCCTCGGGTCAGAGCCAGTGGATAAGGAGGAGCCTGCAGGACAAATCCAGAAGGAAAATCTCAGTTCCACCCCTGAAGGGTAAAAGCCAAAGCAATAGAAACCCTCACACCTGTAACTCTCTGGGTTCACAATTTCTTCCCTTCCAGGGAGAATTTTCCTGATGTATTTGTATTTTAAGTCACTTCCACAAAATGAAAATCTGATGATCCCACACTGATTTGGAACGTGGTCTCTCTATATCCAGATATTCCAAATAACTGGTCTTGTTTCAGCATTTAAATAGCATTAAGGAAATCCTGTTGACTTTTATCTCAGTAAAATTTGGTGAGATTCAGCTGCTGTACTCACTTCATTTTCATTAGGCCTGTGGTAGGAAACCAATGTCAATGTCACATTGTACAGGAAATAAAAACAGCAGGATATGAAAAACATGTGCCGTGCAAATTTCTTCCATTTCATCCTCAGGAGTGAGTTCAGAGGCTCCAAAGTCAGCATTTCGTGACGATTCTGAGGAGAAAAAAAAAAAAAAAGTTCAACTTGCTGCCTGTAAGGAAACTGAATTTTAGGTGTAAATTTTTTATATTTCATTGCATGCTATCCTTGCTCTTCTAGAAACACCTCTGTGCTCAGGGATGTGCCAGACCACCCTGAGATGGGACAAAGGGACAATTCCTCCTCCTGCTGGGATAAGCTGCCATTCCCAGCCTGGTGAATTATGACTGAGCTAAAATTATCCTGAACTCCTGGTCCTGCTTCCTATGGGAGTTTTGTGGCAGGATTTAAATTCAGTGAATGTAAAATCTTGGCTTTGTAAATCAAACACTCCTAAACATCTAAAAAAAAAAATTACTGTTCATAAGTAATTCAGTTGTTTGAAAGGCTGCCACAACTATAATGAGGGTACTGCTAGAAAAAAAAATATAAAAATAGTCAACTTACACCAATATTTGTATTGTAGACAATGATTTCCAGCACTGAGTTGTCAGCAGTGGTATCCAGCTCTGTCAGATCATACAGAGAAGACTGAACAGGACCATAAGCCCAGTCTGTGAATTTTCTTGACAGGCTCCTGTTTGGCTTCTCTCTGATCTCTCTGCTCAGGATGTACTTCAGGATCTAAAACAGGGACAGATCATTTGTCAGCGGCTGTGTTGTTCATGGGAAAGGAGAAAGCACATGAATATACTTGCCCAAACTCCCACCTTTTACCTATAACGTTTGGTACAGTTGTGCAACTTCATGTATTTGTAATTGTGTTACTCAGTGAGGGGTGCTGGAGGTGAAAAACCTCTAAAAATAAGTTCAGTGTCTTTAATGCCTTCAGATTTTGTGTCAGAGATATTTTTCTAAAGGATGAAAGCACAATTTTCCATGTGTTCACTTATGCCTTCCTTGAACTGAATTACTTTCTAAATCATCCCATTGCCAATTCTTTACACTACAGTTGGTTTATGCAAACCAACTTCTACACCAGTACAACAGAGCAGTTCTAGTGAGTTTTCTGAAATTGTCTGGTGGTAAATGCAGGATTTCTGTACAGCAGAAGGTTGGTTTTAAACAGCTTGTGTAGTTTGTACAGAGGGAGGGAGTTACAGAGAAACCTCGAAGCATAAAAACAACACTGCAATGGAAATATTTGTGTTTTGAACCAAATTATCTCACCAAATACTAATACAACAGAGCATAACCAGCCTGTGAGATGTGTCAGAGCACAAGTTTCTCTTAGATGCTCCTGAAATCACACCCACCTCTAATTTCCCAGTTTTTGCAGCTAATTGCAGTGGTGTCAAACCCTCCTTATTCTTGGTTGTTTCCAGATTTCTGTCTTTACTTTTCAGCAGAATCATGTCGTACATTCTGATCACAAAGTCATTCTGTGTTCTGGAGTCCTCTGCCACGGTAACTAATGCATGCAGGATGTTGTTTCCTCTGGAATCCTGAGAGGAAATATTGGTCCTGGCATTGTCCATTAACAGCTCAATTATGTCTGGCTGGTTGGTACATGCTGCTAAAGCCAGTGCAGTCTCACCTACAGAATCACAGAATGCAACAAGTGGTCATGTTTTATTTCAAGCATTCAAATCAGAATAGAGAATATTGTGTTAAGCATCTTAATATATGAAAGCACATTTATATATTGATTGCAATGGATTAAGCTCTTGTTTTGTGGAAGTTTGGGGTATTCTTTTTAACTTTTCCAGAAATATCTCAGTTCCACTTACCAAAATAAAAGCCTTCATGCTTGTGTTTGGGATTAAAGAAAATACCCTGGGCATGAGCATTGACATCAGCTCCTTTTTCTATGAGGCTCTGGGTGATTTCATACTGTCTCCTCTCAATGGCAATATTTAGAGCTGTCTGGCCTGAAAAAGCAGACACAGGAACTTAGGGCTGAGTCTCTCAAGCACGCTCTGAAGCATTAATGATGTTTCACAAAGGATGGCACCAGTGATAATGAATAAAAGTTGGTTCAAGGGATTTAAACCATCATTATTTTATGGAGGTTATCTTTAACCATATACCTGAAACTGCTATCAGATGGCAATACCTTTATATGCCTCTTCTGTGTATGCTGCATTGATAAATCTCTCCAAAATGCCATTTTCCTCTGCAAAGGACAGGAGCATGTTCACTATCTCATTTGTGTTCTGGTTGATGTTCAGCAGAGCTTTCATCAGACAAGTTTTGCCAGTGTCTGAAGCCGTGAACTTTTTCATCAGGTAATCTACAAGAGTGAATTTTGAGATTAGACCATTGTTATTTATTAAACTTCTGTTCACTAGGGCTGAAACCTGAGGGATGTAGATGAACACAAGCTATTTGCCAAACCATTATTCCATCCTGTTCACTTTATTCTTGAGCACCGAGGCAACCTTGGTTTTCCTGTTGGACATCCCAGTGCGGTAACTCCCAAACTCACAGGGAAATAAAGATATTTCCCAGGTTTAGGAAATAAAGAGAATCCCCAGGTTTAGGCTGCACCTGAGCTGGCAGAAGAGCTGGCAGCCCTCCCCCAGGTGCCTGCAGAGCTCACCTGGCACGGGCAGGTTGGTGCAGGCGCTCGATCGCTCCTTCAGCTCCGCCAGCAGCCGCTGCAGCTCCTCCGCGTTCCCCTCAGACACTGCCCGGAACAGGTTCCTCTTCAGCTTCTTCCTGGCACTCCTCAGCTCAGGCCCTTGGATTGTGTTAGCACTGAATTGTGAGAAATCATCAGGAAGTTGCTGCAATTTATCCTGGTTTATTTTATGGTTTTTTTTTTTAAGAAGAGTAAAACCAAATAGAATTATTCGCCCCAGACCACAGGAACTTGCCCCGCTTCCAAGGACAGCTCAGAACATTTCTCACATTGCTTATTTGCAGCTTAGTGGGCTGTTGGGAGGGAGCTTTATTATAAACAGCACATTTTCCAAGTATTTTGTGCTTTTTTTCAATTGATCCATTCTTTTAGAATAAAGGCTAAGAAACACTTCTTTGCTCTGCCACAACTGACTGCAGAGCTGAGGTTACCTGGTGCTGCTCTCTCAGCAGAAGGGAGTTCTTAACCTCACATCTTACACCACTTTCTAATCATCCTTTATTCTGGAAAAAGAATGATTTCATATTTCCCCCAGGCAGAAATACTCCATGCCTGGCTGTGGTGTGTAGGTCCTGTGTTGCTATTTCAGAAACACCCATTATCTACAAAGAAACCTCACACTAAATATGAAAATTCAGAGATTAGAGTTGTTTATTTCAACATTTAATTACTGAAGGATAAAAAAGGCATATACACACATAACCTTTTTTTCCTAAATAGGAAAAATAAGTAATATCTACCCTACCACAGATCAGTTGAAAATGTGCATTGAAATATTTCTGTCTCCACTCACCCACAGCTGTCAACATTAGGGCTGTATTCAGTGGCATCATCCTGAAGAGACTGTGGGGAATCCATGTCTTCCCCATTTCCAGATGCACTGCAGGGAAAGAAAAGCAAATGTGCCAAGATATTGGCAGGTATTTTGGCAAATTGCATGAAGAAACAGTCAATGGTAGGACAGAGTACCTACACCAGAGCTAAAAGTAGTCCAATTTGACATTGGCCTTTTTATTCTATCACTTTATCTCCCATATGGATTTTAAAGGGAGTGATAAAAATGAAGAGACTCCCAGGATTTTATTATATTTTTTAAAAGACCACATTAGGAAAGCAATCTGCTTTGTATTTTATTATATTATTTCACTACAGATCCTGAAACTGTGGGAACTTTTTTCTTTTTAGTTTTTAATGATCACTGGTTTTTATGCATCACCCTGAATGCTTGAAGCTTACATTCTCCCTTTTCACAGGCTTAATTTGTCATCTGGCACAAAACAAGTGTTAAATCAGTAGCACTGAGTGGGTTGCAAGCCCACAATGAAAGATTTACCTAAAGATTTACTACATAGAACACTGTAGGCAATTCAGGGATGTTTTGTGGCTGACTTGAATGAAAGAAATTGTGGACTGGACCCTGACTAGATATTTAGGTGACATATTTAAAGGATTTTCAATGGCATTGATATTTTGTAATTGCTGTAGATAATTTTCACACAGTTCTAAAAGCAGATCTGACTTAGAAAAATTAGGATAAATTAGTTACTTACTTGTGTTTTGTTTTCTCTAAGGTTCAGATTGGATAAACTACCTCAGGTTAATAATTTAGGGAACCTGAACTATTAATTATTGGCAAAACAGATGCATGGACAGCACTGCTCTGCAGGTATTCCCTTCCCTTTGAAATAAAGCTGGGAGCTCCGAGTCCATTCTTATTCCATCTGTCTGTTCTCTGCAGAAAGCTGAGTAATGTGGTGACAAAGCACATGTGCAGGTCACTTCCTGAATGAGAGGGAAAATTTGGACACCTCTCCTCTGAAACCAGAACCAGCCTGTCAGCCAATTCCTAAAAGCTGACCAAACATCCTCGGACACAAAAACCATTCTGGCCATTCTGGACCCATGCCACATTTGTGACATATTTCCCTTACTCATAATTATTGGCTGTTAGCACCCCACATGTTTTTTTTAAATTAAGTGTATTCTTCCCAGTCATAATTTTTGTCTATTCATTCAGCATAAATGGCTGCTTTAAATATTTCAGATTCAGCATTTCCACGTTTGATTGTTAATGAGCAATAGAGGGAAGACGTCAGCAGCCAGCTGGGAACAGAGCTTGCTAAATTAGGCTGTGGTCTTCACACAGCAGAAAACACCCAAATGAGAGCATGGAGTTTGTTCTAATGCAACATAAATAAGAGGCTAAGATTAAAAAAAAAAAAAATACTGGTTTTAAATTTATTCAGATCTGAGGCCTGATTTATTCCATGGGAACGACAGCAGTAGATAAAATCGAAGATAAATCTCCAGTGAAGTTCTGTCTTTGAAGTGACCAAAAGCCATGAAAATGAAAAGTCATGTGAAATCCTGGCACTGAAGCCCAAGGAGAATTAAGGGGAAGCTGCTGGGAAGAAAATAGATATATTTGCAGCAGGACCATTGCTTGTGCATCTGTGACTTACCACGGGCGAATATTTGAATCCATGGGTTTGGAAAACACGGGGGGAGAGGTGTTATTGGGAGTGGCATTGCTTTCAAAACCATCAATCTCCAGGAAAAAGTGGGAACTGTTGAAGACAGTACATTTTAAAAAATATCAGTCATAAAAGGCAAGCCTAACCATAAAGCAAGAAAATAACTACCAAGGGCAAGCTTGACAATTTATCTCTCCTGGCATTAAACCTGAGCTGGAGCAGAGCTTATCTGCTTCCCCTGAGGGGATCCCAACCTCCAGCCTGTACCCAGCTCTTCCAGGCTGGCAGATGGGCAAAATTCCCAAGGTATTTTTAGAACACATGGCATCAGATCCTGACATGTGTGAGCAGCAATCTCTAAACCAGCCTTGCACCCACCTCCTGTAGCTGCCCAGTCACATAAAAATCCTTTTTTTTGTTTAAATCCTAGTCCCTGGTCTTCCAGCCAGGAGCCATCGGGATGGATCATTTCAAACCCATTAGCAGTGATAGTGATTAAATCAGAAAGTTTGAAAGGTCACACGTTCAGTGACATCAGGCATTTCCACCAGCCAGGGCTGAATGTGTCCTCTTGCCTGCGTGACATTTAACTTTTTCCCTATAAATAATTGTAGAAGTATTTATAGTGAAAAGAAATAAAATCTGGAACAATGCAGAAAAAAAGATACAAAAAGAAAGAGTTCACCTTTTAAAAGCCTGCAGAGCTGAGTGGCCAAAATCAATGGCTTGGTTTTACTGGATCTCAGTAAAACATTGCTACAGCTCACCACAGGCAGAGGAGTTTCAGTGGTGGATGCAGCAACTCCCACAGGGACTGTTGTTCAAAAACTGCCTTACATTTCTAAAATGTTACAGCAGCCACCTGGAAAACCTTTCCAATTCACCTAATATTTATGGGTTTGTCCACAGGGCATTTTTTTTCTAGCAGCGTCCTCCCCAAACCATCTCGTTGAAGTGAAGTACTTGCACTGATGGTGAAATGCAGTGTATTATTAGGACACTACTGAATAACTGCTGATGTTTGCTAAAAATAGCAGTGTCTAGTTCATCTCATTTTCCAATGGCTCGATGATCCAGGTGTTGACTCTGGCATCCAACAGCTGTGCAGCAGCTGGGAAAGGAACCCTGCTTTGGGGGCAGACAGACCTCACCTCTCCTGGCTGGGGAGTTACTTGGGGATGTCACAGGGGTGAAAAAATCATCCCAAAAAGCCAGGGTGCAAAGCAGGGTACCATCAAATAGCCGGGTGCTGACGTGGCCAGGTGCTCTGCCCACAGCCACCAGGCTCTGACAGCCTCCTCCCCTCCTGCCCCTCCGATTTCCTGTGCTGATACAAATTTAATCCGCCCAAATTCCCGGAGCTCCCAGCAGGGAATGCCGCTGTCTTTCAAGAAAGAAAGTGAATATTGCCAATTCACGCTGAGAGTGAGAAACGCCACCCCGGGAGTGCAGCAGCGCCGGTGGGGCGGTGGAGGGAGAGTTCTGAAGGAACAGGATGAAGCAGCATCGGAACATGTAATTAATAGAATATGTTAAAGCCCTGCATTAAAATCCACGTGATCTCGGTGCTGTGTGTTACAGGAATGCTGTCAGCCACACCCGGAGCTCTGGGCTGAGAGGTGGGAAAAACCCCAGGGTTACTGCTCCTGAGGCCACAATGAATGTGAGATAGGAGTTAAGTAATTGAGGGCTCGGCTTTGGCAATATTCCCATAGCTCCACAATCTGCCGTGGAATTGCCCCTGTTTGAAGTGCTGGGTGTATCATGAGCTGTTCAGACACATTGTCTCCCCCCATATGCCACCAAAGAGCTTCTCTTCTTGAATTTAATGACAAAAAGACAAATTGGACCACCCAGGCAGCAGAGCTCAAATAACTCTGGGCACCATTCCTGTGGAAAGTGATTCCTCTGATTATTGAGAATTATAAATGTCAGAACAGCCACAATTGGCCAGGTCTTCAGAGTTTCAGAAATTGCCATAATAACCAGTAATTATCCAGAATGAAAAGTTTATGAATGAAAATTCATCCTTGCTCTACAGTAACTTAGTTGACTTCAGAGTATCAGGCAGGAATTACATTTATATTACTTATACTTCCCCATTCATATTAAATACGAACCCTCAATCCCTTTATTAATTCTCTAATATCAATTATGAATGAAAGTGAATATTTTATAAAACAGCAAAATAGTCTAATTAATCAGACTAATGAAAAATAGAATGAATTTAGGTTTCTGACTGTGATAGGATTTTTCAAACCTCCTGCTCTCCCTCTGCCTCTCCATAATCTGTCACATTTCCATGTGAGGCTAAGTTTGATCCTCCCTTTTTTCAAGCCAGCATCTCTTACATAAAATCTGCTGTGTTCTTCCATGTGATCTCTTAAAAAAAAGATCACTTTATACCAAACATTAACCATCATTAGATCAGATTCTTGTGAGGTTGTACAGAACCAAGATGCTGGTGGCATTTCAGTGCAAAGACCTCCTAAAGGAGATAAAGCAGGGAGTTTTAGTGGTTTAGACTGAGCTGGAGTCCTACCTTTTCTTGGTGGGAGTGCCTTCAGTCACTTTTTTCTCTTGCTGGTTTGCAGGGGGAATTCCAGGTGGGTTTGTTTTCTTGCCCATTAGTGGAACAATTTCGTTGTTATCTTTAATCATGTTTCTGCAGTAGAGAGACATCAGTTACTTGACTCCTGTTCCTCTGAAGGAAGCAGTGGTGACCAAATTACCTGTTTACAGTCTCTTCACGTGTAAACACACAAATATTGATCATTTTTCCCCCTAAGTTTCTCATTTTTCAGCTGCTAAGCACACACCCCCACCATTTCATGTGTCAAATCTGGAGGGTCATACACATGACTCATTAAATTTCAGTCTATGACAAGTGCCATTAAAAGTGATACCAGGAGAATCATAAATTCAAGCCTGCCTAAATTAATTTGAAGGGAGCCTGTCAGTCCCAGTGAGTGTGTTATTTAGAGAAAAAGAAAGAGCACGATGTCTTTTATAAATAGCCCCAAAGTTGGGCATTTTTACAGTTAATCAAGCAGTCTGCTCTTCACCAAGACAATTTCAGAAAAATGGTAAATTCCAGGAAGATCTGTGCAACAGAAAATAGATAAAGGAATGTTGCAGATGTGAAAAGAACAAAGAAAAATCCCTGAAAGTTCTCACTGCATTGGAACAGCAGAAGCAGCAGACTGAAAATGGTGCCCAAGGTGAGCTCAGTTAAATGATCACATGGATAACAGCCAGGATTTGTGTCCTGGTGATTTCCCAATGTTTCCTCAGGAAAAATAAAAAGACCCCATGATTCTGCTGGATGGAAATGACCCCCAGCATATGACACAAAAGGATCCTGATGCATGTTACCTGCCTAGGAACACCCACAGCATGAATCCTGTAAGGAATAATGAATAACATCTCCTGTTTCTCAGTCTAATACTCAAGGGCATCATTTTAAATGACCCAGGATAATTTGAAAGCAAGAAGGTGAATTCAGGACACATTAAAATTCACTGGAGGTAAACCCAGGAAGATTTATGAGGTCAGGGATCCATTCCCAAGGAAATCAGGGGAGTGGCCTCCACACCCAAGGACAAATGGTAAAAATAATTTGCCTTCAAAGTCTGAACAAAATCAACTACACATTTTTCCCCCCTCCTACTCCACTTTCCTTAATGTGACAAATGTACACACACAAACTTTCTGCTCCTGTCACAGTGCTGTCAGTGTGCCTTTAGCACCAGGATTCCTTCATTATGGGAGTATCAAGATACAGAAAGCAGATTGTTCAGAGTGTTTGAGAAGACACGACACCTGGTACGAGAGAGGAGCCAAGAATATCAAATACACTGGTATTTGAGTGAAAGTCTATTAATGCATAAACAACAAATGTTTAATTATGGCAATTTCCAATCCCAAGTACAGAGAACTGAGAATTTACAGGGTCCAAACACTCCCAAGTGCAGCTGTAATCTCTTGGCACTCTGTGGAATAGGAACTTGAAACATTGGAAAGGGCTCCTTACCTTGCAAAGGCTGTCTGAAGGAACAGGCATGAAAATAAATTCTTATTGTGTTTTCTACCATTGGCAGGTGTGTTCACACAAGGAAACATTCCTAGCTTGGATGAATTCCCTAAGAATTCATATCACAGCTTTCGTAGAAATAATTTATAAAGGGAAAAAATATTTTAACTTGCATAAAGAGTACACCACAGCTTTTAGTAAATGCAGAGAAGAGCTGAACTTGGAGATGTCACAGTGGAAGTGGGAAGAGGGGGTTTGTCTGTGGCTCTGGAAATGCCACTCACGTAGTCCCCAGACATGTTGTGTCAGTGAATACACTGATAAACATTTAGTCTAAACACAGCTAAAACAAATGACTGTTGTCTTGCTTAGTTCATAAATAATTCTGCTATTTAGTTCTTACCAAGTACTTAAAGAATACAAAGCAGTGTGTGGGCAAAGATATCTCCCATCCCAAGGAAGAGGCAAATGGGATACTTGATATAAATCAAATAAAAGGGGAATATAGTGGTGATGGACATTAAAAAGCTTAAAAAAATAGGTGACTTTAAAGGAAAAGAATAATTGGGAACAGATTAAGAAGTCCAAAAGCCAACAAAAGGAGTTGCCAAGTTGAGAAGGGCACAGCTGGGCATGAAGTCAGAGGGGTGGGAGAGTAGAATGAAGAGCTGGAGGAATAAAGGAATAAAGATCAAGGTTAAATTCCTAAACTTCTCTTGTTTTTGAGTGATGCTGGAGCTGCTCAGAGATGGCAACACCTCCCTGCAAGGGCAGCAGCTCAAAGCCCCATTTGCAGTAAGTTTTCAGAGATTTCAGACTCGAGAACAGGCTGCAGCTCTGAGGAGAGGTGGGAAATAATCAAACATAGCACTGAAGTTGTATTGGATGATGAACCACCAGTGATGGAAGAAGCAATTTGGGAAGGAAAAAGAGGACAGATTTCCTTAAGTACAGAGGGAGTACTCTTTCAAAAGCACAGAGATGTGACTGTATCCCAGCCAAAAATCTATTTAAAATGAGCTCTCATCTCAGCCTGCCCAAGGAAATAACTGCAGGCAATAGCAGAAGTACCTTGTTACAGTGCTGAGGTAGCGTCTGCTTCATTTTTAGTCACAATTAATTGTGTGCTGAGATGAAAACTAAGCTGGGCTTTCATCAGCAGCTTCCAGTGCACTATCATTTTCTGTAATCTCTGACAGATAGAGAAAAATAACCCAGCAGCCTGAAAAGTGTCAGATCTAAGCAGTGTAGCTGATGTAACCTGATACAGAGTGTTTGTTGTCTTTGGTTGTAACTATTTTCTACTGCCATTATCTCCTTAATTGTCACTTGCAGGCCACCAGAGAAGTGGCTTATTTGAAGTGGCCAGCAAGACAAAAACACTGCATTGATTTATAGAATTAAGAATTACTTTGAAAGGGATCTGAGGAGTTGGTATCTGACCTCCAGTGTGCTGGGGGTAAGAAAAGGGAATTAATCTGTGCTGGTGAATGGGATTCTGCCATTCCTACACATTATCACAGACTCACCTTCTGCTTATCTGAGAACAAGAAAAATCACACATATCTCAGTATCTTATGTGATCTCTTGCAGTTTATATAAGCAGTTTATATGTGACTAAAGAGAGAATCCTACAGATCAGAAAAAAACACAAAAACACTCAGCTGTGATGTTGTGGCACAAAGGTCTCCCCCTCCCTGGGGGCAGAGGAGGAGAAGTGATTTCCAAGAGCTGTTTCATTCTCCTCAGAACAGACCGTGACACTTTCCAGCACCTACGACCTAATTCCTGCTGGCCCTTAAAAAATAAATCCCCTTCCCAAGGGGAAAGCTGATAAAACTTCATTCTGACTTTTCTGCATTATTTATGAGTCATATCAGCAGAAAGTTACACTTGGTAGAAAGAGCTTCATCTTCCTGTAAGGTTTTTAAATTTTTGAGGGGCATTCATAGACTTGAGATGCCAAAAATGCTCATCTTGGTGAGAAATTTTTACATTCCTATGAATGTAAAATTTTAAATTCCTATGAAGGTTTTTTCCAAAGAAATTAAAAAAAAAAACTGTGAAAAGCAATATTTTCCCCATGGAAAAATTATTTGAGATTATTTACTTGCCTATTTCTGAATTAAATAAAGAGGTTTTCTGAGTTGAAATAACTTATTCTATACCTTTGGCTTTCAGTGGTCACTAGAGTAGCTGAAACTTTTGGTGGAAGATGATGAATGTATTAAAGTTTTGCTTGTATGCTATTATATTTTGGATCCCCTTGGCACAGGAATTAACAACTGCAACAGTGTCCCAGGCTGACAAACACAAATTAAATGAGGCCTTAACTCCTGAATGCCCAAGGAAAGAGCGTGGCACAGCTCAGGAGAGCCATTTACAGACCAGAAAAACACAAACAAGCACAACAGAAACACATGAAGGATGGGTTTCCCCTTTGTGTCTGGAAGATTTCCCTCTCTCCAGAAGGATCACACCCCACACAGCCCCGGAGCACTCACCCAGCTCACAACACCTCCATGCCGGCGTGGACGGATGTGGGCGGCGAACACCGAAGCGAGGCCCCACTGACAACATCCAAAACTCATCTGCCAAAGGAGCAAAACCACATTCAGGCTCCAAACTATCCTAAAAACACAGAGCCAGCCTGCTCCAGGCATCCAGTGTGCTCAGCTGGGAAGCAGAGCCAGGGAAGCAGAGCCAGGGAAGCGCGGCCGGCCGGGGTTTGCTCCATCTGAAATTAGGGAGCAGGGAGAAACTGGCCAGGCAACAACTCTTGACTTCAGAGCTGCTAAAGTGGGATGACACACAGGCAATAATTACACACTGGAGTGTTACTAAAGCTGAGCTGCTCACAGGTGACTTCATGGCAGCGGTGGAGTATCTCAGGCCATCGCTGCTCTGCAGCTGACACGCTGTTTGCAAAGGAAAATGGGGATGTACCTGCATTTGGGTTGTAAATGACACCTTTGTGTCATGCTCTCTTTGTTACATGGCATGGACCTACTCAGAAGGCAGAGAGCAAAAACAAGGAAATGATCCTAAGTGCTCCAGCAAGCAAAAAGTTTTGTTGTTACTTCGAAAATTTACAAACTGCATTAGAAAATCTTACACTTTCACAGTGCTGTCAGGGAAAACATGGCGGGTGTGTTTAAATTCTTCCCTACTTGTAAATATTTTAATGAATACGTCCCCACAGGGGCTGTGGGAACACAAGCAGTCAGGTTTCACATCCCTCTGACAGGCACTGGCTTTTCTCAGCTTTTCTACTTTGGAGCTATTGGGCAATGCTGAATTCTGGTCTGGGACATAGCAGAAGAGTGACCAGAAGTTCCTCTGCTCTTTTTATAGTCTTTGCATTATCACCAGAAATAGGATGTGAAAAACTCCTGTGTCTGCAGTCAGACCTGCAAGGTTTATTTACAGCTGCTGGTCTTGACTTAATTATTAGATGGGAGTTTAAGAGGAACTATGTAGGCAGCAGAACAGGAATCTTTTTTCAGCTGTAGACAAAGGGAAAAAAAGTCAAGTTTGGGTGGTGTTTTTTGGTAGGAGGCAGATCCAAATTTGGAAGTAAAACCATTATATCTTTGGATACTACAACATAGACATTTTAATCCAAAGACATTAAAATACATCTACAAACTTAAGGTAAGCTCCTCTTGTTCATAAAGTATCTTTAAAAACAGGTCTGCTGGGTGTTACATTTGCCTCAGAGCTGGTGTGAAATGCCAGGAGCACTGCACAGTTCCTGGTGATGAATCAGCTCCCCAGGAGCTGCGTGGGGAAAGGGGCTGTGCCTGGGCTGGTTGCATTTGGCACTGGGGATCCCTTTGGAGGTGCTGAGCACACATCCAGCTCTGCCCGACACAAATTCCTGCTCTGCTCCAAACCCTGTGCCAGGAAATGGTGTTCACATCCTGCCAAGGGCCTGAGCTAAACTGTGACAAGCCAGAGGCAGCTGCTTTGATGGTCTTTTAGCTGCTGGTGTAAGGACCTGGAATAAGAACTGGATCCTGCCATCCCCTCCTGCCTGGCAGAGCAGCAGGAGGAACACAAACTCAACACAAACTGGAGAAACTGTTTCACTGAAGTCATTCTGAGGATGGAAATGGGCAAAGCCATATGAAATTTGGGTGAAGGTGCATTTCAGGACTCTTGCTTTACCTCTGATCAACCACAGTAACAGAAAGCCTTTTGCTAAGGAGAGAAAATGAGTTTGGCAGCAAGCAGGACTTTGAACTTGGAAAGCAGCTATATCTGCAAGCACCCAGATCTGTGTGGTTTAGCAGAACACAGGACCTAGCAGCAGGGTCTATTTATAATGTTGTGGCAGTTATCCAGAGAGGAAAAAACTGGGACAAGCTGCAGCAAGAGAGGAGAGCCTTGCTCCCAACCTGCCCAGGGAAAGGTGCAGGGACTGCAGGAGCTGTGAACAGCTCACACTCAGCAGCTCCCTCCCTCCTGCCTGCTCTGGGAACAGCTCCTCCTTGCTCTGTCAGGGCAGCCTTGACCCCCTGAACCCCAGGGTGGCCTTTCCTCTGCAGCTCCCAGATTTAGGGAGCAGGAGCCCTGCCTGTTTCTGGCTGATGTCCCTGAAAACAGAATTTTGGGGTGCTGTGAGCCTGAGCTGGGCTGCTTGTGAGGACAGACTTGAGAGGCAGGAAATGAGAGGCAGAGCTGCAGTCAGTCACATCTGTGCAAACATTTTCTTCCAGTTTTAATCATTAACCTGCTCAGCCTTTTTGTTCCCTGCTCCACCCTGATGTTTCTGACAAGGGCAGCATTTTTCAGGAGCCATGGAAGGTTTTGCAAGAGGCTCTTTCATGACCATGACCATTTTATAGAGTTTTACAGCAGTCACCAGCTGCTTCAGCTATTGAAGAGATGCCAGAAGGGTCAAGAACATTAAAGACATGCACCTCCTATTACAAATTACTTGAAAATTTCAGCTTTGGACAGTCTGTGCAGCACAAATAAGCAGCAGAAGCCCTGTGTGGCATTATTTTGTTTTCCTAGCAAGTGTTAGACTCGGTAGAAACCAAAATGAACAAGAGGAAGGAAACCCCAGATGGGAGGGAATGAGCATTTGGAGATCTTCCATCTGACATCAGCAAGTCAGAGCTGCATTTGCTCTTCTGCTGATACAGGACACCATCCCAGGCCAACTCACATTAGAAGTTATTCAGATTTTATATTTAATTCTGTGATTTTCAGTACCCCAACAGAGTCACTGAGGGGAAAAGCCACTATCTACAAGCATTTTTGACCTTGGGTAACATCAAGAATAATTGTAAATTACTGATTGTCATCATTCCATTCCCCAAGCTCCTTAAAAATAATCCAAAATATGAGAATTAAAACACTGAGCATACCAATAGCAGCCCACTTCCCCTAAGCATAGTGTTTAATTGATTCACAGGAGTCTTCCATGATTTTTCACTGTACTCTCCTCACCCCTCCCCTCAGAATTAAACTTGTCCTGGGATCACCTCTGTGTGCTGCTACACAAAGAGCTTTTCACACTTCTCCAGACAACTGAGTAGCACTTGCAAATATTTATACATTATACTCATAAATTGCAAGATAAGAGGCTGCTTTATGCAGCTGAGCAACAGGAAAATGAATGAGCCTGCAAGTGTGTGACTCTCACCTACAAGGAGACAGCCTTGTGGGAAGTCATTCCAGGAAAATCCTGGGACATCACTTACCAGTTGGTGCAGTCTGGGCTGCAGGGACAAGTCAGCCTCTTTAGCAATGCTGTGATGCATTTTTGGAGATCTGCTTCCCAAAGATCCCTGCCAGGAAAGAACAGTCCCATGCACCAGGAGATGCAGAAGGGTTGCTGGAGCCTCCATCACAAATACATTCCCTGCAACCATGGCATTGTGCAGTTCATTCTTTTTGCTTGGGCAAAAAATTGTTATCCTAATTATTTCCTATTCTTCCAAACTACACTTCCTGGACCCTGGAATTCAGCTGCTGCTGCCCTCAGAGTCCTGCTCAGTACAGTGAGCAGCTCCCCTCATGACTCTCCTCAGGCTGTCCCTGCTGCTTGCTTTCTTTCTACAGCAGGGAAAAAGAATATTTTTAATCTGCATTTGAGCAGTGCCCCACTGAATCATAGCCTGGGCTCACATTAATAGAACAGAAGAGCAGAGAAAAGCCTGATCCTATCTCTCAGCTTCTACACACTCCCCCCAACCAAAAAACCTACAGCTGCCTCCCTTCCTCCCTTATTATACCCTCTCCCCACCTGCCAGGGTGCTCACTTCCACCTGCAGCTCCCTAATTCCCAAATCTGTGGCCAATTCCCTATGTAGGGAGGGGCTCAGTAATGGGGGCAGTAAAAATCCACTTTATGGAAGTGGCATCAATATTTGACTGCAGGACACAGTTATCCCTTCTCTTGGCAAATTGTCAGGGCTGCCCAGGTCTGAGATAATGAGAAGCAAGGGGAAGAATGGGTTTGCTGCTTTTTTCCAGTGTGTTTTCCTGCATTTGTGCTGTTCTCAGTGTCTCCTGCCACTCCTGAGGCAAAACCTAACAGCCCCAACCCACAGAGTCCTTTGCCAGCCCTCCCTGTACAGATGTGCAGTCCAGATGTGCAGGGTGGTCCCTGTCCTGGGAGCATGTCCTGCTGCTGGTGCTGTGTGTCACAGCCTGGGCTGGGCAGGGGGGAGCCTCAAAGGCCATAAAACCTTTCCAGAACAAATAAAAGCAGTTTTGAGAGCAGGAGAGAAGCAGCTTTTGCTGCAATTGGCTCTTGGCTGAGGGAGCCAAGCCTCCAGTGTGGCACATCCCAGCTCAGCAAGGTCTCCCAAAGCACAGACCTCTCCTGGCTCTCACTCTCCCAGCCAGGTCAGGGTTGTTTGCAGCTGTTTCAGGCTGAGTTTGGGCATCTTCAGCTGTGGCCCAGAGTTTCTGGTGATGCTGAGCAGCGCTGGGGAATGAGGCAACATGAAAATGCCTCAAGGAATACAGTGAGGAAAGAGTGGCCCCACCTAAATGCTGCTTTTTTTTTTTTTTTCCCCTCAAGTTTGTGCTGCCACTGCTTGACTCAAGTGGTTTTTGGAGGGTGAGCACCAAAGCTGGGAGGAACTTTCATGTAATAAGAAATTCAGGTTGAACTGATGGTTCAGTCATTTGATTTTTAAAAACACCAAACCTCCCTTTTTAGAATGGAGATTTTTTTTTATCTGTCTCATCCATCTAAATCTGGGGAATGGCTCATTTCCATTCCCCATCCAAAGATCTGTTTAGACCTGTAAAAACAGCAGGGGAACAAAAATTCCCTCATTATTAGGCCTTAAACTGGGAGCTAAACTCTGTCAGCTGCAGCAGCATATGAAATGCTCAGGAGTTAATAACAAACTTAAGCCCCTGCAGGCCCCTTCCACTTTTTGTCAAGTTCTTTCTGGCAAATAAATGAAGCAGAATTGAAGGTGAACATCCACCAGTTGAAAGAAACCCTCAGATGCTCTGGGTGCCTGAAAAAAGAGCTCTAAAACCTGCAGGTCCCTCGTTGCTGCAGTCAGGAGGGCACTGGATCAATCTGCATCCCTGGGCTGGTGTTTGAAACTTCCAGTGATTCCAAAGGGAATTCTTTGGGTACACATGTAGCATTTGTGCCCCAGCATCTTTTCAGGATACCGTTTTCCCTGTCTCAGTTTCAACCCATTATTCTAATTAAGCCCTCTTTTATTATGCAAATCACTTCCTCTCTGTTTTCAGTTATTTGGTGCATATTTCAAAAGCAGCTGTTTGTATCTGTCCTTGCAAAATCATCCTCTGGAGAAAACTTTACCAATTTCCAGCCCTAAACTCCTGTACCTGGTAATGAGGGATGTGTTCCTTGTGTGCTGCTCTTTGCCCATCACACACTCCAGGCTCTCCCCCTCTGACTAACAGGAACTGAGGCTCCCTTTTCCCTGGGTGGTTCATTACCCACATTCCCCTCTGGAAAAAGAGGAACTGCCTGGGTTAAACCTCCTCTGCCAGCTTGGAAAGAAGGGACTTGGACTTGGTGCCATGGCTGGAAACTGCTCTTTCTGTGAGTCAGACACTTCCTCCAGTGCCTGGAACTGGGAGCTGCTCCTCCTGCCTGACATGGCAATTCCACCTTTCATACCAACAGGCAGGTGACTAAAATGTTGATTTTAGAGGCTGATTACAGCAATGACTGAGGAACACAGCTCTGGGTGATGATGGAGCCTGAAAAACCCTGGTGATCCTGTGAATGCTGGCTTCTCCTCATGCCCTGCACACGGAAACAGGGAATGTTACTAATGGAGAGGGAGCCACAGCATCACCAACACAGCAGGAGGAAAGTCCAGTGAGCTCAGCTGCTTGATTCCTCCTCCTTCCCAGAGAAATAAGTGTTCCCCACCACATATTTTGAAGAGTAACATCTGCTGTAGGAGAAACTGGGTCCATATTTTCTCCAGAGTGAAAAGCAATCCCAGTCTGTGTGGTGTGGGTGATGGGAAGCACTTCAGAGCCCTAGAACCACATCAAGAAGACCCAGGGTGTCTGTGCTGCATCTGGCAGCATCAATTAAATCCTCTTCCTCCCCAGGCCTGTAAATCCAAGCCTGTGCCAATGGAGCAGACCTGAGGATTGAGTATTGAGTATTGAGGCCTCCAGCAAAGATCCTTGAGTGAGTCTGATATCCAGGCCACAGAAGAGTGACAGGATGAGCTGGAGTTTGGCAAATAAATCTGATTGTGTGCCATTAATTTGAGCAGAGGCAGCACAGCAGGACAGTGGCATCAGAGGGACAGGGGCTGTCCCAGGGCCAGGGGGGCAGCAGCAGCCCCACACATGGTCTGGGGACCCTCTTGTGGGCCCTGCAGTGCCACAGACCCCCCTAAAAACTGCCTCAGAAGGGATTAACATTTGTTTTTAATTAGGACAGGGGCTATTCAGACTCCAGTGCAGATGTGGCAGAGGGCACAGGAACAACAGGAGTGTGGCTCCAAGGTTTTCAGTGTGTGTTTTTCTCAATAATTCAGGAGCTGTTGGGAGTTTGAAAGGCACAGCAGCTCATTTCATGGCTGACTCAACCACTTGCATCTCAGGTATGGAAATGCTGTCAATACTGAGATTGTGTTTTTGTTTTTCCACATGTCCATGGATCCCTTTTCACCTCCCAGGGAAGCTCAGCCCAGCTCACCCCTTCCTGCTATCTCCATCCCACACACATTTGCAGCCACTGCTAATTACAGCTGTCACTCTCTGATGGGAGGTGAACACATCAACACCCTCCATTTCTCTTGCTCCAGTTCCCCTGTGGTTATTGGGAGCTGGGGGATATATATATATATTATATACAGTTGTCCAACCTGATCATCTCCTATTAGGTGTAGACACAAATTAATGTAATTAATAACTGTGAGAAGTCAGATTTTTACCACCTGCAAGCCTCAAAGAGCAGCACAGGAGCCATGTGCTGCTTCTAACTCTGTTCAGTGGGAAATAATCACACAAACTTCAAACTAAAAGACTTTTTCAAGACCTGCAAAATATGTCAAGGTGAGCAGAACCTCCACAAAACAACCCAAATGAAGATCATTTGTTGCAAGGCCATGCTCAGTGGAGGTGTCAGCAGCAGGAACAGAAAGGTGCTGGTCCTGGCAGAGCTATTCCTAAAGGACAAACAATTCCTGAATTGGAGTCACTGCCAAGCTGAACCTCCCCATCTGTGGGAAACAAATCTGTGCCCATTGCAGGACCTGAAGTGATGACTTAGCTGGAATTTCTGAGGGGTTGGTTGTAACTCCCTCTAGAAAAGTGGGATAATTTTGTTTGCTTCCCAGAGAAGATTAAGGGATTTTAAAAATGCAACCAAAAACCCCACCAGCACCACCCTATCCCACTAATATAGGGCATTTACATTCTTAACCACAGCATCATTCTGATGTATGTTTTCAGCCTGAATTTCAGCATTTCTGGTTTTAAGGAGTCCTTTGCATCTTTGTGATCTTTTTGGAGCAGGAAAGGACAGGAAGGCAGAGGTGTAGGATGGGTTCAGGTTATCCAGGGCATGGATCAACCCTTCAGGACAGGCTCTTGATGTAAATCAGCGTGGACTTTAAGCACTGGATTGTCTCTACCCAGGCTGATAATTATGAAAAATGGATTCCTCCCAGGGAAAACAGAAGTTTCATGAATGCTTTCCAGCTATATCATAATCCTGGTGTCCCTCCAAACATAATTTTGCTGTGGCACACAAAGCACGGAGACAACCAACCATGTTTTTCTGGTCAGCTCCTTTCTATGTTTATTCTTAGTAGTTTAAATAATAAATGATTTTGCTGTCTCAGCTTGTCTGGCCTACTCAGCTGTGCTGGTTTTACACGTGGATTGTCTTTGCCACGTTCAGAGTGGAGCATAATGAAGCCTTGAGTGGCATCTAGAGACTGCAACCAAGGGTTTAGAGATAGGAAACTGAACACACCTACTTTAAACATCTCCTGTGGCTTCCCTGTCCACCAGAGACAAATTCTGATTATTTCCTGCTCAAATTCTGACTTTCTTCAAGCAATTCTTTCAAATCCTTTGTCAATTTTTCTCTGGTCATACCCTACAAACTCTGTGAAGATAAAATTACGTTTGTCCTGAGTGATGTTAGCCAAACAAACAAGAATTTTAGTCCTCTAGATGGTGCTACTATTTCAAATAAAACAGCTGGGTGTTTGAAGATTTCCTTGAAATATACTCTGTAGTGCCCCATGAGAAAGGGCCACAGTGAGAAATCCTGACTCCAGTAAAAGAAGTCACACAACCCAAAATTTCATCTCACAGGGCAGCCTGTATCCAAACACACTGACTGCTTCTCTTCCAAAGCAGTGGATGTCCCAGTATTTCAATAAATGCAGCAAAATTACAAGATTTATTGATGAAAATTATCTGTACTTCAGGTGCAACCCCAGGAACAGCTGGAGGCCCTGGTCACACACCTGGCTGACTCAGGGAGAGTTGTGTGTGCACTCTGAGGGGGGTGAGAAAGGTTCCTAAATCCAGGTGCTTTAGGGATATAAAGAAGGTAAAAACATTTACCTTTTCTTGCCCAGCACAGCTGCACTGTGGACCAGAACTGAAATAAAGGGCCAGCTGTCACTAAAACAAATGTTCTTGTCCTTAGTTCCTCTATACCCACTCACATTTCAAGAAGATGCTGGAGTTCCTCCTATTCTTTCCTCTCCTTCCAAGGCTCCCATCTGGATTTTCAGAATATCTGCCTTTTTTCCCTCTGATATTTTTCCTGGTTCTCTTTGTAAATCCAGCCAGGTGGATTTGCACCACCACTTTTTTTTTTTTGCCACTGCTGTCAAAGTCAAGAACAAAAACTTTCTAATTTCAAGATTATTATTGTACATTGTTATACATCTGACCTTTGAAACATATATTCTCTATAACCCCTATCTCTTACTTCGTGCAAAGTTCATCTGTTATCTAAATAAATGTCAAATTTGGGATCTTGTTAAGCTTTCAGTTTCAGTAAAGTAACTGTGAATTTCTGGAGTTTACTCAGACAGTGTAAAAGAAACATTTATTTCATTGATTTTGACTACCCAACCTTTAAAATTTCACAGAGTGTATTTGTTCTTGTGTTATGAGAAAATGATTTTGTATTCTTTCCCTGTCCCCATTTATTTATCTGCTTTCCAAGAAACTTTCCCCACAGGAACATCTCTCTGGGCCCTTGGTGGCTTTTACTGCTCTTTTATGAGTGCTTTTCCAATGTCATAATAATTTGGTTGGTTGGTTTTTTTGGCAGCAAAGCCACAAAATCAGGGCCTGTGCATGCTCACAAAGATAACTGTTTAATACAAGAGACTCTAAAATCAGACAGAAGGTTGTATTAAAAATAACCATGAACACATGAGCTTAAACAACAAATGCTTTACTCAGCACACTTAGTGAACAATTGCACATAGTCATTTCCTAAGAACTCTGACCTTTTCCTAAAAGTCTCTGTTCCTGTAAATGAAGTGCTCTACTGTTCTCCTTGTGAGGACCAGCACAGGCAGCCAGAATTAAACTGACTTTGGAATTGACTCTTTCAACCCCTCACAATCTTCTGGCTCAAAATAAGGTTCCAAAACAGGTTTTAATTTGACTTCTTCTGGCATCTTGTGAGGCTCTTCTCTCCTTTTCTCCCCATCTTTCAGAAGTGGAACCAACGTTTTCCAGTGCCTCCCTGAAACTAAAAAGGAAAGGAATGGTTAATTCTTTCCCCCTCCAAAGAAACAGAAAAAAATATACAAGTGGTTTGAACAGGAAGCTGATGAAAGAAGAAGAAAGAAGCAGGAAGAAAGGACTTTGTGGTTTTCTTCCCCATCCTGTTCCACAAGTTTTCCATATTTCAGCTGACAAGTACTGACTGCACAGTTAAATCTTTGATGCTGAGTTCCCAAACTCTGGGGCTTGGGGTCTCCAAAGCAGCTCCTTGGTTTTTACTCCAGAGTCAAACTGTGAGCAATGAGCCCATTTCATCCTTTGCATTTTGTGCTGGCTGAAAACACCCCCAACTCAGCCACTGCATTATCAGTAAGTGCACAGCCCTGACTGCCCTCTGTCAGTCAATCCACGCTGCTGCTATCACCAGAGTGCAGCCCACAGCAGGATCTGAGTCCCTGAAAGCCTCACCTCTGCCAGGCTTAAGAGAGAAACTGGCATTTCGTCTGAGGTCCCCACAGTAGCCAGGGTCTTCGTTGATTATGCCCAGGTTAGTGTTCCACGTGGACCAGTTCACTTCATCAACCCTGGGGAGACAACAACAAACCCAAGATCCATTCTAAGGATCACCAGACAGCTCCAGGATCAGTTTATACCACAAACTGCCACATCCCAAGCCTCAGATCTGACCCAAAACCCAGACTGAACTGACCATTGCAGACACTATTAGTGCTCTACTCTTCAGAGTGCTCCAGGGGGAAAGTTCTGCTTCCCACCACCAGATACCTGAAGTTGTTTGTCTACAAAAGATTGTTGGTTTGATACACAAACAAACAGGTTACCTGAAGCACCATCTGTAATCATCTTGGCCATCAGGTGTGATCCCCACCAGGACCTGCTTCCCAGAGCGGAATGAGTGCCTCAGGCAGTTCAGGTAGCTGTTCTCAATGTCCAGGATGGTGATGGCTCTCTGCCAGGCAACAGAAATAGAGCACTGAGGGGCTGCTGGGCAAAGTCAAACAAATCCTGAATTCTGTCTTAGTTTTAAAAACTCTGAGTTTTTATCATGGTAACATCACCCTTTGTTAGTATGTCACTGAAAATGTTGAATTACTGCCCTGTGAACAAAACTATGAAGTTCCCTTTCTTACCTCGGACAAAAGCAGATTCTGGTAAAGATTGGTTTTCCCCTTGCATAATCTCTCTCTTCATAGTCTGAACAGGATTTCCCATCATACAAAGCACAAATAATTTTGTTCAATTACAAAAACACTTCTTTTCTTACATTCTGAACATCTATGGAACACTGGGAACGTTTGCTTAGGCAAAACATTAAATATTCATGGAAAAGGAACTAATACTTTTTTAAGGAGCGGTTCAGGTGAATCAGAAAGAAGCAGTGACCTGTTATTTACACACATCAGCTCCTAAGATCATCTCTGAAATCTCTTATGGTTCCCCACACCTTTTTTTTTAGGCAGCAGCCTCACAGAACCAACATACCTGGAGTTTCCAGATGCTCTTGCTCTCCTGTGCAATTTTATTGACAGTCTCCCCCATCAGTGCAATGAGCATGTTGAGCAGGAGGATGTAGGTGAGGATGACATAGAGCACCAGCAGGATGACAAACACAGACTTGAACCTGTAATTCTCTGTGAACTCCAGGTCCCCCATGCCAATGGTGAACTTGAAGAGCTCCAGACAGGTGTAGTAGAGGCTGTTGTAGGAGGTGCGGCCTCGTTTCACCTGGCAGCACCGGGCATAGTCAGAGATGTTTGTGTCCTGCCCCTCGTTGTCATCTTCAATCAGTGTCACCACAGCTGTGGCAAAAAGAGAATGACATTCACACTATGGAAACACAGTTTGAGATCATAACTTCATTGCAAGCAATGAAAATGAGCAGAGAGGTAACACACCTTCCCTCCACGGCACACTGACCTCAAGGAAATTGCCCTATCAAACAATCCCCAGAACTGACACTCTCTTAGCAGCTGCTGGCCCTGTTTTCTCCACATAAAAAATGATGACTGGTTTTCTATTCAGCTTTGCAACCCAGGGATGAAAAGTTGTATAAAATCACTACAAATAATCGTTATTCTGAAGAGATTTGGTTTTTTAATTAAATTAATTTGTTAGTCGTAAGTTGGGAACAAAAAGTCTAAGTAACTCAAAAAATAAAATTTTCTGAGATTCTTTAAGGTAACAAAAGGTAATTCCAAGGAGAATATTACCTGTAGAAAATCCCAAGAGGAATACGAGATAGACAAACATGAAGCGACACAAATCTCTAAGGATCATCTGTAATATGGAAACAGATGAAAAGATTTTAAAACTCCAGTGTAAACTGCAACAAAAACTGGTAGAAAATACTGCTTTGGCTCAAGAATGCATTTGCTCTGCACTGGCTGTTCATGCATTAAACTGTTATTTATCCAGCTGAGATAATACAGAAAACATTTTTCTCTTATTCATGCAACAGTTTAGACACAAATGCAACACATGGACATGGGAACAGTTTCCTCTTTGTGAGTACAAACCACATAAAGGCAGTTGCATCTTTCTTCCCCTCTTGGGCTGGCTGGCTACACCACAGAGGGGTTTATTAGCCAGCTACTTCTTCTTAGCTAATTGCTCTGTTTGGCAACATTTTATACCTGGAGAACACTTATACCTGGAGAAATTTCCAGCTGGCAGAAACCAGAGCAGCCTGCACTGTTCTCAGCCTCCCTGCATCCATGCTTACCCAATTACAGTTATTTTGAAGCATGGGGGGTAATAAAAATAATAATAATAATCATTATCATCCTATCAAGACTGCTATAAAACATACAGGTGACGAGCAGGGTGTTTTTCCACATCACTTAAATTTTATCACTTCACTCAGAAGATAATAACAAAGGCTAGCAGAGTCAGATGAGAGGCAGACATGACCAGGTGTGCCCTGGAAACGGGGCTGTGGGCAGAAGTTCCTGCTCTGAGGCTCTGCTGCCTCCTCAGCCTCTCCCTGCACTGACCTTGGCAATCATGACAGAGTAAATCCCCATCTGCTGGAAGCCCCGGGTGTAGTAGAGCATGTTGGCCCAGCCCAGGGCCAAGGAGAACACCATGGAGGCCACGTAGAGCTCCTGGCCACAGAAGTACAGCACCACAGAGCTCAGGAGGAGCAGGGAGTGGACAAAGCTGGAAGACAAGAGTGGTATGAATGCAGAGGGCTGAGCTGGCCACAGGTGCTGGGAACAGAGCAGCCCCGTGGGGTAGAGAGCAGAACAAGGGATTGTCCAGTTGGGAACAGAAGGGCCTTGGAGAGGCAAAGCTCCCTTAGAAATGGGAGGATTTCTGCACAAACAATGCATAAATCCCACTTGGAGATCTGTTCCTGGCTCTGCTGCAGGACACACTGAACATTCAGACATTGAATTTGCTTTACCTCCACAGGAGGTCACTGATCCAGACCCATTTATTCAATGACAACTGGCAACTCTGTTGCAAAGACCCAGGGAATTACAGCAAAGCTCCTATTACAGGGAGCTTCAGCCTCAACTACAGATCCCACACACTCATCTGTTTCAGGCTGAGATGTAATCAAAGATATTGGAGCTTACAAAAGAACCTCACTGTAGCCATCAACTATCAGTGTCCTGAGTGATGGGCGCCTCTGCACGAAATACTGGATCTGAAAAGGAACAAAGACCAGGTTTGCATCAAGGAAATGTTAAGTATCTCCTGTGAATTAATTAACTAAGCACTGACCCATGTATCAGGGAGCTGGTACCCATAAAACATCTCACAAGAACAGCTCAAAACCAGCACTGGTGCAAGATCTAGGGAGGACTCTTCCAGTAACATGAGGTCAAGGAAAATGATCTGTACCTCTTGATTAAAACATGGATTATCTAAGCAGCCAATGATCATGAATAGGCAAAGCTTGTTTGATTCTCTCCTACACCTACCCGAACAGTGAAAGGAAAATTTCCAAATATCCTTACCCCTCTGAAAAAAAAGTAGAGGCCTCCCATTACACTCAGGATCTCTCCAGTCACTCGAAAATATTCCCCAGTGCTGTAACCAAAGGTGAAGGGAGGCTGTAGGAGAAGGGAAAATAGGTATGTTCAGCAGAACTGGAGATAGGAAAGACCTGGCCTTGCCAGCAGCTGGAAGCAACTCCATTTCTGGGGGAACAGGGAGTGGTTAAGTTTCTCAATGTGCTGCAGCAAGACTGGGAAGCAAGCAGGGTCAAATCCCTCTCCTGCCTTCAGGAAAGGGGAAAATTTGGATGCTAAGGGCACTCATTCAAATGGGATGCGTGGGATCATCCCATAAATTTGGGGTATCATGCAATGGGTGGTTCCCCTGACACATGACAGCAGTAATGTACCTTTTCATCCTTCTGTACAGGTCTGTAGTAAGCAGCTGCAGTGAGGATGGTGATGTGCATGGTGTAGACAAAGAAGTTGAAGTAAAACAAGTGCTTGACAAAGCGGTCCCACTTGTCCTGCAGCAGTCTGTTAAGGGGTTCCACCAGCAGCATCTCGTGACGGTTCTGAGCAGGGGAAAAAGGAGAATTTTGCTAGGACCAGAATATACTGGACTTTGAAAAAAACACATATTATATAAATCTTCAGCACATGATCCCTCTAGCTCCCTTAAGCTCAGGGTGGGAGGTTGCTGTTTCATGGAAATGAGGGAAAAGATGCTCTGTGTGGAATGTGAAGCTCTCCCCAGCCAAGGAGGTGCAGTACTCACTGGTGTCTCACTGCTGTAGGCAAGGATCTCAAGCACTGAGTTTTTCTCACAGGTGTCTATACAGGACAGGTCATAAAGAGAGGAGTGCACAGGTCCATAGGCCCATTCAGTGAATTTCCTGGACAAGTGTCTGCACTCGGGGTCTTTGATCTCCCGTCTGAGGATGTAAGCGAAAATCTAATTGAAAAAAACAATACAACCAACATTTCAGTGCTCATGGACCTCCCATGCCTCAGCCTCTCCACAACACAGGAAGGGGAATTTCCCCCAAGTTCAACTGAGCTGAAGACAACACACTGCAGCACTGCAGAGATCACAGTCTGAAATATACACAGTGATGAGTTACATCAGTCAAAAGTGAAAGAGCTCCAGTGGCTCAGGTGCTATCAGAGACCCACTTTCTGTTTCCTCTGTGCTGCTTTGCACACCAGTGGTGTGTGAATAACACCAGCTGGGCACAGACACACTCACACCTTGTAGCCTTTAAGGACTGTGCAGTTAAATTGCAGCATCAGTTCCTCTTAACTAAAAGGCCTCAATAATGAAGTCCTAAAATCCATTCTACATAAATGTTTTACATGTTCTCTCTATAACATGATACAGCAATGAAACAGTCAAACACCTTTGTTCACCTACCCCTATCTTCCCTGTTTTGGCTGCCAGAGTTAAAGGAGTCAGCCCTTTCTTGTTGGTGAGTTCTTCCAGCTTGAGGATGGGGTTAATTTTGGCACCAAGGATCAATATATTATTATACATCTTGGTTACAAACTTGGTGTTATCCTTGGTGTTATCTGCAATCTCCACCAGCGTGTGCAGGACCATGTTGCCCATGGAGTCCTCAGCAGTGATGTTGGCTGCCTGGTAGGGATTCTCCAGGAGGAATTTTACAATGCAGAGCTGGTTGGTGCAGGCAGCCAGGGACAAAGGCAGCTCTCCTATGGCAAGCAATGGGAAGGAGTGGTCAGAAAGCCCAGTACTAGAGGTGCACAAACAGAAATATCACATTGTTTTCATCTTTCACCATGAGAAAAGATTAATTTCTCTGTCTGGAACAGCACCAATTCTTGTGATAGCTGTTCAAATAGGTTTTCTTTGGTTTAACTACATCACAGAAACACAGCTGCTTTAAAAAACCCTGCCAGGACAGGAGCAGGTTACAAAGGACCCAGTGCTCAGAGAATAAAGGAAAGCTGACACACTGAACACCATCAGCTACCAACTGTGCTTCTTTCTAAGCTCAGTCTTTGGGAGGAAATATTTGGCCTAAAGGCAGAACAGCCCATTAGGTACTTCTGAGCCTCCAGTCCCACATAAACAGGATTATTTAACAGCTTGCACTTGGGATGCTGCTAGGACAACTCAACCAATAAAGACCATACTGTGCTCACTCCTACCAAAATAAAAGCCAGATTTCCCTTTGATTTTCCTGAAGAACTCTCCACAGGCTCTGGCATGAACATCTGCTCCATTCTGGACCAGGAGCTTCACCAGGTACATGTTCCTCCTCTCGATGGCAATGTGAAGAGCAGTCTGGCCTACAGAGACATTCATCAGACAGAAATCCTCAGCATTTAGTACAGACTGAGAGCTTTCAGCACTGCAATTCCCTCAGCTCCATGTGAGATGCTGGAACTGAGAGCTCTGCAAGCTAAAACACTCTAGAACTGAACAGGAAAAAACCACACAAACAGCAAATGCAAGTCATTAAATCACTGTATATCAAAAAAGGCAGAATATTGCACCTAACAGGGCACAGCACAAATGCACAGATTGTCAATCACACACCTGAACTTTGGGGTGCACGAGGCCTCATGCACAAGCCTTTGAAAGCCCTGCCTGACCCCATTTCAGTCAGCACCCTAAGCATTCACTGCACCAGCTCTCTCTTACCCTTGTAGTAGTTGTCAGTATATTCTGCATTAACAAACTCTTTCAAAGTTCCAGTTTTCCTTGCAATATCCAGCAGCAAGGGAATGGTATCATTTTTCCCATCATGTAGATTCAGCATGGCTTTCAGTAAACAGGTTTTGCCAGTTTCAGGCTCTGTAAAACAAAACATTACAAATATATAGAAGTGATGACAAACCCACCATCTACACCCAGGCAAGCAGAAATTAATGAGGTTCTTTTCAAACAACAAGAAACCTCATTCAGTGTTTCACAGAAAATTTCAGCTCCTGTAACTTTCCAATCAATGATTTGCTCAATCAATAGGGCTATTAAAGGACCTCCTGCAGACATGTAACATAATTATCTTTTTTTATTTTCATCTCAGGAGCACTACTGGAGGAAGAAGAAGAGGGCAACTCAAGGTATGTGACACTCAAGGGTACCTTTGAACTCCTCATCAGTGAGATGCTTGAAGGTTCTATTAAGGTAGAGCAGCAGGTCACTGAGGTCCTTTGTGTTGCCTTGGGCTACAGCATCAAAGATCCTTCTGCGGTCATAAAATTTGAAAGCTTTTTCTGAGCAGCCTGTGATGGAATCTGTGGATAGGAGCCTAACAAGGGGAAATGTCAGTTACCTAAAGTCAGATATTTAGCAGGCTTTTTATCAACTACCAGAACACTGTTCCTCATTTGCTCATGTGAAGTAGTAAACACTGCAGGTTAGAATAGGTACATCTGCAAAGACTGAAAGAACAAAGTGTGCAAGCAACTCTCCTGATAAAATTATGATTCTGTTGCTGAAAAGCTGAGAATAAGTCTTCAAAGAGGCATTGAAGTTTGGCAGTGTAACTGCAGGCCTGGAGCCAGGCAATCCCTTGCTCTCACTCTGAGCCATGTCCATTCACTGAGCAGCCTCAAGCAAGTGAACTGAGGCCTACTGCCAATTTTGGGCATAATATCCATAAAGATTTTTAGAGATGCCAAAAGACAACAGTAATTGTCACTTTTAGTTGCAACACTCCTTAATCTGGCATAGAAAATAGTGAAACTAAAAAAATGGTCATGCTCAAGTGGAGAGAACAAATGCTGCTCTGAGAACCATGGCCTGCAGTTCTCAAACTACCCATTACAACCAAATCTCACTTACTTGTGAAGTTTGCCCCTCTCCATATTGACATGGAATTTAATGACAGAAGGTGCCATCAGGTGATCCATCTGGCAGAAGGAGTCCATGGGAGCCATGTCCTTGTCACTGTCCCCCATCACAAAGCGGCCCCGTCTCGCAAAGATGTTGCTTTTGGGTGGCTGCACCTTGGTGCTGGGGGGGCCCTGGGGGTGATCAAGGCTTTCCTGGACAGAATCCTCCCCATCCGTGTGTTCATCTGTCACTTCAGAGTCCTCCATGTCAAAACTGCCAAACTTCTTCATCTTCCCAAGAATGGAGGACATGATGAGCCAGCAGACTGAGGAAGGACACAAACACCTCAAGTCAGCATTTCCAGGGCCTTGAGTCCCCTTTTGCTAGGAATGTTTTCCAGAAACAGCAGGGAGGGGATTGGTTGTTCTCATCCCAGAAATGAGGCAGATGGACACACACTCACTGTGCCCACAGCCAGAACACTTTAGTAGGTCTTCACCTCTACTCCATTTGCTCCTGTTCCCACTGCCCTTACCCATTCCAGAATGGAGAATGCAAACCAGAGCATCCCAGAGCTTCCTGTCCATCTCACAGCAGAGCTGAGCCTCAGCTACCTCTGCTCAAAACCAGTGCCTCATCCTCCAGTCATTGGTAAAACCTGAACAATCTCAGTCTCCAACAATCTCTGCTTTTCTTCTCTATTTTGACTGGTTTGTGCCACAAACTACTCTTGTGATTCTATCAGGGATGTGAAAAAGCTCTGCTTGTGCCATAACCTGATCTCCGGGATGCTGAGCACAAAGGGCTTCCTGCACCCAGGAAAATGATCCCTTAAGGGCTTTGCCAGAGTTATGGCAGTGCCTGTTGGAAATTGGAGTGTGTGATCCTTGAGAGATGAGTGTCACCTCAGACATGAGGCAGGGAAACAGAGAGGGAGAGGTTACCACAGGTAAGATGTGACTGCAGCAACCACGTGGTTGATCAGGTCTGATTCACAACCACACAGGACCTGACACAAGCAACAAACACAGAATCAGAGAATGGTTTGGGTGGGAAAAGACCTCAAAGCTCATTTCATTCCACCCCTCTGCCATGGGCAGGGGCACCTTCCACTATCCAAGGTTGCTCCAAGCCCTGTCCAACCTGGCCCTGGACACTGCCAGGGATGGGGCAGCCACAGCTTCCCTGGGCAGCCTGTGCCAGGGCCTCCCCACCCTCCCAGGGAACACACTCTGCTGAAGGTAGAGCAGCCTTTCTTTGGTTTGGTTTCTTATCAAACCATTTTAATCAGACAGGTATTGTCTTTGAATGCAAAATATCCTGCAATTCCAGCAGTGGAGACAGGAACACATCATATCTGAACTGCTGCACAGCTGGCTTAGAGACATGCCCTGGAATCCTACATTGCTTGGAAATGGTACAGCTTTGAGCACAGGAACATCACTGAATCTTTAAAAAGCCTCAAATTATAAACCACATTAGAGTGGTCAGTAATTTTCTCTGTACAGTCAGTGTGGAAACAACATGATGAACATGCTTCAAGCTTGTTTCTCTTCACAAGAGGAACATTCTAAGGGTTGTGTGAAAACCTGCATTAAATCTGGATTTTCAGCTCTGTGGGAATAATTCATATTTACATCAAGGGTCACTTACAATTTTCTGTGAAAGCAGGACAGGAAAGAAAATTCTGTCATTTGCATTCTCTATAATTTTGTACAATATACACATAAAGAAAATATCAGTTTGCAAACTTGCACATTCAGGGTTACTGGAAGCAAAGCAGCACAGCACAGATAAAATACTAATGACTGTAATTTAACTTGCTCACCTTTCAAGTTCTTTGTCTCCTTAGAATCACTCTGAAAGAATAACATAACATCTTATTAACTTAATTATCCTACAAATAAGAAAATGGAAATATTTCTATTTGGAACAAGATACTAAAATAACAGTAGAACTCCTACTACAGTGAAAAAGGAATAAAACCAGTTCTATAAAATACAGAAAAAATACTGTGGGAAGATAGTCATGTATCATTTTAAGTTTTTGTCTTATTTAAACTCATGCAGATTGAGCCAAAACCATCAGTGAGTGGCTACAGAACACACAATCACTTATTTTCCACAGAACAAATCTAAATGTGCAGAAAAGGCTCAATCCTATCTCCCTGGCAATTGCTCAAACCTACATTATACATGTTTTCCTTTCTAAACCCTGCTGGCAACATATTTGATAATGAAGACAAAGCTGCATTTCCTCATGAGTATGAATTTGCAAGGGAAATAACCTTCACAAATCAAAGAAACCCAAACCAACAAGCATTATCTAGCTTAAAAAATGCACAACATTCTTGAACTCTTTGAAACCCACGTACACAGAAGTTTGATACAATAAATAAGGAAATATTTTGGATAGAATGCCTTGCCACATCACAAATAACAGAGTTTAAAAATAACCAACCATGCCATTCAAATACACATGCAGAACTTACAAATATTGACAAAAATCCTGTCTTCTGAAAAATAGTCCAGTCTCAGTAAACACCCATTGATCTACAGGAATTTGGTGCCAGATATTCCTCCTCCAAGGTGCCTGGACTGCAAAGCCCTCAGAGTTTGCTTCTCCACTTCATTTGTCTGCAAAATGTGATGATTTTTAGAACCAAGGGAAGTTCACTGGAAAAACAGAGAATAGAGCAATAGGATAATTAGGAACAATTCTGCAACCAGAAGCATCAGTGGCTTCTATTCCCAGAGGTTTAGCAAAGCTCTTTACAAGAATTGCAGTAAGTTGCTGTTGTTTTTCCCTCCCCTTTAATTGCATTTAGTAATGGATATTCTTCTCCAGATTTCCTCCTCATAAATACACTCCAGTTTGAAAAAAAAAAAACAAAAAACAAAAAACAAGAAAGAAACCAGCACCCAAACCACCAGACAGCAATTGTTTCTGGGGGTCAGAGTTTCAATTCTTGAATTTCAATTCTACTTACAAAACTTTGTAAAATATGCCACAATCACCTTTCTGGACACCTTTCTTGAGTGGCTGATTTAAAGACAAATATTTTAACTGTAACCAGATTCAGAACAGAGCTGAGGAAGAACCAGTAAGTCCTAAAGCCTTTTTATTGTTTCATGTTCCCCCTATGTTTTACTTAAATTATATATATATAACAGTCAGCCTCTAAACATTAATGAGGAAAAAAAACCCCATTTATCTAATCCAGGATGGATCTAACACCCTCAAAAATTCAGAACTGTGTCATATATTGCTAAATACATAATTTACAGAAGATCTTTCTGACAAAAACTAGTCTAGAGAAACAGCTTTTCCAGAGGCTGTTAGGTTGGGAGCAACCCCCCAACTTCCTGAGATTTTGAGCAGAATATGAAATTATTCAATGAAATTATCTGTCTTTTGTTCTGAAAAAGGCAGCTGTCTCTCTAGTCTTCCATTAATATATAAATCTATCCATGAATATATAAAAGCATTATATATCTGCCTATTTAATAGCAAACTAATTATACTCCTTAGACCTGTGGTACTCAGTGTAACAAGGCTGTTTATTAATGCATAAATATAGATTACCAATAGGCAGGTCCTCAGCAGCATTTGAAATGCTGCAAAGGCTTTTGATGCAACAGCATCATCAGCTCTTTCTTGTTAGTCAATAAAAATGAAAGCAGATCTGCTGATAAAAATTATAATAATGCAAGAGGGAAAACAACATATAACTAATTCAGACTTTTACCAACCCCTTTAGTCTGCATTTCTCTGTAACATGCCAACAGTTCCCTACACATCATGGAATGGAAATGAAGCCATCTCTGTAATGAAGATCTCAGAACCCAGCACAGCTTTCTCACCATAGAAATG
The DNA here is from genome assembly GCA_013389925.1 of Aegithalos caudatus. Classification (NCBI taxonomy): domain Eukaryota; kingdom Metazoa; phylum Chordata; class Aves; order Passeriformes; family Aegithalidae; genus Aegithalos; species Aegithalos caudatus. Next base: position 193,181 of record WEIU01020853.1, on the reverse strand, counting down.
TCAGTCCTGATGTTGCTAATGAGCAAGAGTAGAATCCATGTCCATATTCCAGTGGAAACATGTGCTTCCTAGGAATGAAACTGTATCCAGATAACATCAAACATCCTACTTGCTTCCCACCTCATTTGAGCAAAAGAAATATACATGTAGACAGAAAAGTATAAATGTTTTAACATTCAAATAAAGACTAGAAGAAAGAAATTCTAAGAGCATAACACAGGGGATAAAACTTGGGAATTTTAAGGGAGTGACAAATAGATCAGACCAAGTTACAGACAGCAGCTCATCTCTCCCAGTCCTTTCCAACATATTTCCTACCACGAAAATGGGCCTTGCAAGAAGTGTCTTTTTATGTAGGAACTTAATGGATCTTTCCCAGTCACTCAGATAAATTTAATGTGATAATTACTTCTCATTTCACAAATGGCAATGACAGAGCAACAAAATGTGCAGACCCAGGAGAAGCAGGCATTAAATACTGGGGTTTTGTCCCACTGTAATGAGCGAGAGTGCATTTGAAATAAAGTGAAAAAAAAAACCACAAAACCCACTGTAGAGTCAGGAAAAAACCAGAAGCTGCATCTCAGGCCATTCCAAATCACGACTTTATTTACTATGGAACATCACCATAGCTGCCCCCACAGCAGCATCCACATCCTTCCCATAAACCACAGGGAATGGAAAAATCCTCTCCACTTCCTGCCTCAGCACCTGGTTCCTGGCCAGGGCACTGCCACTGCCCAGGATCCTGCTCACCCCCAGCTCCTGCAGGTGCTGCACAGGGAACAGGGAGCAGAGGTTCTCCACGAGGCCACGGCACAGGGCTCTGGTGACGTGGCCCAGGGACAGCTCAGAGGCCCCAATGCTGCTCACTGATGCCAGCAGCTCAGGAAGGTGCCTCTCTCCAAATATGGTTGGGTGGACTGAGAGCTTGCTGTGCTTTTGGGCCAAAGCTGCTTGGATTATCCTTGGGTAGATGGCAGATTCCTCAACCTGAAATCCTGCAGATGGGAAATACTTTGTTACCAAATGGAAAGGGTCTGGTGTATCTCACATGTGGACACTTACAACGGACACTGATGTACCTGTTCAGCAAAATATTGGATATTTTTCCATGCCCCAAAGGTAATTGTGTGTCCAAGATTATGAACCATAATTCTCCCATCTGATTGTATCCAGAATTTGCAATACCAGAAACCTTTTTCTGATGACAGCAACTGCCTCTCCTGGCAATAACAGCTACTCCTCCTTGCCTGCACTGTGCTAATTTCCACAAAACAATATCTTTAAAGGGACTAACAGCAGGGTTCAGCTTCAGTGGCTGGATTCCATGTGAATGCAACATTCACCTCTAGTACTTCCTGAAAGAACAATTTCAGAGCTTATTTCTATAGTGCAAAACCCAAAAGATTATTTAAAAGCCTGTCAAGGCCATGCTTAAAGCACTTAAAAGATATTCCGTGAGTTTGAGTCTTAAAATCCATTAGAGTGCTGCAAAGTATGCACCAAAAAGATTCCTCTGGATTGCAATCACACAAAATTAGAGGCTGCTGTCCTCAAATCTGCCAACCTTGCCTTTTGAAAATCAACTTGCACAAAATAATTCTGTCCTTGAAACAAAAGAAGGCCTAGAGGGAATATGAATGTGGAATCCAAGCACGACTGTCCCAGCATGTTCAAAAGCTTCAGCAGGAAATTCCAGAGATCTGGGAAGCACGACCCAGGAATTACATCCTTGTTCCCTTTATGGCATGGTGGAACAGCTCTAGGCTTGTTCCTCTGCCTCAACTTCCTTTTACCTTGGTGATCAATCTCAATTTTGTGCTTCAACTCTCCTTGGAATGACTTACCCAGCTCTTGTGCCCACTGTGCCAACATTCCCACAAATGTTGCAAGCACATTCCCTCCATTGAGTGATGCTGCCACTGCCAAGTAGTCACCATTGAAGTAGGGAAAATAAGTGACAGCTGAGGAAGGATCTGGTGCCTCTGGAGGCTGGAAACCCAGGGGCATTGAGATGGTCAGCTGAGCAGAGGTGCTGATATTAAGAACTAAAACACACCAAAAAAAAGAGGAAAAAATAAATTAAGCAGATTTTTACTAAGCTACCTTGAAGGAGAACAATGAGAAAAACAAATTAGCTACCAAAATGACCATACCTGCATCAGTCCTCTCAGTCAGACAGGAATAAACAGAGCACTGGAAATCTCCCAGAGCAATTCCCACTTTTGCTCCTTTGGGTATCCCATGCCATGCACAGGTTGTCCTGCCTGCAATGCTGCCAGGGTCTCCCACCTCTGGAAGCAAGTGAACAGGAAAGCCAGATTTTTTCAGTCTGGAAACAGAACAACATTATTGGAATAAAGCAGTTTGGGAATGTGTGGCATTACTACAATAAAACTCTTTGAAGTCACAGATGAACCTGGCCACGCATTTGTGGCTGCTGGATTTATGGATGCTTTCAGCTGTTTAGAAAGCTTTGTGTTGGACAGAGCCAGCATTCCAGTCCAGTGGGCTGGGTAAACCAGTCTGGAAGAATAAATAGTTTTCCTTTCTATGCAGTCTAAGTACCTGAGATTATACAGTACACATTCAGCAAGTTTAACCTACTGATGTCATAAGGACAAGCAGGTCCAGGCTGAAGGGACAATCACAAAACCAGCAAAAAATGCAGCTAGGTATCAAAGAATTTCAGTTGTCATGCAATTAGTAGTTTGCAACAAAACCATGAAGAGTTAAGTCCAACAAACTCCTTACAGAATCAGCTGCAGGTGCTACAGCAACACCACCACATTAGTAACAGTTCAGTCAGCAAAATGCAAATTTCTGTCACTCTTTCATACCTTGATGAGAAGATCTTTCACCTGGGAGTCCTGGCCTAACCTAAGCCCTGAAATATATAAGGCCTTAGCACTCAGCCCTGAAAGAGCAAATCATTAAAATAAAATACATAAGTAAATAAATGAACTGATTCCTTCTAAGATTTCCTGTAGCTTAATAGCTCTTAAGTATTATCATGAATAAGTCTTAGAAGTTATGAAGCTCAGCTGAAAGACCTGGAGAGTTATAATTGTTTACCACAGCACAGGTAACACTGTGGCTGCACTTCTCCATCCCACCCCTCCACACAAAGGGAGAGAACACCTTGGAATCACTGATAAGTCTCTCAGCTGTGCTGCTTGTAGGTATTTTTTAAAATACTGGGCCAGATTTTGTCAGATTTAAACAGAGCAAACTCCCAATAGCTCTTCAGTACAGGCCACAATTGATTAGGAATAACTTTCAATCCTTTTTTATGTGTAGCACATCAACAGTCAGGGCCCAAAGAGGTGCTCACACTGCCTGACACAAACCCCACAGAACTGCCTTGGCACTTACATGTCAGTATTCCAGCTCTTGTTCCTGCAGTTAAAATATCCCCAGCTGGCAGCATTCTGGACAGACATGAGTGGCTTCTTCAGGTCACACAGCATGGCAACCACGTAGTCCTGGATGGTGCCTGCTGCATCATAAGCCTCCAGAAAATCTGGACTTTTAAACAAGATGTTTAACCAACAACAAGAAAAAAAAAAAAGAGGTTTTTTTTTTTTTAAGGCAGTGAGAGAAGACAACTTTCATTAATAGGAGGAACTTCAGACATGTGGGTCCATTTAAATATCAAACAGCCACCTCAGTGATCAACCTGCATTTTATTGCTTTGGTTTTTTAAATGGAATTTGTTATCCAAGCTGCAGCAATACTTATCTCCAGATAGAAGATGGAGAGAGGGCAGCTTTAAGGAATGGGTTGTCTAGGTTCAAAAGCACAGCATTGAAAAAATTACCAGGAAAGTAGTAATTGTGTGAAATAAAACAGCACTTTGTTGATCCTGAAGCATTATTGAAAAATAGGTAAATTCCCACTTGCTCTGGGATCCACAAATTATATGAATGGAAATGTACCAAATGTGAAACAAAACAAAGCAGCTGGACTCATGACTTATGCAGCTCTAAAGATCACATCATGCTCCATATATCTGCTGGACACACAGTGGAAAAAAAACAAGATCTAATAATATTTCCCCATTTATTGAACCTGAACTCATTGCAGATGAAGAGACTGGCTCAGAAAGATGAAACTGAAAAGCAAGTCTTGCTGATGCCAAGTCATAAGTGAAAAATTATATCCTCTGCAAACATACCACATTAAAGCAGAGCATTTGTGTCACCTCATGAGGATCTGTCTGTGTCTGAGGAAGGAAGGAACTGAAATTAATTTAGAGACTCTGTTTTAGCATCTGGCAGCAACCAGACCAAGCAACTCTGTTACTGTTTTAGGCACGTCTGTACTTTCCACAAAGCAGCACAAGGCAAAATGACAGTGTTCAAACTGCATTAGCAGAGCTCCTCTGAGCACTATTACCAGACCAGAATTATTCTGTGATACTTTAAAGCTTCTGTTCCTATATGGTCAAAAGCTTATCCTTTTATTAGAGATCTGCAGTATTTTTACAAGGTCAGAGACTCTTGCATGCTTAATTGCATATAATTTATATTAAACACTGCCATTTTAAATATGTTTTGACTACTTAGGATTGTGATTACAGAGAAGTGCAGCAGCATTAACGTGCTACAAAAACACTAACTGTCACATAAATTCAGGACAAGAACCAGCCTTTTGAGCAGCAATGTACCTGTTCTTTAAATACCAGTAGATTGTGGCACATCCAAATCCTGTAGCCAGGCTCAGGTGTGAGTGGGGCAGAGGCAGGGAGCTGAGGAAGGCAGGGCTGCAGCGTGCATCCTGCCAGGTCACCAGCTGGCTGACCTGGCCTGCCTCAAAGGCACTCTCTGACCATTTGCAACCTGAAAACAGAACAGAATCCAAGAAATCCAGTGACTCCCTTCAGCACAGCCTGCCTGGCATTCCTCATTTCTGGACACACCTGGTAATTTGTTAAATGTATCAGAAACAGAGGCTGTAATCAAATTAGTCTTAGTTTTCAGCCTAGATAACATTGTAATGCCAATCAGCCTTTGTAACAGAGAGAATGGTATCCAAAGCTTTCCTTCTCTTAAAGAGAGATATTAAAGATACAACTTAAATAACAGGTGAGCCTCAAAAAAACCCAACCACAGTCTGCTATGGGAGGTGAGGAGCTGGCATGGCAGCTCTCACATAAAAACCTCAGCTGGGCTGGGCCACATCACCACCTGGAGAATGCTGCCTCAGTAATGAGCAGCCCAGGATGGACAGCACAAACTGCACCACCTTTGGAGCCAAAGCACCAAGAAATCTGCATCTGTGAGTATTCAGCAGTGGCCTGCAAAGTATTAAAGAGTAAAACCCTCGTGTACACACAACAAAGCTTCACCAGAGGTAGGACAGGGTTTAATTCAGGGTTTCCAGTCCAGTTTCCCAGTCCAGCACGTTCCTTTTGAGCAGAGAGCACCACACCTTTGAGGAAATGTTCACATTCTTTCATTGAAGAGGAGAGGCTGGGCTCAAGCCCTGTTTGCCAGCACATTCCAGGGCACAGCTCTGACCTCTCCCAGGCCATCCCTGGACACAGGGCAGGGACAGGACACAGGGCAGGGACAGGACAGGTCACTCACTCTGGAACTGAGGCAAACTCTTGGGTTTTGGCCAGGGAACAGGGAGTCAAGAGAAGAGACTCAGTTTCCTGAGCACAAATGTGGCTAAAAACTGTAATTCTTGGGTTGGATACAGGGCTTGGAAGTCACACTCACACAGAAAAAGTAGCCCTGAAGGCTGGGAGGTGCCATGAGAAACATGCAAAATAAAACACATACTTTTTCTAGTTCCCTCAATTCTCTGTTCTATCAAATCTGTTTGAACTGAATTTCCAATTGACTTGCTTTTCTAGTTTTAAATGGACTCTAAGAAATATTATTAGTCATAACTCTAGCCCTAAAGAATGCCATTAAATTTTTTCTTTGTGTCCCAAAGGTCCTGGATTCACTTAGTCCACTCAAAACAAGTAAGAGCAAACACCCTCTTTACTTGATAGAAATGAAACTAAAGTGGCATGTGGCTTTAGGACATAAAATATTTACCAATATGACATAAGAATCTGTGCCTATGAATACACAAGGCTTTGTTATGCAGCTCCTGGGACAGCTGGAAAGCAACAACAGCTCCTTCAGTCCATCAGCCTTTGGACTTCTTTCTTTCTAATCATTTTTAGTATTTAATGTAAAATTGCAGCCAGTAATGAATAGTACAGTGCCTCTGACAACTTCTGACAGGCAGTGACCAGCACTTTTGGGAAATCTGCTCTGTGGTTTACAACAAATCTTTACTTCATCTGCATAACTCCTGTTATAATAAGACCTGTATAATTGTCCAGATGAGCACATTACAGGGTTAAATGAAAGAAGACATGGACCAACACTCTGGAAGCCTTAGACTTCAGCAGGATTTTAAGGCTTTAGCCAAGAAGATAATCCATCCCTATCTCACAGGGCTGGCAATCCAAGGCCTGGATTCTTCAAATATCCTCACTATCACAAGGATTATCTGAGTATTTGCACAACCAAGCCCCACATGACTACCTCACTGCAGCTGATTTTGTTTCTGAGGTCTTGGCAAGCAGCTGAGCATCCACAATCCTGACCACAGATCCTCTCTCAGCTCCTACTAACAAAAGCATAAGCAACAAAATGAATGCAACATGACAGTCTATGTATTACTTGCCAGGAAAAAAATTCTTAGGATTTTGGAGGGGTGGAAAACAGTGTTTGAGATGCTGGACAGCGTCTAGGTAAGGGTTTTATGAAGGGAATAAAATCCCCCTGCAAGTTATTCACATGATGCAGAAGGTGTTTCAAATGGCAGCAGATAGCATGTGATGGAGAAACAATTAACCAGCCACAAGCATGCTATTCCTCCTTCATATTAATAATTGTGCTGACCCTGCAGGGATGGCATTAGGCTAAATCCTTTATCATTAACTGTAGTGAGCAGCTGAAATTTCAGTAAAAAAGCAAAATTCCCATAAGAGATCTTCTGTTAATTCTGTTTTAGAGAAGACCAAAGTGGCCAGCAGTTTAATCACAGAATCACTTCCCTGTTACAATTTAATTTTCTGCATCACAATACTCTGAGCAGGAATGTTGAAGAATGAATGTTACCTTTATCACTTTTCCAAAACACAACCCCGTGCATTTGTCCAGAAATCCCAATGTGGGTGACTTTCTGAAGCTGCTGCTGAGGCAGAGCAGCAAGGCATTCATTCAATGCTCTTATGATTTTCTGGACATCCTGCTCCATTCCCTGCAACCACAAAATATTATCCTGAGCATGAGGTCATTAGGATTCATGCAGTATATTTATTAAACAAGGTTGCTTTAGTCAGAAGTGAAGGACAGAATTCATTTAGTTCTACAGCATTTATTAGAGTAATATTTACTACTACACTGTAAAAAGAAAAGAAAAATTGAAAAGAAAAACACAAACCCACAAAAACTAAAAATCAATACTAGCAAGTTGAGCCTCTTAAACTGAAGGCCAAGTAATTTTTAATTTCCTAAATAACCACACTCAACCATAACTTAAAAAAAATCCATCAGCACTGACTACAAGCTTTCATTAATTCCCCTTATCCACTGCTCTTCATTTACTTCATAAAGAGAATTATCCATGTGTTAGGGGAGACTGTACACCTGTCCCATCTCTGTCTAAATCTCCTCCCTATTTACTCACTGATGATTTTGATGATGCTGATATTCCATTTCTGGATATTCTATTCCTAGAACCACCCACCAAACTGACCCAACTGCTCCTCAAGGGAGCTTGCACACTTTCAAAGGTTCAGGTTACTTTCTGACACACCAGGATGAAGATTACAAAACTATTGCAACAGAGTCTACAAATAAATGTGAACTTTGTGCATAAGCACTTTAGGCTGCATAAACTGGCAGGAGGAGGGTTGGCCTGTTTGGTATCCTTGGTAACAGAAATGGTGCATATTTTTTATATTTCTGATTAATCTTTTTTTAGATTGACCAACACAATGGGTGTAAAGATCTTTAACAGGAGTACTTGCTCCTGGTTATTTCCACAGGGAGTTTCCAGTTATGATTCCACCTCACAACGAAGTGCAAAATAAAATACCCTTCCAGCTGGCAAGTGGCTGCTGTTTCCTGACTGGGAGTGTCAAAGATAAAGTGGTGGCTCATGGGAGAGTAGTTTTAGAGTGTCTTAGGCAATTTTTCAAAACCTTCTTAAGTCGAGCAGCTCTGCTTGACTTCCATGAACGGTGAGCAGGGGGTGTTTTAATTCTGCTTTCTGATATCCAGACACATGCTGCCAATCTAGGCATTAAAAAATCCAGGCAAGTCACCGGATTCTGTCCCATGTACCAAACAACCCAGCCACTACAAGGCAAGGCCGGTGTCCTGCAATGTCCCTCAGCACTCCCTGGCAGCCCTTACCTGCGGTGCAGCTCCCAGGCTATCGCTGTGTGCCTGCGTCTCCCTGGAGCAGCTCTGTGCCAGCGCCAGCCCTCGCTCTGTCCCTGTCACCAGCGCTGCCTTCACCGACGTCGTGCCCAGGTCAATGCCCAGCACACAGCTGGGCCCAGGCCCGCCCGCCGCGGCCATGAGGGGATGGCCGTCACCTTGTCCAGCACGGACAGGCGGACCAACACCCACCATGCTGAGCCCCGCACGGCTCCCGGTGCCGCCCGAGCCCCGCACGGCTCCCGGTGCAGCCCGAGCCCCGCACGGCTCCCGGTGCCGCAGCGCGGGCTCCGAAGGACGGGGCAGGAGCGCCACCTGAACTTCGCCCTCAGGCTGAAGGTGCCTCCCTGCCCTCAGCGCTCCTCGGCCACTGCCTCTCCACCGTGATAATGACAAACCGCCCCTTCCCCAGCTGACCCGCGCGGCTTTAAACCACGGGTTTTTATCAAAACC